>CAIIXF020000002.1:34813425-35343608 GCA_903813345.2 Owenia fusiformis
GAGAGGGAGGGGGTAAATGGTCTTGATGCACGACTTAGAACACAAAGTTTAAGCTGAATCCAAAAATATTCATATATTATTATTCATACAGTATTATATTATCTTTGATATCAATTTATTGACATTGGCAGGACCAATGTGTACTAGAAATTTGAATATGACGAACCTTCAAAACCGTATTAATCATGGACTTATACTTTTGTAAGCCCGTGATTATTAAGAGTTTCATTGTTTTATCTTGCGGGATTTGTTCACAGAGTAAATTTCAGAAATGTGAATTTCATTAAAGGGAGAATCAGATATAAGGGGATTGGAGAGCGAGGTGGGGGTACAATGATGTAAACAAAGGTGCATCCCCTCCATAAATAGGGCAACCGAGGCCTATAAAATGCTAATCACTGTTTCTGGTTGCTAATCCGTATATCTGGTTCTTTTGTATGATAAGTTATCACTTTTATTTATGAGATACATCTTAAATATTCAAAACAAAACATTATCACTATGGTGCTAAACCTGTATTTTCAGTATTTTTGCTAATTGTGATGAGAAGTATGTTCAAATGAATATGAATACAGTACAAAATCTATAATAGAAAAATAAGATATTTTTAATTTGTTGAAATGATATCATGAATTTGAGCTATTACCCTTCGATAAAACAAAATGGGTACAATCAAGTGCAAATTCAAACTTTAAATAGATTTAATTCCCTTTTAATTGTCGATTTTTGTTATCTTATAACATTTTACACATTTCAAAGTTGTAAACAGGCAACATTTTAGTTGCTATTTATAATGTACTCGTAATTACATTTTAATAGACGTACACTCAAAATAAATTAAATTAAATTCTCAAAACTATAAATAGCATATTATCTGATTGTATTTAAAAAATGTCCTATTTAGTATAATATCTTTATATTTGACATTAACAATTTGGTCGTGGGGGTTTGCTACAGCAGGTTATAGTGTCCCGTTAAAATGTTTTCTCCAGAAATATCTTTGGCGGGTAAACGGGATAATTTCATTGGCTGTTCAAAATGATTGACAGACCACCAACGTCTTTGGTTTCAAACTTTGAAATGATGAAGTTTAAGCAGTTCTAGCTAGTATGAAAAAATAAACACGGGTTCTATTTCAAGCAGTCAGATAATATTAATATTATTGATATTAATTTGCGTCATGTAAGCATATCGTATTTATTAAAATCAAGGCCGTTCCTCTTAGCAAAACCCAAGTGACTTTAGGTCAAGACGTTTCCTTGGAAACCCACGAGAAACCTAGATCCCAAATGGTGGTTCCTCAAGTGATGATGACGTCAAGAGTCCGGAGTTGTTAAAGTGGGGACCGTCTCAGTTATAAAACTGCAGAATGCGTTCATTTTATTTAAATTCTGTATTTCATGAATTGTAGGTTTGTACTTTATCCGAGTCGAGTCGTAGATCTCGAAACATTAAGAGTTATGCCATTCTATGATTTCCTATCTGGACAATTGACAGTTTTCAGTCAAAATAAGTAAGTAATACGTTTTCGAAGTGTACCAAAATGCTCTCGGAAATATCTAGTATCTTTTTCAAGAATATTCCCCACCTATCTATAAATTAAATTCAGAATTCAGCTCTCACACAACATGAACGTGACTGCACTGAGATACCTAACACTATTAACACGTTATCGTATGTTCTCAAGGGTCAAAGTGACCGCTGGCAAAATACAAATGAAAGTAACATTATATAAGTCAATTACAGGTATGATCATTAGATACATTGACTGTCGTTCAACTTTGACCAATCTCATTTTCTTTTCTTTTGAATTACAAGCAATTCGACATAAGAGTTGGCGAAACTGGTAGTGTAAATTAAGAATACCTGGAGATGAGGCTAATTACTAAATCATTTATACTGTGTGAGTTTGATACCACCCCCATGTCTGCAGCTTGAATACTGCAGACTATGCGGTACTAGCTCTTACCAGAATCAAGAATAGATCTTAGTTTAGTTTCCACATCTTGCAAAATCAATTCTTTAGTTTCAAACTCTCAAATGATGTTTCTGGCTCTTCTTGTTTGAACATCATTTACGTTGACTAGTTCACTTGTTTTCACACTATATATGAGGACCGTTAGCATTCTTTGATTGAATCTGGAGTTTCGTCCGTTCAATTTGGAGTTCTTCTTACAAAGGGCCCTATGTAAACGCTACTAGCATGTTGTACCAGGGAGCCTGAACGTCATCCAAACACATACTACACTCGAGCTTACGATCTCAAACTACATTACTTAGAAACTGGTACTGGAATTGCACTTAATGGAGAACATAACCAACCGGAACAGTTTATGATTTGGAATACAGGACTGACTCACATTCTATGACACCTTTCCAGGAAAAATTATGAAAAAATGGAAAACTTAACGAATATAACTATTTGGGAATATAAGTTTTAGTACATGCACTAGTACTCCGTTAGATTGACTCATTTATCTCTCTAAACAGTTTGTGTAATTATAATGGCTAAAAGTAGCGATCATGAAGAAGTTTAAGGCCCATGGAAGCAATGCGTGGAATCTCAGTATTATGGACCTTTTAATGATGCAATATTATGCAAATATTTCAGCAATGCAAAAATGCAAAAATTGAGTTTGAAATTATTAATGGGATTTTCACGGCACAAAAAATTGAATGTTAAATGAGCATTTCTCGGATTTAGTAATGAGAACTAGTGTTTGATTGATGTAAATTGCATATCTTATAAATAACTCAGGAATGGAGAACAATACAGCTTGCGGTAAAAGCATCTCTTTGAAAGAACATACGGATTATTACCATAGCAACCAATTATTTCTATAGCAACACTGTCAATGGGAGTGATAAATAGAAAGGAACTAGGATCAGGAAGTAAGTATTTTAACAAATTGATATTTCGATTAGTTTTAATAATTGAACGAAGCGAATCGAAGGCAATACTCATATTATATATTTTATAGACCTCTGCCCCGTGCCCCCCCCCCCCATGTCGTCTTCTTTACAGAGTTCTTTGTCGAGAAGCTAAGGGAGCCCTTGTGGCCTTGGCTTTATTTTTTATTGTTATTGGCAATTTTTCGAGAACTTCTGATCCGGAGTGTTGCCAAATAGTCATTCAGCCTGACTACTGCAGCAGCAAGGTCGACTGGGGGTCGGTTATGACTTTTGCCTTCAGTTCCAATAGCTACACCTAGGTGAACGACTCAGCTGGAAGAAGACCGTTGCAAGTGCAAGTTAAAATAAGGCCTCTGCAGATTAATTGTTTGTGTAGCAACGCGGGTGACCAGTGTTTTATTTTTCCTATAGCAAAAGGACAAGTTCCTCAAAAGACGACATGGTCTAATCGTGAAAACCATGGCTTTCTATTAGCTTCTTTCTCGAAGGCCATGGATCATATTCCATAAAGCAGAGCGATGTGTTATGAGTATCAGAATGAGAATTCGAATGTCTCTGTGATTGTGATTGTGAAGTTAAAACATATGTTTTTAGAAAGGTGCATTTTAAAGTGTTCAGAATGTAACGTAAAACGGATAAAAATTTCAGAAAATAGTTATAGCTGACGTATTTTATAACTTTTGAAAGTTTACGTTCTAGTTCCATACAATTCTCAGTTTCACTTCTGAGTCACCCACGGGCACGGATTCCTTGGGCATCATACTCCAAGTCCAACTATAATCTAATATTCTATTCCTGTTGTCGGCAACTGAGAATTACAAACTGTCATCAAATAAGTGTGATCACTGGACCGTAAATGTTGATCTGATGGGGGGGGGGGTGGTTAGGCCTACCTGCCCCATAAGTTTGATCTGAGTACTCCATGCATGATGGATATAACAGAATTATTTTTTTTTTACATTGTTAAAAGTTATCTTTCTAAATTTAAATTATAGAAAAATATAAGAGGTCGGAGGGATAACCCCCAGGGTGTTGAATTACTCCCCGTGACACGATATGACAACCCCGGGATGACAACACCCTGGAACTTATGATAAA
Organism: Owenia fusiformis; assembly: GCA_903813345.2. NCBI lineage: Eukaryota > Metazoa > Annelida > Polychaeta > Sabellida > Oweniidae > Owenia > Owenia fusiformis. Next base: position 34,817,437 of record CAIIXF020000002.1, read on the forward strand.
ATCGATAATACATTGATTTTTTAGAATAGGTTCTTATAATCGTCTAATATTTACTGAATATATTATGAAAGAAGTCTCCACGGACAAAGTATTGTGATTGAAATATGAATCCGTCCCCAGCATCACGTTCGCTCAGAATGATCGGTCCCTCCTTGCTGTATCAATTAAAATAGTATGACGGCAGGTCAACCGAAACGATTTGAACACGATATGACTTACACAGGTGTATAACATATGGAATACCTCCTAAACGATATATAAGGTCATATTCAAACACATCGGCAATCTGATGTACGGTTTCAAACAAAACGTGTCCCAAAAAGATAAAAATACAATTCAAGTTTCGAGACTAGGGTCAAAGTAGGTCAATGGATGAGGAGAGATAAAGTTTTCGAAAGTCGGTATAAGTTACATTTATTGGATTTAGGACAATCTGTGGATTTATGGACATATTCAACGTTGTTGGACACACTAGGAATTCGATTGACTTTATTATATCGAAGTTTCAGGGAACAAAAATAAACGAAAAGGGAGAAATATCGTGTTATCCTCAGATAATGTTTTGCATGTACAAAAACCTGGCAGTGGCAGGGCATTCAATGAGAATATGAGATTATTTTTAATTGGGATGAACTAATAATGTCGCTGTGACTCCCCAGATATTTTTTACTGATTAATACAAAATAAATGGATTAATTTTATTTGGACTTTATATAGTCTAGTCTTTATACCAAGGCTGAACACGATAATACATGTACATGTAGCCGATATGTACTGCCTATTGTTAAACTGACCAATCTTCTTGCATATCAGATGATTGGTGTATCAATACAAGAGCAGACTTACAAAGAGTGCAACACTACTTCACTGTTATTTTGATTTCAAGTTTCGGCTAGATACTCCCTATCAAAACTTCAATTTGATTCAGAATTGAATGTGAAATAAATTGGATATTTTCTTGAATTGGAAGGTGTTCACATATAAACAACTATACATTTTTATGGAGAGAAAAGTTTTTTATATGGATGTCAAAAGAGCCATGTGTAAACACGTAAAGTTTGATGTTTTAATAATGATCAAAAACTTTCGAAAGGTCAGATAAGCCATGAGTTCTTCATATTAGCGTGCATGTATTTAATACTGATCAAACTTTCTTGCAAGAATCAATAGTTCAGTTGATGACTTATTATAGTAACTAACTAGTCCTATTTAACTTGTATCGATTTTGAATTGGATCATTGTGGATCATTGGCTCCATGTGTACAGAACTATTCAGTAAGGCCCACTGGGAAACAATGTAAAGTGTTGAATCAAGGCCAGGGACCATTCAAAGCCCAACAGAACCCACTCTAAGGACTATAGGAGTAGAACAAGGAGTTCACGATTTCTGCGTCCCTAATGGGAACTAAGCTCTGACATTGAGCTAATTCAGGATATGTAAACAACGTTCATCAGGTTCCTGACCGATATTCTGACAGTTTCATTCAAAAATTTGAATTAAGAATTCACACATAGTGAACTCTAAATACCAAATGAATAGTGGAAGTAATTCGAGATCAAAGACTAGTGAATTGATATCCTAGTGGATTTAACATACAGAGCGTCCATCAGTATATATATTTCACATTGGATTAGAAAATAGCCAACTGGTGCCGTTAATGTCCTACCTGGATTTCCATTGGATCCTAATGTAGATAATATGCCATCAAACGGATCAAAACTATTATTGGATAACTAATTGCCGTAATGGCTTATGAGTGGGTTTGATGCTAGATTAGAACGAACTTTACTATATCCAGATGTTGAGAAGTTACAAATAGAAATGCAGGAATTATTTGGGAATTGCTATTTTCTGCATCAGAGGATACACACGTGAGAAACCCCACAGATGAAATTTCATATTTTCACGTCATGGTAGTTATGTCTTAAAATTAACTTGAGAGGAATTTCCAAAGAATGAATTTAATTTTGATTGCTCTAAAAAACTCGATATCTTATCCAGATAATTATACAGGATTTTTTTTACTTTTTGCATGGAGAGAAAAGAGAGGCTTGGTATTAAACTATTTTAGTTCCTATAAATCAGACCAATGCTTTCAATGCTACAATCATATTTCGATTATTTTATTTCATTTTTTATACAATTTAAAGTAGACTACTTCACATGATTTGCTTTCATTTTTTGATATTAACTCCTGCTATTAATTACTTTCAACTCAGTCAAACTTGAGTTTTTAATATAAACATTTCTATTTCAAATTTTCTGTAGAATATCTCAAGTATTCGTGACAATTAAATTCATCTTTCAAATTCATTCTTTGTTATTGGTTTCTTTTCTATTGAGAGGGTGCAGCGTAGTATGGAATATAAAGGGTAAATACTTCAATATGAGTGAATATTGAATAAGAATATTAGTAAATAAATATGTAATATGTTGCCACTGAATATAATAATATGAGGGTCTGGAAATAAGGAATATTGCATATGAATACCAAAGGTTAAAAGATATTAGATTTATCTGAAAAAGTTGAAAATATGAAAAAGAAGTATGTAAAATATGAACCTGTCCACCCATGCTGCACTCCTCCCCCTATAACATTCCTATTGAAGACATTAAGACATGACCACCATTATATTATACATACACCCCCTCCATAAGTTTGGCAACTGAAAATCATCATTACATGACCACCATTACATTATACATACACCCCCCTCCATAAGTTTGGCAACTGGAAATCATCATAACATGACCACCATTACATTATACATACACCCCCTCCATAAGTTTGTCAACTGGAAATCATCATTTAATAGCATGTTAGAGCCTGATAATGGATGAATCTTAAATTTGTTTCTTTATTACCATAATTTTAGAAATTTATAACTTTGAATTTAAAATGCCAATCATAAACAGGTATAAACTTGTGATTCATGAGTGAAATGGACTTCCCAATGCCAAACTTATTTAGGGGGATGTATATGTATAGATGCACTGATACAGGTAAAGAATGGTATAAGATACCTCTGTTGTGAACCTTCCCCTAATGGTTGTTGTATTATGAACATGTCGAACCAAGGCTACAAAGTAATGTCAGAGAAAGTGCAAACATGGGGGAATATATCAAGATTGCAATATGTAAAGAATGAATGAGATCATTTTGATTTGTTCTGGGAGGAAGTGGGGGGAGGGGGTATAATGAGAGCGTAAGATAGCCATGTTTGTTAAAGGGAATGTGGATGATGATACCCTTTGCATTCGTTTGACTTCACTTCTTAAAAGAGAGCTTCGTCTTCACTCTTTCAAACTAAAATAAACCTGTGAACTCACCGCGCCAATCAGTGTTCGTCGGCCAAAATTGACCGACGTCCTATATATGGTCATTCCTTCTGACGTCATCGTTGAGCCCGGAATTGACCAATGACATGCGCATATTTAATTAGAACGCATCTTTGCGTTGTTTCTTCAAGCTCGCTGACTGGTGGAAGAAAGGTCAGCGCGTAGGTCAAAAATTATTTATTACACAAACTGTCACCGGTACCCGTCGTGGGGGCGGGGCTACTAAACTGTGATATGGTCTCTACAAGGCAGAGTGTAGTTTAACTAGACTCTGCACGCAGGGTAGGATGATGATTGAGGTAATATTTCTTTATTCTATAAGGAGGGCTGGGGTGAAATTGTGCTATATTTGGGATTATCAAATTAAATAATGAATTATTGAAATTTAGACAAATAATATTTGAGGTCATCTTGTTTGTTCTTGGGAAGGGGTGGAGTATAAGTTAGATAAGTAAAGCTGAAGTATATTATTTGAGAAGTCATATCAATTTATATGTGTTATCTCACATTCATATTTGGGCAAATTATTTATTCTTTTAAATTGAGGGGTAAGAGGGGAAAATATTGGTATTTTGACACAACCCCTTGTGTTATCATGTAAATAGTGTTATCATGTAAATAGTGTTATCATGTAAATAGTGTTATCATAGAAACCCTTAAAGAGAATGAAATATTTTCAACTTGCCAATGACAATGATACTTAATTCTGCAAATATTTAATTGTGATAATTCTGATTCTTAAAATGAATTTTCTTGAGTGCCAGAGGATGGTTGATTAAAAAAGACAAAGCTCCCTTTAAAGAGACAGAATCAAGCTATTGGTAATTTTTAAAATTTTAATTCTTCCTCCAAATTATAATTTTCGCTGATAAGTTAATGATAAGTGGTAATTTCAATTGTTCATGTTTTTGTATCTCCATGACATAAAGTAGACAGAGGCTGCTAAAAATACTTTCATTCCCTCCAAAAAATATTGTTTGGCATTTTAAGTTGATTACTAAAAAGGAGAGCAATACAGTGTTCTCAGTAGGATTTTTCCCCAGTTATGTTAAATTCTCATTTTCACAAATTCAGCCAAAAAATGGTAAAAATATGCCATATTTCATTTTTCCTCATTTTCAAGCAGGCGTAATGATTGGGAAATCACTGAGATAATTGGAACATCTGAAAAGTAAAAAAATTGAGAAATACTGAAAAAATAAAGTTTGGCATCTTGATTCATGAAAATAAAATTTCATTTGATTGAAAGGAATATATTGTACTGGTAGAACAGTACGAAAGATACTAAAAATAACAAGATATTTTATTGACTTATTACAAGGCATATGTTTTTATAAAAACTGTACTCTCTCTGAGAAAGGTACTGTATACGCCATAATGAAAATTCCATAAGTTAAAAACATCTCTTAAAGTTGTTCAGTGTTGATTGTTACGCTCATTTAAACTTGACCAAGAACGGAACATCATCGGGAAAAATGTAAATGGGGTTCAGAATTAGAGTAATAAAGAAAAATTTACCCGTTTTACCGCAAATATTTAGCTTCTCTTACCACATAAACCTATAAGTTGTGTTTTATTAGATTCCTCTAGACCTCGCTGCACTTTTATAACCTGTGATTTTATCAGTATTTTTATGAGAAAAATATATCATTTCTCTCTTTGGATTGATCCGTAATCTATGATGAATCTATTTCGGACTATTAAGGATACATTTATTGAGACGTTATCATAGAATCAAATTCTACTGAAGATATAAAAACTCTGGATTAATCATTTTAAGATGAGTATTTATAACAATTGAGTATTGCAAAAGTGCGTGCACTTAGGTTCTACTTGCACCCCTGATAACCTCAAAATTCCTAGTGAATCTCCCAACATGTCATTGATAATATTACGCTTAAAGTAATTTATTCAGTTAAAATGAAAAAAGATGATGGAGAAATTTGATGCGAGGGTCTTTGTAGAAGATAAATTCTAGCAGGAGTGTATGAAGGTCAAATTCCACAAATGATTTCTGCTAAATATTTAGCTGAGTTCTGACATCTGTATATACACATTCAGTTCAGAGTACTCAGCTCAAGTTTTCTTGTAAACCCATGCAGATTTCACTTCATTCCACTCTCAAATTCAAACAAAGTGACTGATTTCCTCGCATTTTTATACAGTTATGAGTGTTGACTCAATGCTCATGTTGTTTATTCCTTGCTAATTCCACTCCTTTTATTTTAATTTCCTATTTTGAAACTTACCCATTTTGACATTTTTCTTATGGGCATTCTACTCATAATGGCTAACTTGGTCAAATGGTTGCAGACGTTTACACATTAAGCCCATATAAAACATGACCCATATGCAATATATATAGGGTACATAATGAATGGATCATCATGAATTATAAATGAAGTTTACTTGAGCTCTTCAATAAAGAAAAAATACTTTTTTAAATCTCATATGAAAGTCATAGGAAATTCCAAATATAAGTAATGCCCTCCACTTTAGTTGTACTCTATTCTAATGAGACACTATTAAAGGAAGATTCTACACTGCGTGTATCTTTTCCCAGGTCAACTGCACATGTTTGTACCACATGATAAATGTAGCGAAAGGGTTGAATTATATTTCTCTTTATTCAATAAACTCACTCACATAATCCTGGCTTACATGTGAGATTTATTGAATTTATTAATTCCCATGTATAAAGTTTCACAAAGTCAATATCTTCAAATTTGAAATAACAAGAATAGAATCAGAAATATAGAAACTAAAAAAGGAGTATTTTAATCACTGAAGTATACAGAAATATGTAAAACTTCCCAAATTTACAGAGAAAAGACATGAACTGTGCATGATCATGCCAGCATTTTAAGGACAAGAATGAATGTTTTTCACTTGGTATTAAACCCAGTGTTGATCTTGCAGATTTTTTCCATCTCCCTTGAATTTAATAACCCCAGCCAAAATTTGACATTTTTTACTCAATATAATTTATTTCAAATAATTCATGTATTTGTTTTGATGGGTTACTCATAATTCAACTAAATGTTGTATGGTTCACATCAGTTTGAATTTATCTTTATATTTTGAGTTAAAAAGTAATAATTTATGAAAATAGTTCATTCTCTATAGGGGTTAACATGTGGATTATGTTTCAGGTTTTAATATCATATAAGAGAACTTGACCATTCACTTTTAACAAGTTTTTGGCAAGAAAGGAGGTTTGAGGATTATCTCATGTGGTGGTCACTTATAAAGTGAATATAACATCTACGACTGAAAGTTGAAAATATGACGATTTGTACATAGAGATACATTACTATATGGATATATCATTTTATGTTTACTTTACAAAATAAGTAACACATGAATCCATAACAACGTCATCAACATAAACGAAGGATAAAAGAAGTTGGATATATTTTGACCTATACATTTGGCTTGATATATACATGCAGAATAAAACATAAAGAACTAAATGAAAAAAGGATCGCATATAAGGATTAATTCGCGGCATCACATGCTGTAATTCACATGAGAAATGTTACACGAAACATTAGGATAATGGATGTATAGGAATCATGGAAGGAGTAACAGTAGAAATGAATAATTCCTGCAGTTTGATTGGTCAGGATGGGTTTGACGATCCAGGTGGTGGATACACCCGAGATCATCTCATGAATGCGATCGACAAAGTTCGTAAATCACCAAGAAAATATGAAAATATTGGAATATTAGATTTAGGTGACCAAGACATAAACCCAGAATCACCAACAATGTTACAAAATAACCAATCCCCAAGAGTAACAACCCCGGGTAGATCACCATATCAAAATGGTCAATCACCTTTGAGCCCATCACGTGTTAAACGGACGGATAGCTATATGCTAGCAATGAATGAAGGGCTCAAGTCGAGGCAGCGTGTTCGAGAGAAATTCAGATCCGCTGGACATATTGACGATATTAAAGAATCAGGGAATAAATCATCTTCAAGATCGCTCAAGCGGAACACAAATGTAAAATATTTGAGGGCCCAATCTGAAGGGGGTCAAACTGTAGACCAAAGTATACAAAATTCATTTCTCAACTTTCTTACCAAAAATAACAGTCCAAGGGAAGAAAGTTTGAGTAAAAAGAGTCCAATGAAAAACAGTCCACTTGTGAGTCCTAGGATATTTAATAACAGTTTAAATCTGCCTAAAACTTCCAACTTATTGGATGTTCCCCCTAGACTTCCTGCACGTCGCAGTAGTACCGGATCAGCCGAAGTCAAGCAAACAGGACGTAAACAGTTTAGAGATAGAATTAACTCCACATCTTCCGATCATGGCCCTATATTAGAACTAAATGATATTCCCGAAAATGACCCACCAATTACCCATAGTGCACCTCCAGTCACCCCAAAGACGCTACGCAGGTTGAAACCAAACATCTCAAAATTTACAAACTCTTTGGGAACTCTTTTCAGGAATCGAAGTAACAGTACTAAATCTGATTCGGATATCAGTCACTATGACAACCATTGCCATAGCGATGATGATGATGATGACAATGATGATGTAATTGATGCAGTAGTAGATAATGATGAAGATGATTATGGCTTTTTAACACTGTCTAAACCTGTTACTAATGATTCTTCTTCAGCCATGAACAAAAGCAAGTCTCCGAACCCAACTCGAAGGATATTACCCAAAAAATGGCGAAGCAAAGTTGCAAAGTCATCTCCTAGCCTCGACACATGTCTATGGAGCTCAGAGGTAAGACAATTACTATATATATTTGAGGGGGTGATTGGGTTAACATGTTACACTCCCCTCCATAAGTTTGGCAACTACATTTGGATCACTTATTAAAATGTATTGTGATTTAGAGAAAAATTAATCATTAACATTCTTTGAATTGCAATCCAGTGAAAACTTGCAGTTGTTAATTTTACAAAAGGGAGTGTACGAGCAAGGAATAAAGGGAACAAGCATGAAATCACGAGTTTCTTTTACATAGAAAGTTAAGCCATTAATTCTTACATATGAAAAGAAAATATGTTTTGATCAGTAATTATTTTTTACAAGAATCTATTGAGAAATATATTTTCTTTCATCTCCTCTACAATTGCTTATACATTTTATTTCACATGTACTGCAATCAACAATTTATCCTTTTACAGATAATGTTGTGGTTACATGATATTTGCCATGACACGAATATGAATTTTTTACAATTAAATGACATTTGTGATGTGAAAAAACATAAATTAAATGTTTCAACATATTTATAAATGTATAAAGTCGATGTATAAAAGTGTTTCATGCAAAAATACAGCTCACTTAAATAAGAAAGCTTAATTTTTGGGGTCAACATAACTGTTATGAATATATTTGTCAAATTAATCATGAAAAGAGTTTTGGAAATTGAATAATGAAGATCAACATGGGATCTAAAGGGAATCAGTAAAGTCCCTTAAAAAGTTTTTGGCCCTTTTTTTAAACTCAATTCTCGTTGGACACTGGAAGTTGTATCAAGTCCTTTTGGACCCTTTCATGCAATAATATAACTAATATCGTATAAATAATATATGACTTGTTTATAAATCCTGTTTCATGCAATATATATAGGTTATTTACTGGGAGGGATTGAATATGGGTTTTATTCCGAGGGACAATATGATATTGACTGAAGGGTAATATGATATTGACCGAGGGAGCGCAGCGACTGAGTGTCAATATCATATTTCCCAAGGTCAATATCATATTTTCCAAGGAATGAAACCCATATTCAATCCCGACCAGAAATAACCTATTTATTCCATAATACATTCCTCTAAAATGTTACATTTTGAAAATACTTTTATCAATTAGCCAAGGTTAAAAATAACAGGAAAACCAAAAATAGGTTAATACGTTCCAATACGATTTTTTTCCCGGGGACAATACGATTTTTTTCATGTAATACGCTCCAATACGATTTTTTTCCCGGGGACAATACGATTTTTTCATGTAATACGATTCAATACGATTTTTATTCCTTCATATTTCCCTGGGAAAACAGCAGTATTATGGAATAAATATATTTCTTTTATTGACAATTGACGATTTGCGATCACCGAATGGCTTCTATCTTTTAGTGACGTCACAATTAGGCCAGCCAGCTTTAGATGCTTGATTTTGAGAGATTATCTTCTATATTTCATGCTTTATTGATTAATTTTTCACAAACGCATTCAATTTGACTAGATCAACATTCATGCTAAGCATATGCCAAGTCTAAGATCTTACTGACATGATTTAGATAGCGGTTAAGCGCCCCCCGATTTTAGGCATCGATGTTTAATATGAATTTCACCCAAACTTCGCACATATATAGATAAACTCATGATCTAGTCAAATCGGCATACCTGGTAAATATCCGACCCATGGTTTTCATTAAATAAACGACAATATGTTTAGCTCAAAACTGCCACGTGTCCGCCATTTCATGATTCCATCATTTCTAGTATCATTTCTATGTGACGTCACACCATAAGACTAAACACATGACAACAGTATCCATAAACAAAATTCCTGAATTCTGATCGCAAAAGGTCAATTGTATCAAAACATGACACATCACAATAGTCTATGTACAAACTAAACTGTCTTGACTCAAGACAATACTACACTATTAACTAAATGCTAGACTACATTAATAATATAACTCATATACTATAAATAATATGACTTGTTTATAAATCCTGTTTCATGCAATAATATAACTAATATAATATAAATAAATAATATGACTTGTTTATGAATCCTGTTTCATGCAATAATATAACTAATATAATATAAATAATATGACTTGTTAATAAATCCTGTTTCCAGGACAACAACACATGGAGCAGTGTTAGCGGCAGAACAGTTGTGCTAACGTCTACCAGTCTTCTTGCGCTAACAGAGCTTGAGAGGTTAGCGTTGACCAAGATAGCATTAGCGCAGCTCCAGGCACTGCAGTTAGGGTGTACGATCACCATCCCTAAAGGTAGGTGATGGTTTAGATTGTCCAATGATTTGTTGTTTGATGAGAGTTGCCATAGCAACATATGTATACAGTCCGGTAAATATCAGAGAAAACCAAATAATTTCCCTGGTCTTGAAAATTGATTGGTAATAATGAATGAATTTGTTCATATTTTTACATTTGATGCAAATATTTACATATTGGGGCATTCAAAGTTAATTATTTGTTTAATATTTTGATGAAGGGCCAAACTTTACCTAAAACACCCACTGAGCCATGGGCCATTGAGCTCATGTGCATTAATACATGCAGTTGAATTTGGGAACTCTTCACTACATATTATCTCTAAAGTCACAATTAAAAACAAAATCTTTGTCCAGTCATTCATTTTGCATTTTAAAACTTTTACTCAAATCTCCCTTGATTTCTTTTTATACTAAATCTGATAGGTGGTCTCTGACTCACTATATAATGGATGGTAAAGTTAAATGCATTGAACCTTAAATAATGATTGTGCACTTAATATTGAAAATGGTAACCTATTACCCAATACTGTATAATGCATTAATCAAAATGCAATGTCTTAATTTACTCATTCACCAAATGCTGTCACACCCATGCCAAGACATGAGACATGTCAGTTTATACATGTCAGTTTATACACATACAGGGCAAGCTTTACTGATACATCTGTCTTCTTTAAAATGTTTCTTCACTTTTTATTTCGTTTATAAGTCATTAACAAGCACTTTTAAAATGCGATATAAGTTGTAATAACAAGTTGTCCATCCACCACATGCTGATCTAAGTTAACAAATGATGCGATTTGTGAGCAACAATCAGCTTTCTTTATGAGTATGTAAAATAGATAAATTTGCAAATGTGACCAAGTAGAGGCATATTTGGAAATATATATATTACCCAAGATATTGTTTTGTTCATCCATTTGTTAAAAAAATATGGGGACTTTTTTAATACTGTAAATAACATTTTCCCCAAAATACTGATTTTATTCAAACACGAAGCCAGTATTTTGTAAATTATACCCAAATATTTGAACATTTAAATATGACTCCAGATCTGCCAGTAATATGACCCTTGTAGGTGCTTTTGAACTTGTTGACCTTTGACCTTGATTTAAGGTATTGTTGACCTTTGACCTTGATTTAAGGTATTATGATGCCCAGCCAAAACAATAACTTAAAACTTGGAATAATATTATGATTAACCCAATAGAACCTAAAGTACATACATTATTCCAGTTTTACTGGGTTACCTCCGAAATACCTAATAATAAAGAAGCTCTCACTACTTGAGTTTATTTCCCATAAATAAGAGAAACATCCTTGAAAACACATTGCTATTTCTGAGAACTTTGTTTAGATTTCCCTTTTGAGTGGAGAATGTGGGATTTCTCTTGAATTGAGCCAATGTTGTATTTTTAGCTATCAGACCTTGAGACAGTTAAGTATATTTTAGAGATTGAAGTATAAAGTGTTCAGCCTTGAAAACTTGCTACTGAAATATTTTTTGGTATTATCCTGTTAAAATGCATTCAGGTCTAACACAAATAGACAAAACAGTTGTACAATTCAATTAATTTCTACTTAAATCTTCATCCAAATGTAATGGGAAATCCTTATGTAGTTTTAAGGTTGATAGAATTGCTTTGGTCTGTTAAAACATTTCTTTAGAAAGGAAACATTCTACTACTGAAGGAGTGCATGCAATTAAAAAACTGGTGTATTCCAGAACCATGCAATTAAATTGATATAATGGTGATGTTATTTGAGATCCAAAATGATGAAAAGTGTAGATTCTTTGAAATGATCAATTTGCAATTGCAGGCCCGTAGCCAGGATTTGCCAAGGGGGGTTCATGTTTTGAAAAATTCCAGGGGGGTTCACTTGTGACAATTTTGGTCCTAAAATGGCTCGAACTACCCCATGGCTACGGGCCTGATTCGGATGTATTAATAAATTACAGAATGAATGAACACATATCTATTACTAAAGCTATATTTTGAAAGTCCTCAGAATGAAGGACAAGGTCAAAAGTACCCAATTTTCTTGTATTAATGTCATACAAGGTCAATTTTTAAAATGATTTTTATCTATGGTGTGAATATATACAATACCATGTGGCATTTTTTGTTTATATTTGTAAACTAAGAAACTAAATTGAGCCACAAAGATTTTGAAATTGGTATTTATTATTCGTGTCAATTTATGGTAAGTGCAGCTTTACTTTGTTTGTATTAGACAGAATTTAAGAAACTTTCATATTTTTCTAGATGATGAGCAGAAATCTGAGAAGAGGACGACATTCTCCTTGAAGAAGAGAACCCAGTCTGCTCATCTTGGAGGCCTCATTGATAATATTAAAGATAACTTTACTAAAGATAAATCAAAGCAATCAAAAGGTAAGAACTCAGTCTGCTCACCTTGGAGGCCTCATTGATAATATTAAAGATAACTTTACTAAAGATAAATCAAAGTAATCAAAAGGTAAGAACCCAGTCTGCTCATCTTGGAGGCCTCATTGATAATATTAAAGATAACTTTACTAAAGATAAATCAAAGTAATCAAAAGGTAAGAACCCAGTCTGCTCATCTTGGAGGCCTCATTGATAATATTAAAGATAACTTTACCAAAGATAAATCAAAGCAATCAAAAGGTAAGAACCCAGGATGATAACCTTGGAGGCCTCATTGATAATATTAAAGATAACTTTACTAAAGATAAATCAAAGCAATCAAAAGGTAAGAACCCAGTCTGCTCACCTTGGAGGCCTCATTGATAATATTAAAGATAACTTTACTAAAGATAAATCAAAGTAATCAAAAGGTAAGAACCCAGTCTGCTCATCTTGGAGGCCTCATTGATAATATTAAAGATAACTTTACCAAAGATAAATCAAAGCAATCAAAAGGTAAGAACCCAGTCTGCTCATCTTGGAGGCCTCATTGATAATATTAAAGATAACTTTACCAAAGATAAATCAAAGCAATCAAAAGGTAAGAACCCAGGATGATAACCTTGGAGGCCTCATTGATAATATTAAAGATAACTTTACTAAAGATAAATCAAAGTAATCAAAAGGTAAGAACCCAGTCTGCTCATCTTGGAGGCCTCATTGATAATATTAAAGATAACTTTACTAAAGATAAATCAAAGTAATCAAAAGGTAAGAACCCAGTCTGCTCACCTTGGAGGCCTCATTGATAATATTAAAGATAACTTTACTAAAGATAAATCAAAGCAATCAAAAGGTAAGAACCCAGTCTGCTCACCTTGGAGGCCTCATTGATAATATTAAAGATAACTTTACTAAAGATAAATCAAAGCAATCAAAAGGTAAGAACTCAGTCTGCTCACCTTGGAGGCCTCATTGATAATATTAAAGATAACTTTACTAAAGGCAGAAACCAGGATGGTATCTTCGGTGGGGGGGGGGGGGGTCATTGGCAGTATAAAGATAACTAAGATAAGTTAAAATAGAAGTTAGTCTTTCATCTTATAATGTCTAAATGAGATCAAATATTGTATTGAAACAAAAGAACATTCTTGAAGAACAAAACTACTGTACATGAATTGTATCAAATGTAATAGTATACAAATAGTGACTGCCATTGTGCGGCTGAGGGAATAGTACATTGTAGAGGATATTCCCAAGGGGAAATCATTTACACTATTGCTCGAAATTAGGCAGTCACTATTTGTTTTATTATATACCCTATACTGACTCTTGTCCCGTTTCCTCTGCGAAGGCCAAAAGGCTTAGAAAGCCCCCTCCCCGGGTCCATTGTTAGCATTATAAGCTGTGACGTCATCAGATGCTCAACAGAAATGTTTGCCTCTGAGACTCTCACTTGACAAATTCAATCGCGTTTAACATGCGGAATAGATTATCATAACACTTGAAATCACACAGACGTATAGTTCAATAGTTCAAATGTATATTCCCGCTGACGTCACATTTGAGGGAATATAACTTTCCGAGGGAAATAGTAAATCTATTTCGGAACACGTGACTAGGTATTGACCAATCAGGATTAGTGTTACATATTGGGTATATAATAATACTTGATATTCAATCAAACTGATTTTTACTTTTAGTATACATGTATGTAGCTTTATTAATTTTCTCAAGTCATTCTTTGCATGTTTTATGTTTCAAGATGGTGGTCCAGGGTTGGTATTTGGCATCAGTCTTGCGAAATGTATCGCCAATGATATCACCCAGAGAAAACGACGCTCCCTTTCATTGAAGGAACGACGGGAAAGCATTGATACGGGGCAGACCCCAAGAAGACAAAAGTAAGTTGTTTATGATCTAACTAATAATGGATTGCTATTTGGGAATCATGTTTAAATCAATATGATTCAAAAGGTATAGTCCCTGTTATTCTGATCCTAAGTGACCCCAAAATGTTTTTTTTGATTCATGAAGACCTCCTACAGACTTTGATTTAAATCTTTTCTCTGATAATATCAAAACTGTAAAATATTGCTCATCTTTTAAAGGAACATTGCGATTTATAGAGGATAAAATGGTTAAAAATAACATTTTTCTGGCTATAGACATGATTGCCTGGTCTAACACCTTCTCTGGTGAACCTATTTTTGAAATATGCATGAAGGTCCATTCAAAGTCGATGTTTGAACCTTTAAAAAGCCAAATTTAGACTGAGGATTGAAAAGGTTCTCAGAACTTATATTTTTTACGAGGAGTAAATGGTGATAATGTTCTTTTTTTATGATGCGAGGAAGTCAAAACAAAAAATTGTTAAATTACAAAATAGGTTGGGTAAAGGATATGTCAAAGTCGTTTGATCTCGTTTCGGAAGCAATATTTTGACATTTCCTTCGCCTAGAATTCCTTAAAGCAGCTTGGCAAGTTCCAATTGTAAAGATTAATTGACACCAGCTATATGAGCAATTGTAATATATATGAGATAATAATATTAAAAAAGTTTATTTCAAAGTATATTGATAGTTACAAATCATTATAAATTAAAAACAAATTAGGCGTAATTAAGAATCAAAGTTATATTGATTCAAAGACTGCCATTTTGATTGAAATAGGGGAGGGGGGAGGGTTACAGCTGCAATGAATATGCGTGTGGCACTGGAGAAGCACAAACACTGAATTAATAGTGTCAACTGTATATATATATATTATGTTACAGAGTTTTATCCCAAAATGATGTTATTATTGCTTATAGCTCTCCATATTCAGTTTAAATGATGAGATGAGATTATTGAGCACCCCTCCATTGTAGTGCTTAGATGTGATGAAATTAATTCAAGAATTTTTTATTTTGCTCTTAAGTTTTTCGGTATTGTGGTTAATTTAAGTTTTTTACCAGTAGCCAGCATTAACTATAACAATATAGCAATGGATTTTGTCTATTTATAATTCTATTTTTTAATATCCTCCCACAGGAAATCGAAATCTCTTCCAAAAAAACTAAAACATGTCAGTATACCAGCTCACCTAGTAGCTTATGCTGAACGATATGTTGAAATGTGGTCACAATCGTCACCTACTGTAGATGAAAACAGGTATAAGGAGTGAATACTAGACCCAGTTAGCTTGGTTCAAATACTAACATCCTCTCATGAGGGAAAATATTCCCAGCAGTGAATTCTCAACCCAATTATATGCATTAAAATACTAATATGTTTTCATTTCTAGAATTATTAGAGTTATTTAAGAACATGAACTCGTTTACATGTACCGTGGTACATTACTTCCAATATTAACAAACCACCTTTAAAGTTTATTCCCCAGTTCTTTTCAGTTTTCAGCCATCCTTGGGGGTTGGTCATTTTATATGGCTATCCCATTACTTGGGGATTGATCATCTCATAGGGTATCCCTTTGCCTGGGGATTGATCATCTTAGAGAGGTATCCCATTGCTTGGGAATTGATCAGCTTATAGGGGTATCCCTTTGTTTAGGGATTGATCATCTTATATATGGCTATCCCTTTGCTTAGGGATTGATCATCTTATATGAGTATACCATTGTTTAGGGATTGATCATCTTATATGAGTATCCCTTTACTTTGGGATTGATCATCTTATGTGAGTATCTCTTTGCTTGGGGATTGATCATCTTATATGAGTATCCCTTTACTTGGGGATTGATCATCTTATAGGGGTATCTATTTGCTCGGGGATTGATCATCTTATATGGGTATCCCTTTTCCTGTGGATTGATCATCATATATGGCCATCCCTTTACTTGGGGATTGATCATCTTATATATCCCTTTACTTGGGGATTGATCATCTTATATATCCCTTTACTTGGGGATTGATCATTTTATATATGGCTATCCCTTTGCTCATAAAGCTGTTTTACAAACATAATGTTTAGCTCAATGTTACATGAGCTCATAGCAGTGTTTTATTATTGCCTAAATCTCTACTAAAAATGTTAACCCCTGCCCCATGATACCACTAGATGATTCTAATCAATTTTGCAACCCATTTTACATCCAGCCTATCTTTATGAAATGCATGGCAAGCTAGTTCCTTTACAGCCTGCCTTTTAACCATGTTTACAGATTTGCTTATAAGTTCCCAGTTTTGATATTATGTTGTTTCTTTTTTGCTGCATTTTAGCCAAACCATAATGTTGATTAAAAAGGTTTAATTTTATACATTCACTTAGGTTAAAGAAAAACAATACGTTGTGGAGTAAGATGTGTTCTTATGTTTTCTTTTATATCATCTATGAGAATTTCCAGTATTTAACCTTTTCGAGATTTTTACTAAAATTGCTCCCAAAGGCTATTTGGTAATACATGTATTTATCAAAATTGCACAAACTTCTTAAATGTATGTCATGCATCTACTTATACCACCATAGTGTATGTTTCTGTTGTAAAATTGCAAAAACTGGCCAAAATGAATAATGCTTTGAACAAGAGGTTAAATGATAAGGTTTTGAATTCATGCCTCAAATTGTGGTTGTTTTCAGACATAACAGTGAATCTGCCAGCTCGCTGGAAAACCAGTCAGCAAAAGAGAAGAATGCTCCCTCTCCAGGTCTAAAACATGTAAGTAGCTCTACTAACTAGTCTATATACAGTAAACCCTGTATATACCTCCCCAGATCTTAAACATATAAGAAACTGTACTAACTAGTCTATATACAGTAAAACTTGTATATAAACCTCTCCAGGTCTTAAACATGTAAGTAGCTCTACTAACTAGTCTATATACAGTAATTTTTTCACATTTGAGAGTTGAACCATGATACTTGGCGAATCAATGTAACTTTTGATCAGCTTTCAAATGATATATAACACATACTATGATGACACTGGTATATGTCTGCCTAGGGGGGGGCATACTTCGGGACACACTGTATATATACAATAAAACCTTTTGAATCCAAATGCCACGGGAACCAGCCAAAAGTGTTAAGATTATCAGGTGCTCCTATTTCAAGGTTTTCCTAATATGTGTGTCTATCGGAACTGAGAAAAATGTGACCAAGAAAAAGTGTTCACATTGAGAGCTAGGTGTTCTGTAGTTCCTATATAGTAAAACCTGTCTAATTCAAATTCCAATGGAACTGGCCATAAGTGTTTGGATTTACAGGTGTTTCAAGTTGCAAGTTTTTTGTTCGGATTGGAGAGGTATTCAAATATACAGGTTTTACTGTAGATTGTATTTAGAGGTGTTCAGATATACAGGTTTTACTGTATGAGTGTTATGTAATGGAAGGTTCTAGATTTAGGGTTTATCTCAAAGGATGTATATAAAATATTAGGGATATTATAAGCAATATTTTTTCTGGTCGAATGTGACCAGAAACTGCAATATTTTTTATCGGCCTAAATTGAGATTCATTATTTTAACATGCAGTATCTCTCCTTTAAGTCACAAGTAATAATTGACCTGAAATTCACACCTTCATTCACAATCAGCACCATCTATATTTGAGGCTATATACTTGACACTGAAAGTTAATTGGCTTTTTGAGTTTTAGCTCCCCCAGGCAGGCTTGCCATCTTGAGTTCCAGATTGCTTTCGAAACATTCTCCTTTGGCTGGGGCAATAAAACCTAAGCCATAACATGACGAATAAAAGTGCATATAAAAACTAAAATCTGATTATCTAAACTTTAGCGTAGAATGGTGGCATTATGTTATATAAGAGGTCAGGTTGGCCTACCTTCAATTATATAGATGATTTACCCCTTGAGGATTATCGAAAACACAATCTCCTCGAGCTTGGATTTCAATTTGTGGAATATTCTTAAACTTAGAGGAATCAGCAAGGATTATACCAAGCAGACTCAGGATTTGGTGTTTTAACTGTAAGGAAATTGTACAAAAAATTGGAACCTGATGAAAGAAATATTTTAGTGATTGATTATTTGAAATTGTTTGAAAAGGAGGCTTTCAGAACTGGTTATCTTCAACCTGAATTTTGCCCTTGACATATAAGAAATAAACCATCTCTTAAATGGATTTTTTAACCAACTGTGGTACTTGAAATGTAATGTGTCGTCTTATCTGCATATATACTATACAGTACTACTATACAGCCAACAATAGTGGATTAAATTGTCATGTTTTATATGGGGTATTTACGTCATTGTTACATCCAAGAGAACATTTTTCTATTCCTTTCTCGGTTATTGCATACTAATTCACACATTTTATCTTTAAGTTCAATAAAGTGTGTGATTTTTTACAGTTATTTATGTGTTATTGTAAAGATGACCTATTTCTTAACTGAATTTCTCCCAAATTACTCTATATCTCACTCTATTTCACTTTTAAACATTAATCGTGTATTATTTTTCGCAGGGGTATGCTCCTAATATCTGGTGTTTATATTGAAGTCTAAATTAGCAGGACTACAGTATAGTAGTTCGTTTTCACTTTTAAGTTGCTTAGATTCTCTCAAATATCTCTCTCTGAATTGCCTGATTTCCTAGGTGTTCTGGGCAATTTAGAGTGTTGTCGACATGTCTGTCCTTGCTAATTCCACTCTTACTTATCTATTTTTCATTTTGAATCCTGGTCACCATGACATTGAATCTTGGGTAGGGGAATTCCTATTAATGTTGGCTTTTGAAAATATTTGAATCTGGAAAAGCTTTATAATGGAGGAATCAGGTGTTAAACCTTTCTGAGTTAAATATTCTTTCCTTGTATTTATAGTGTAGACATATAGTAGTCTATATCAAGTTCTTGTATTTTATAGTCTTGCCTTGAGTCTCGTATTCTGTAATTATCCCATCGAACGAAGTTCGGAGGGATATAGGGAACGCCTCCGTCCGTCCGTCTGTCCGTCCGTCCGTCCGGGTGATAACTCAAATACCGTTGGCCCGATTTTGTTCATATTTTGTACACATATACCCTATGGGGGTAGAAGTTCTGCTCGAAAGCCGATTTTCAAAATGGCCGCTCAATTCAAAATGGCGGCCATTTTAGTGCCGATTTTACAGTAATTTAGGTGCAATATGTAAAACTGTAATAGCAATATGTTTTAAATGTAAAAAAATTATGAAGGACATTAATAAAGCTATAAATGTAGACATTAAAGAAGCACATGGCAGCAATCTTGAAAAATGGCGGCCTTTACTCGTTATTTAACGATTTTTGCTATAACTCGAAAAGTAGTGGAGCGATTTTGTTCATATTTGGTATGTGAATACTATAAGCATTGCACACTGCCTAAAGACACTTTTGGTAGAATCTTGAAAAATGGCGGCCTTTACTCGTTATTTAACGTATATTACTATAACTCGAAAAGTAGTTGAGCGATTTTGTTCATATTTGGTATGTGAATACTATAAGCATGGCACACCGTCCTATAACACTTTTGGTAGAATGCGGCCATTTTGAAAAAAAATTTGAAAAATGGCCGCCATTTTAACGTATTTTACTATAACTCGAAAAGTAGTGAAGCGATTTTGTTCATATTTGGTATGTTTCATATTTCATATGTGAATACTATAAGCATGGCACACTGTCTAATGACGCTTTGGGTAGTAGGTGGCCATTTTGAAAAATGGTCACCATTTTTATGTTTTTTACTATAACTTGAAAAGTAGTGAAGCGATTTGGTCATATTTGATATGTGAATACTCATGAGCCTTGCACCCTGTCTCATGACACTTCAGATAGTAGGCAGCCATTTTATAAAAATGGCTGTCATTTTTACATTTTTTACTATAACTCTAAAAGTAGTGGAGCAATTTTGTTCATATTTGATATGTGAATACTTTAAGCATGGCACATTGTCTAATAAAACTTTGGGGAGTAGTCAACCATTTTGAAAAATGGCCACCATTTTTATGTGTGTTATTTTACAAGTACATGTATGCGATTTTTCAAAGATTTTATAGGTGGCTACTTAAAATCATATTATTTCTTCTGATGACAACTTGGCTAGTGAGCAACCATTTTGAAAATGGTGGCCTTTCTGGTGTGTTGTTTTATGATGTTTGCTATATATTTCGTTTGTAAAAATGCCAGCCATTTCTGTTCGATGGGAATCGCTACGCTTTGGCGTTGCCGTTGTTCTGGTTTAATATTGGGTGAGAGGATCATTGGGATGTAAAAGTAAATATTTACAAATTTTATGGAAGCGTTCTGTAATTAATATGATTTTTCAATTATTGAAATTTGGTATTTGAATATCCCTTTAATTTAACTTCAATAGAGGAATCATTTGCTAGTGAATTTGTGAATCGTACAATCCATAAATTAATGTAAAAAATAAGTTGAAACTCAAAATAAATCTGACCACAACACTACAGCAAGTGCATGTTTTGAGCAGATTGTTAGTTGTAATTAACAAATGAGTTTGAGGTGATGGATTGCTGAACAATGGCCTCTACCAGGTGAAACTAAGATTTACCTCCCATCTGGCTTTTCCATTCAAATCTCTCACAAAATTTGAATTTGCAATTCTAAATGCGCAATATATGCGAAGTATTTACCTATAATGAAGCATATGTATAGTGGATGGACACTCCAGAGATGTTGACATTATTTAAAGCTTCATTTAATTTTTAGAGTTGAAAAATATCGTATTTTTATGACTATTTTTGGATGTTTCTAATTGGCAGACTTAATGTCTACGTGATTGCCATCAGCTTACACAGCCAACAAGTCTTGCTAACCTGCACATGCTAGACTTGCTTAAAATGATCTGTGTTCCAACAAATTGTGGAAATCTAATGAAATGGTGCGAACAGACATGTAGTCAATGCTCGTAATTGCATAGAATTGACAGAAAATTAAACAGTTCGTTATTTTAAGAGAACTGACTGAAAAGGACCATGACCATAGAGTCATAGACTGTTGCGTTATGCATGGGTGGAATGTCATTCAGACTGTAAGGTTTTGGTTGTGAGGTCACCAACACATGCGTCAGTGAAATAACCCTGACTTTAATGGAAAACTGTACTCCCTCTGGTTACTGTCATTAATTTTACAGTTAGTCATTTGACCAATCAGAGAGCAACATAAGCCCTAGACAAATATGTCAACTTATCTAACAAACATGTATCCAGAAAGTTTTGGTTGATTAATAATGACCAGCCCTGATGTCATAGTGAGCTCAGATGTTTGTCAATAATGTAAGAGTATGAGGTGAACTCATTGGGTCTTGCAAAGAGTAAAGAGGTTATCACGTGGGTCAATGAAGTAAGCCACAATTAATTTACTGTAGCTCATTGCCTTATAGGAACTTCTTAGAAACTTTAAATGGGGCTATTCAATTGAATCACAAATTCTGTAAGAATCATGAATAACTGCTGCATCAGGTCATCTTGGATTTAACCCAAAAAGAACTTTGAAATATTACAATTGATTTTCAGTTATTGAAATGAGTTTTTCTAGCTGCTTTTTGAAAAAATGTTTTATTTGGGGAAAGGTGGTTGTCTATGGAAAATGTAATTATGTTCTGGGGCATTTTGGAAATATTGAAATGGGCCCTTGTTTAGCTAATGGCACACTCGATCAGAGATTAGTTTTAGACTAACTCCTGAATTGGTCAGACAATTTCACTGTTTAGCAGCCCCACCCCCAGTTCTGGTGACCATCACACCCTGAGTTATGAAACAATTCAAACCCATTGTCCTTATATTTTCTTGCAGAAAGGAATGTGTTTCAATGATTTCAGAAATGAATCTTTAAGTCAAAAGAATGCAAAGAGTACATAACCTTCATTGCTGTAAAATATATAATATTTTATGAATCGGAAATAGACCCTACCCAAGGGTTGAAGAAAAAAATGGGAAAATTCAGAATAGATAATTTGATATTGCTTATTGTCATCATTTCATACAGTGAAAAGTAGCTTGGAAATGTTTTCATTTTGGAAGAAATAATTTGTTAAATCGTACCTATAATGCATAATCCTAATTCTATGATGCATTGTTTAGTACTCAATTGAACTCTACCGAGCATGTTTGACCTCAGAGATGTTTCTTGTCTGGTAAGATAGATATGTTGGAGTTGGAATCTAAACTAGCTAGCTGATATAGCATCTGCTTCAAAACAGTCTTCCAAGTTTCTACAATCAAGCAGCTTATTTTATTAAATGGCTATATATACAGTAAAACCTATACAGTTGAACACCTCTCTAAGCGGAACATCTCTAACTGTGAACACCTCTCACTCCTAATTTCGTAACCAGGGAACACCTGCTCTGGTCCATTTTTTGAGTTTTTACTGTTCTTGCCAGAAAAATTATTTCAGTGTTTCTTGACCAGCATAAATACGCAAAAACCCAATATGTATGAGGATAATTATATATCATGAGGATTAATTATTATTCGAACACGACTGTATTCACGCCTTCTATTAACTGTCAACAAAGTCAACATTTCATCCGGGTATATTCGCGAACAATGACCCTGGTAATATGTGTAATGTGTGATCATGAGGATTAGTTATTATTAAATCATTATATTTCACTGTTATATTATTATCAAAATACATGTAGGTGATATTCATAGCTTTGATGTCTTGAAAATGATTGCTGAATATATCCAGCACAACAAAACGTTTTGTTCTTATGTTTTCAGGTGCCTTTTAGTTTACCCTCCATGAAAGATATGCAGAAAGTAGCAGATATAGATCATTCAAGTTTATTAGAAGCTCTATCTCTATCGTCATCAGCAAGAATTGATAGCTTAAAGCGGGAACGTCCAAGTTTGACTATACCCACAACCCCCCATGTACCACAATTTGTCAAGTCCTGTCTTAATCATATAGAAAACTATGGTAAGTTTATTTTTCCCTTTTGTGGCCATTAGCAGCAGGGAATGGGGGATTTTCTCCAGTTAGGTTGTTCGCACCAAAATTGACTTTCGTCAATTGATGTCTTGTTTCAATAATTTTTTTGTCTGTTGTTTTCAGTTGTTTTGAATGTTATCAGATATTCTTAAGACAGGTATGCATCTTAGGTTAGGTTGAATTAATAGTATGTTTTTCTTCTTACACCTGATATATTTATTGTACGATTGGTACACTCAAGAATTCATTAAAAATAAACCACGATTCTGGCATATCACTTAGGATTTCATTTGTTATCAATAGAAACATCATTCCAAGACTATCATGGACTCGGTGCATGATCACATTCAATAACTTGATCTGAGTGTAGGCGTGAAATGATACGGCCATATTACCCAGCATGCATCAGTAAATCAAATGCTGTCCAGTGCAAATAATGTAATTAAGATCCAGGGACTCAGAACTTTGGCAGAGTACTGCCATTGCTGGGGTGAAAACATATAGGTGTGCAGGGATTTGAGACTATTTTCCCAGAATTCCCAGCATGTACTAGAGATAGATTAATGGTATCTGCTGGGTGGTGAAGTATGTAGGCAAACATCATCTGGAATTAAAGGAGAGATTATTCAGTTCATTGTTATTAATCAGAGATTTTCTAGAAAAGTGTGTTTCATAAAGTTTTGCTTTGGCTAATAAAGAATCATATCATAAAATTACTTGAAGCTCATTGCTCAAAAACGAATCCATTTGCTCTGTTTTTAAATAAAAATTAAAAATGTTTTTTTAGCATGCTTTTAGGTGAATACTGGTGAAGGAACAATTTGTCCTATGGGCTTCTAAATGTTAAAGGCCCCATGTAAATTTTGAAAAGGTTACAGGTGTCAGGTCTAGAGGTGGGAGGCTGACAGTAAAATCTTACCCTCTGATGATGTTGAATGGTACAGGGTGTTCATGAAGTCTCTTTGTACTTTACAGAGATTAGACTTGTAAAGATACTTTATGGACACCTTGTATTACAGTTACTGTTGAGATCTTAATAATCTCATTCAGGTAACTTTAATGGGGTTTTATTGGAATTTAAATATGAAATGAGTGTCAGCTTTGAATAGGTAGATGTTGCCATTCAAATCCTCAAAACCAATAAGATTGGGTTGCTGTTTTTGTATGACACATTCCGAGACTTCTAATTGGAAAACTATATCTATGATTCATATGCATTAACATTATTATGTGTTTTTCCATATTTTATTTTGTCATCTCCACAATGTGCTCAGTGTCTGTAACAAATGGCATGTGGTGACATTTTGCATATTGATCCCTTGTAGTAATGATTAGTTGGAAGTACATCATTATCCAATCAATGTTCATCTGATTTGTGAACATAATAGTACACAGAGGCCTTTCCCCACATTTAGATTATTTCTTATTGAAAGAGAACATTATATAGATGAAACCCTCTTAGGAACTCTACCATGAGATTAGATACTTGGCTAATCTGACCACATCTGACCACATTTAATAGTGTATTATGCTTGGAAAGAGAGAAAGATAAAGGGAGAATGGGTCATGCAAACTTAGTTGATACTTGAGTTTATTTGGCCTGCTCCTTGAAATAACTGATAAATACGTCTTGTTTTTATTTTGACCTTTACTAGTAAAGTATGGACTTAACTTAGTCAATGCTTTTTAATCATGCCTGAAGTTTTAGCTTAGTCAAAACTTATTCCATACAATTTATCTTAAAAGAACACAAATGCCTTTCATCTCTTGGTTTTGTACAAAATATGACATTACATTACATTCATGTTTGTTTACTTTATTCCTCCCAAGTCCTCTATACTTCATTTGACTTCATGTTCAAAGAATAACCACGTGTTATTTCCCCCAGGGTAGCACAGGATTGGTAGCTTTGATATAAAAATCTGAACCCTGAAATCGACAGATCAACATAATTAAAAAACATAAATATTTGTGTATTGACATGAGCCATTGTATAAATCTAATATTTATTTGCAAAATATGGTGAAAATGAGAATAGTTGGAAAAATCTTTGAATAAAACTAGTAGTTTTCTAAGAGGCTGCATATTTCTGCCAGGGTATGAATTTAATAAATACATCACAATTTACATTTTCAAACAATACAAAGGCTTTTTGATACTCTAAGAATTTAAGAGACATTATAACATTATTAGACATTATTTCACTTCTGTTGTTTCTTTTTTCCAAAGTAAACCAAATCAAGAACTCATAAACTGATGATATGTGCTTGACATACTTGTCTGAAGAAGTGACTCATTCTACCAGAAAATGCTTAAAATAGTAACAAGTGCTCAACAGTAGTTGATCTACTTTACTTTTTTCTATAATTTGCGTATATACATAATCTCTTTCAGTGATCCATTAAGAATGGAACACTTAATTTCATATGATTACCATAATTTTATCCATTGTGCCATTTTTTAGTATTTTGTAAGACATTTAAGATGGGATGCACTGAACTTGGCAGATTGGCTGGTTATCAGAGCAGCTCGTAATTGCTTAACTATCTGTTGAATTGTGTAATACTCCCTGCTTGTTCAGTAATACAAACATCTCACTCTTTTTTGTTGATGCCCATCTGCATGGCATTCTGTGTTACCTGTTTTTTCTTGCAACTAGTATATAATATTTTCTGTTATCATGCATTTTGAGGTCTCTAATTTAAATGTTTGTTGATTTATTTTAGGTTTACAGACTCTTGGAATCTTTAGAGTGGGAAGCTCCAAGAAAAGAACTAAACAGGTTAGTTGTTTTATAAACAGGTCAGTTGTTTTGCAAACGGGTTAGTTGTTTTGCAAAAAGGTTAGTTGTTTTGTGAACAGGTTACTTGTTTTGCAGACAGGTAAGTTGTTTTGCAAATAGTTGTTTGACAAACAGGCTAGTTGTTTTGCAGACATGTTAGTTGTTTTGCAAATAGTTGTTTTGCAAACAGGTAAGTTGTTTTGCAGACAGATTAATTATCCCACCGAACGAAGTTCGAGGGGGATATAGAAAAGCCGTCCGCTGGATATGACAAGTAAATAAAATCAATTATAATCTACCTATATGATGTAGATATCCAAATGTTGGTCTGAATTTATCTTTGTGGAAAGAATGTATGCTTCAGTTGCTCTTTAACAAAACATGTGGGACAGTGTATCTATATATTACAAGACGTCCGTCCGTCGGTTCGTCCGTCCGTTCGTCCGTCCGTCCGTTCGTGTGTCCGGGCAATAACTCAAATACCGGTTGACGGATTTCATTCAAATTTTATAGGCTTATGCCTTATGGGTGTAGGACCTCTGCTCGAGAAGGAATTTTCAATATGGCCGCTTAATTCAAAATGGCGGCCATTTTTCGGAAAAAATATAATCTTTATTAACTCAAATACTAGTGGATGGATTTGGATCAAATTTTATATGCTGTTGCATTGGTACAAAGGAGCTTTGCTCAATAAGACATTTTCAAGATGGCCACCAAATTTCAAAATGGCGGCCATTTTTCGTAAAAAAACGTTATCTTTGATGACTCAAAGACCATGAAATGGATTTGGTTCAAATTTTAGATGCTGATGCCTATGGACATTAGAGCTCTGCTCAAGAAAGGATTTTCAAGATGGCAGCTAAATTTCAAAATGGCTGCCATTTTTCATAAAAGAACGTAACCTTTGATAACTCAAATACCAGTTGACGGATTTGGTTCAAATTCTATATCCTGATGCCTAGAGACAAAGAAGTTCTGCTCAAAAATAAATTTTCAAGATGGCCACTGAATTTCAAAATGGCCGCCATTTTTCGTAAAAAATGTAATTAATGATAACTCAAATACTAGTGGATGGATTTGGTTCCAATTTTATATGCTGATGTTTAGGGGAAAAGGAGATCTGCTTCTATAGAAATTTCAAAGGCGATAGCTGAATTTCAAAATGGCTGCCATTTTTCATTAAAAAAGTAATCTTTGATAACCCAGATACCATTGGACGGACATTCTTTGCTAAAGAAGAAATCTAAAGATGACAGCTGAATTTCAAAATGGCAACCATGTTTCATAAAGACATAATCTTTGATAATTCAAATACCAGTGGATGAATTTGAAGTTGTTTTATAAACAGATTAATTGTTTTGCAAATAGGTTAGTTGTTTTGAAGACAGGTTAGTTGTTTTGCAAATAGTTTAGTTGTCTTGCAAACAGGTTAGTTGTTTTTTGTGGCATTGGAAGAAATTAGCATTACAACAACAACAACAACATTACCCTAGTCACATCATCTTCAAGGCCCTTATTGTGAAATCCTCGTAAATCATATTTATAAATTATCCACTTTGTATGTAAACAGACCCTCCCTGCAAATAATAAACCCTGAAAAGTTTAAAGTGGTAAAATCAACTTCATTGAATAAAGTATTGCAGCTCCATCTTTCATTGAAGAGTGCATGCTATCATTTAGTGTCATCAGTACCATATAAAATATGAAAAACATAATCAAAATTGCATTTAAGACTCGCCATATTTTATAATTTAACATTTTAAAATAAGTGTATCTTAAAAATTTTACATTTTAAATATATAGTTTCAAAACTGAAATGATAATGTATAAATATGTTTTTTCAGCTCCGGGAAGAGTTTGACAGTGGGAAAGATGTTAAACTAAATGAGGAGCACAATCCCCATGACATTGGGGCCTTGTTGAAGGAATACTTTAGAGATCTACCAGAACCTCTTCTTACAAGAGAACTCTATCCTGCCTTTGTTTCTGCATCAAGTAATGTCATTATTTAGAATTAAAATATCAGAACTGTCATATGTAAAAATGCGAAACCTAATTTAGCAATAAAGTATTATGTATATGTAGTTAGCTATGAATAATATACTGGAGAAAATGCTTGTGAAAACAAAAATGTGGAATGGGAGACTTGTTTTGGAAATACATGTAGTTTTGGTGCCTGCATTATCTTTAATGTTGAGCATATTAAAATTAAACTACATTGTATTCATTTTTATAATACTAAATAGATTTTTTATTTCTTGTCACGATTTCAGGACTTGATGATAATCAATGTAGGAAGTGTCTTAGGTGTTTAGTAGAGCTGCTCCCCGTTGCCAATAGAGACACTCTACATGTCCTTCTGAAGTTTCTACATAAAGTCAATGAACATTCCTCAGATCACATAGATGATACAGGACAAGAGGTGAGTCTTACCCAGCATTCCTCAGATCACATAGATGATACACGACAAGAGGTGAGTCTTACCCAGCATTCCTCAGATCACATAGATGATACAGGACAAGAGGTGAGTCTTACCCAGCATTCCTCAGATCACATAGATGATACACGACAAGAGGTGAGTCTTACCCAGCATTCCTCAGATCACATAGATGATACAGGACAAGAGGTGAGTCTTACCCAGCATTCCTCAGATCACATAGATGATACAGGACAAGAGGTGAGTCTTACCCAGCATTCCACAGATCACATAGATGATACAGGACAAGAGGTGAGTCTTACCCAGCATTCCACAGATCACATAGATGATACAGGACAAGAGGTGAGTCTTACCCAACATTCCTCAGATCACATAGATGATACAGGACAAGAGGTGAGTCTTACCCAGCATTCCCCAGATCACACATATGATACAGGACAAGAGGTGGGTCTTACTCAACATTCCTCAGATCACATAGATGATACAGGACAAGAGGTAAGTCTTACCCAGCATTCCTCAGATCACATAGATGATACAGGACAAGAAGTAAGTCTTACCCAACATTTGTCAGATCACATAGATGATACAGCACAAGAGGTGAGTCTTACCCAACATTCCTCAGATCACATAGATGATACAGGACAAGAGGTAAGTCTTACCCAGCATTCCCCAAATCACATAAATGATACAGGACAAGAGGTGAGTCTTACCCAACATTCCTCAGATCACATAGATGATACAGGACAAGAGGTGAGTCTTACCCAACATTCCTCAGATCACATAGATGATACAGGACAAGAGGTGAGTCTTACCCAACATTCCTCAGATCACATAGATGATACAGGACAAGAGGAGAGTCTTACCCAACATTCCCCAGATCATATAGATGATACCGGACAAGAGGTGATTCTTACCCAACATTCCTCAGATCACATAGATGATACAGGACAAGAGGTGAGTCTTACCCAACATTCCCCAGATCATATAGATGATACCGGATAAAAGGTGATTCTTACCCAACATTCCTCAGATCATATAGATGATACAGGACAAGAGGTAAGTCTTACCCAGCATTCCTCAAATCACATAAATGATACAGGACAAGAGGTGAGTCTTACCCAACATTCCTCAAATCACATAGTTGTTTAGGACAAGAGATGAGTCTTACCCAGCATTCCTAGGATCACATACATGATACCTTGATTTCATTTTTACTGGTCATCTTTTTCAACATAATTTTCAAGGTATTGACAGTCCCAAATGCATCTGTGGTTTTAAACAACAAACTACAAAGCATCTAATCTTCAAATGCCCTCTGTTGAATGTTATAAGAGAGAAACTTTGGGGGGAACTCAGGAACATGCCAGAAATGAACATTTTCTTTACAGGATGCTCTATAGAGCAAAAGCTGAATATCTTAATGTATGGCAGAGATGGAGTTAGCATAACATGCAATTCTTCAATATTGAAGCATTTTACATCCTTTTTGTGTGAATGCATTGATATAATTATATAGTTTTAACACATTCCTGCCATGCATACATATATGTTGGTAGTCATTTTGTTGCTATTATGTAAATTTGAATAAACTTTGTATTAACAGGGCCAATAATGCTGATTTCAGCCTCGGCCCTGTCATTTGTAGATAATTTTGTAAAGTAAAATAAAGAAACCATAAAAAACTAAAACATACATGATACCGGACAAGAGGTGATTCTTACCCAACATTTCCCAAATCACATAGTTGATACAGGACAAAAGGTAAGTCTTACCCAGCATTCCTCAGATCACATACATGATACCGGACAATAGGTGAGTCTTACCCAACATTTCCCAAATCACATAAATGATACAGCACAAGAGGTGAGTCTTACCCAACATTCCTGAGATGATACAAGATGAGGGATGGGTTTTATCCAATTTTCTTCAGTATTATCCAACATTCTACTTTCCTTGAACACATAGAATTTCCAAGTATTTGTTAATAAAGATGAGGAGATTAATGTTCAAACTTCATGAAATACTGCATATTTTCTATCAGATAGTTTTAATCGTGGTTTAGTCATACTGTAAATTGTTTTTACTTTTTCAGGTGCCAGGCAATAAAATGGGGGCCAGAAATCTAGCAACACTTTTTGGGCCAAATATTTGTCGCAAACAAAAAGGTGGCGCTGATAAAGAGTTCAGAGTTGAGGGAATCGAGATGGCAACTGAAAGCAAAGAAATCATACAGATTGTTGAGCACATGATTCTAAACATTGATGAGCTGTATGAGGTAAATGTTGTTATGTTGCTAGGTTTAGGTTTATGTTGTTATGTTGTTATATTGTTAGGTTTATGTTGTCATGTCTTGATATTTAATCTTGGATATATTCATAAGAGAACATTTTCTTCTCCAGTACGCAATTGTTTGAAGTTTTAAAGTTTTTAGTAGTTTTTTTAAAATCATGTCCAATGTACCTTCGTATTTATTTTTTATCATGTTCAAAAAAAGGGGTAAGTTTTTTTATCAAATTGAGACTCAAATGAATCCATTGTTCTATGGCCTGTATAATAACAGAGTATATACTGGATAGCGATCCCAAGGTAGTAGACTAATATGAATCTATCTAGCCTTATAATAAAATGTGTTGTTAGGTGCCTGCAGAGACCCATAATGAAATCCTGCAGTACATATTGGAGAGTGATCCTGAGGTAGTAGACTAATATAAATCTATTGTTTAATAGCCTTATAATAAAATGTGTTGTTAGGTGCCTGCAGAGACCCATAATGAAATCCTGCAGTATATATTGGAGAGTGATCCCGAGGCTGTAGACTAATATGAATCTATTGTTTAATAGCCTTATAATAAAATGTGTTGTTAGGTGCCTGCAGAGACCCATAATGAAATCCTGCAGTACATATTGGAGAGTGATCCTGAGGTAGTAGACTAATATAAATCTATTGTTTAATAGCCTTATAATAAAATGTGTTGTTAGGTGCCTGCAGAGACCCATAATGAAATCCTGCAGTATATATTGCAGAGTGATCCTGAGGTAGTAGACTAATATAAATCTATTGTTTAATAGCCTTATAATAAAATGTGTTGTTAGGTGCCTGCAGAGACCCATAATGAAATCCTGCAGTACATATTGGAGAGTGATCCTGAGGTAGTAGACTAATATAAATCTATTGTTTAATAGCCTTATAATAAAATGTGTTGTTAGGTGCCTGCAGAGACCCATAATGAAATCCTGCAGTATCTATTGCAGAGTGATCCCGAGGTAGTAGACTAATATAAATCTATTGTTTAATAGCCTTATAATAAAATGTGTTGTTAGGTGCCTGCAGAGACCCATAATGAAATCCTGCAGTATATATTGCAGAGTGATCCCGAGGTAGTAGACTAATATAAATCTATTGTTTAATAGCCTTATAATAAAATGTGTTGTTAGGTGCCTGCAGAGACCCATAATGAAATCCTGCAGTATATATTGGAGAGTGATCCTGAGGTAGTAGACTAATATAAATCTATTGTTTAATAGCCTTATAATAAAATGTGTTGTTAGGTGCCTGCAGAGACCCATAATGAAATCCTGCAGTATATATTGGAGAGTGATCCTGAGGTAGTAGACTAATATGAATCTATTGTTTAATAGCCTTATAATAAAATGTGTTGTTAGGTGCCTGCAGAAACCCATACTGAAATCCTGCAGTATATATTGGAGAGTGATCCTGATGCAGTAGACTAATATGAATCTTTTGTTTAATAGCCTTATAATAAAATGTGTTGTTAGGTGCCTGCAGAGACCCATAATGAAATCCTGCAGTACATATTGGAGAGTGATCCCGAGGCAGTGGACCATTTACTTAAGAGAAAGGGATCTCAGTAAGTAACATTAAATAAAATACTAGAGGTTGTCAGGCTGTCTCTTTTACAAAATGCAAATATTCTAAAAGAATTCGAAAATGTTCTTGTTCTGTAAAATGTACGCAAATCAAGTTTGATTTTAAGTAACTTTTGTGTATCAATTTCTTTCATTTTTTCGTCAGTGATGAATCATTCATTCAATTATACATTCATCCCAAAAAAGATAAAGTATGCAATGTGTCACACACAGTTCTAATCCTTACCTATGTAGTACCTGGACTGAGAATTTGGTATCTCACAATCTGAAGTTTTGATTTTTTTTTTTCTATATTATATTCTATATATTATTTTATATATTGCTTACATCAGTTTGATTGTAACTTTAAAATGCCACTCACTTTGAAGTGTTTGAAATATAAGGTTGCTTGTATCACACAAAAGAATTATGTTGTCAATAAAGAATTGGAGTTGTTTGCTTACTTCGACATGATTATTATTTGGTCATGAATCTTAAATGTCCAATCAAACATGGTTCGCAAGGGGAGTCTTATATTATTACGATATAGACTACTTGTTTTTGACAAATTGTAATAACATATATTTATCATGTATGTGTGTATTTAATGTTATATTTACACTGTATCAACTAAGTAGGGCCAGGTAAGAGGCCAAGCTGTAAAGGCACAGACTCTGTATCAGTTAAATATTTTTTAACTCATTGATTATTTCAGGATTGAAGTTGACTTGGACACTTCCAGCAGTATGTGGGAAGGAAGTGACAGCTCCTCTCTCCCACCTAGTTCACCAAATCCCACAGATACCATGGAGTTCCACCTGCCCACACGTGGCAGTGAGGGATCCATGACGTCACTGGGCTCTCAGAAGACAAACAGACCAGTGTTCACTTTAGACAGAAGCCCAGTGGCGGAGGTGACTGTTGAGACACCATCATTAGTGGTGCCATCTATAGACCAATCAAAGCATAGATTGAGTACCCCCGAGCCTGGATGGCTTAGCGGGGGTTCAACTCCTAGGACACCTAGCCCCACATTTGGTAGTCATGCTCGATCACCGAGCCCACGACCTTCACCTCTCCCCTCGAGGTCATCAAGGTCACCTTTACCAAGTCCAACCCCTGTGAGGACAAGATTAGGGCCAAAACCACCAAATTTACAAATTCTCCCAGATACAATGATAGACAAACGAGGCTTAATAGGCCCAGGGGGTCATTCCCCTGGCCCAGAGTCAATGTACCCTACCCCTCCTAGCAGTGCTAGTAGTACTAGTTCACCAAAATTTCGGCGGAAAAGTAACCCACATAATTTCATTCAGCCAACTTCTTCTGCACAGCGCCCCCTAGGTGTGGGTATGCTGGGTAGAGACCCAGAGTGGCAGCAAGAAAGGTGGCGCCACTGGGAAGAGTTAACACAAGGTGAGGAGAAGCTAGAACAGGAAACACTCGTCTGATTATAATTTTAAAAATATTTTTAGAAACTTGGTTTTTGGAAAGGTTCATGGATAACCATGCAGCTATTACTAATTAACCATGATTTTATAATTGAATATTAGTAGGTGTATTTATTATATAACTGACATTGTAGCCCATGGGACATGTAGACAGTGACTGTGAATTACAGGGAATATCCATTATAATATTCATAATCAAAAATCCACCAAACTGAAGATGTACCTTTTACACAGAATGTAATTGAATGCAAAAATAATTTTAGTAATACAGCATGTTATGCTTTAGGGCATGTATTTGTGAAACACGCCACTTTGCAGAAAGTCTTGCCTTTGTAATCAATACTACAGGTTTATATATATATGTCGAAGTATTGAGAATGCTTACAGACTATAACTAGGTGTAATTTAGTTCATTATCATATTTAAAAGGTGTTATGTAAGTCAGTATCAATTAGATGTGCATATCATGTATCATTCAAATGTAAAAGTGATTCAAGATTCACCAATTCATTCTCAGGCCTTAGGTGGCCTTAAAGTTCATTTTAGAGAACATGTTTTTATATACATGTGACTTAGTACTTGTTTAATCCTATGCAATATGTGTAACAGTGGTAAATGTTTTATCGTTAGCATATTCAAAATACTGTTGAATACACATGGTCAAATAGTGAGTTTTAATTGAAGTCGAATTGTGTGTGCACGAGGGGAATCTGTCCATCTTATGTATTTCTTGTTTATTTTTGTTTTTGTTTAAATTTTTGTAATGTAAATTTTTAAGTAACAGTATATTTTAAATTATGGGATTTTTATACTGTTTTTACTCTTGTTCAAAACCATAGTTGTGCCTTGTGTTTTACATGGTGTACCTGGAAAGGTGTGTACATTTTTATTCAAAATAACTTATATGTTTACGATGCAATGAGAGAAACAGTGTACATTTTAAAAAAATTTCACCAAATCATCAATGTCCAGAAAATGGCAAAGATGGCAAATTAAATAGCATCAACCTAAATCTAATTGCAGTTCCACTACTCACTGTGATGGATGTATACTTTTTATGAATAGTACGTACTGTATGTATATGTTTACCAAATTACCGTACACACAAATGATAACCCATTAGAAGTATTAAGAATCGTTTTAGAAAAAAAAGAAAAGGATTTGTGACTTTAAACTTGTACATTAGTAATATTAAATTAATTTTAGGCCAATATTGTTTTCCTATTTTATGATGTAGGTATTCATTGTCATTTGTCAATCTTATATTGCATACATCTACAAACCATTTTACACTGCAAAATTACAATAGTTCATTGTAGAAATTTTGGTAGGGTTAAATTGCAATAATATTTAACTGTGACATAGTTTTCAAATATAAGTATTATGAAGTAAACTATTAGCCCATATACAGCCATGGTGTTCAAGGTCATGTGACCATTTCAGCTTGCTCTGGTCATGTGATCTCTCACAGCACTTTGGTTTGTGACAATTGTAGTGTGCAAATTTTATCTGAATACCTCCATTTTGTTTTAGCCTTGTCATACAGTGCAAAGAAAGTGAAGCCAGTGAATACTAATGTATGTAGTGAACACAAAGTATATGTGAAATGAGCACTTGATTACAGTGAAACCTGCATGAAATAAACACTAGCTCCCAAAAACACAAATCTTTTATTTTTACAAGTAAAGGCTTTGTGTTATATTTATCTGAAGATCATTTATCAGATGTGCTAAGGTCTAACGAGGTCTGAATTTGATTGTTAAACAATTGAGATAAACTCCTGTAGACCATGATACATTGAGAGAGGTCACCTCACCTAACAAGCTTTGTATAAATACAGATATCAACAACATTATATTATTTCAATGCAAGATTATATTATATATTTATTTGTAATATTTGTAAATGCATCAACTAAATGCATCAACTAAATGCATCAACTATGTTGCAATGTAATATGGTTTGTATATCATCTAATACAGTATTATTATCTAACCGTAAACCATGTAATATTATCATACATAAATGAATAACAGAAATGAAATAAATAAATAATGTACATTAAAGAAAGATACATATAATTCTGTGTTCTTTAATTATCTGTAATTATCATTAATGTTCCAATATTAACATATTGAGGTAGGCAGAACTTTAGATTAGCATATTTAACCTCATTGTTCCAAATTGGTTATAGCAGGGGGAAGAAGGAGGTACGGATGCTGGATACCTGCTTGGGAGGATGATTTAACCTACATTCTTTACATTTAAACTAAGTTTCATCTAATGTTGCAGCTTACATTACAATACATACCCCAGGTGTAGAACATTAAGTTAGGAGTAGGAGAGGTAAATAAACAGTTTAGATACCAGCTGACAGGATCTACCTAAATGACCCACAAAAGTAGCTTTCATGGGTTTTAATGGCAGTTACAATGTGACAAAATGCCAGGTACTTACCACAGCATAATATTCAGTGAATGCTTATACTATTGGATGGTCAGATTTTGATCTATCATAACTAATTGGACAAAGGATTAACATCAACTCAGAGTGTAGTTTGTGCTCTATTATTTAAAAAGCAAAGCTGGAATATTGCAAAGGATCAGAGAATAGAGTAGATGCAAGGTAAAATACATAGGTTTTGGGCTGATATAAAGATGGCAGCACTAGCAGAATCAAAAGAATTATAGATGAACATGGATCGATTACCAGTATTTCTATTGACCTTAGCCTATGGTAAGATACTATCATAACTCCTTTCGTTTGATGTTAAAGAAGGTCAAGGTCATATTTGCATGGATTAGGTCATCAAAAAGGTAACTAAAACCATGAATTAAGAACTACATTTTCGGTACATTTTCAGCCTTATCAATTATATTGCACCTTTTCACACAAACAACTCTCTTCCACAAAGAATTACAAGAGCCCTTGTAAGAGGAAATTAGTACTGTAGATTGGGTTAATTTGGCGCTACTTACTTACATGTAATTTTGGCGATTTTGCCATTTTTAGCATATTGGCGGCTATTTAATTTGGCAGA
Source organism: Owenia fusiformis (assembly GCA_903813345.2). Classification (NCBI taxonomy): domain Eukaryota; kingdom Metazoa; phylum Annelida; class Polychaeta; order Sabellida; family Oweniidae; genus Owenia; species Owenia fusiformis. The sequence continues at coordinate 34,854,626 of CAIIXF020000002.1, forward strand.
TATGCAAAAAATGTTAAACTTACGCGCTGTTTGCGAATTACCATGTAAATGGGCATGTTTGGCTATGTTCATTTTTTCTTTTGAGGACTATACCGCGCTTTTCCTTTCTAGTTTTCCCTGAGTATTAATGAGTGACTGACCAGTTCTGAGCCAATTTATGAAAGACATTTTTTCATATTTTTGGAAAAAACTAAACCGAAAGTGACCAAAAAACACTGGACGAAATACCCTAGATAATTCCCGGGGATTCATTCTAAATTTTGGCGAAGATTTGTATTGGCGAATTTTTCAATTTCGCCAAATTCGCCAAATTAAAGCGGGCGCCAAATTAACTCAATCTACAGTAATTGTTAATGACAATGTGCTGATTCTTGCTTCAGATTCCCCCAAAATTACAAAATGTATCACTGACATCTATCTTTTTGTAATTCAAACTTTAATAATATAATAGTGAATGACATTGTCTTTTTAACACATACAATGATTCAGCAGTGTACAATAAAACCTGTATATCCAAACACCTCTCTCATCCAAACACCCCTCTCATCCAAACATCTCTCAATGTGAACACCTTTTCCATGGATTCAAATATTGGGAAAACCTTGAACTGAGAACACCTGCTAATCCAAATACTTTTGGCTGGTCCCATTGGCATTCTGATAAGACAGGTTTTACTGTACTGTTAAAGTAATGTTAAAAGGGTTTCCATAGTAACATCATTCATTCCCAACACCAAAATAAATATGAAACATGTGACCACAATTGTGTTCCTCCATAAACGTCCTCAATAAACCAAGGTCCATGTGGTAGTTTCGATCACCATGACAATTAAATTCTTTCTCTTCAAAAACATCAAATTTATGCAACACTTTTTTATCATCATTTTCAATCGGAATATCCTCCTTTTCCTTGATTTGTAAACGCTTCCAGTTAAGATTTCTTAATCTCTGCCAATATTCTTCAACATTGCGACTATACCCCTCAACACATATAACTCCTGGCTTTCCTGGCATAGAAAATCCCACTAACTCTAACTCAGAGGCCCAATTGATAATATCCCTTCGTTTACTTTTACTATAAATATGATGACTATAAATCCAAATTCTTGTAAATGTTGTATCTTCCTTTTGAGCATTTTTTGATTGCTTCACACTAGCGCCATCTGTTGACTCTTGGTCGAGGTAGCTCCTGGCATTGTCTTGTAGAAATTGAACAATGCTTCCAATCATAGTTTCTCCAAGATCTAGAGTATCAATGAAAGATGCGATGTCCTCCCTGAGTTGTTGTTGGCTGGTGCGGCTGAGCTGTTTTGAGCGGATGAACACATTGGGCTGAACTGCAGGATATTCATGTGGCAACTGGCATACTAACTCCATCTGCCCCTAAAACACATATCAAAGCATGTACATGTACAATGATGTAAGTATATGAAATGATAGGTACAACTTAGAAGCACATAGATAAAACTACGAAGATCTCAATAACAAATTGCTAATATCTTAGGTGATCACTGTACAATTCCCAAGTGTAGTATGTAATAATGCTAGAAGTATCTTAACCCACATAATCTTGTCCAATTCCTTGACCACCTTTGTATGCACACTTCAATAGTTAATCCATTGCCATGGTAACAGATATTTCACAAAGTCTTAACACCCTTCTCTCGTAACAGCTATATATGCATGAACATTTAGACATTTGTTATCAGATGAATTGTCAGATAAATAAATGCCTCAGTTTATTACCAAAAATGTTACATAGTCAATTTATTTGTTGCCATATGGCAAAAATCAAAAATCGTGAATGGTGAGTGATATTGTGCCCATGACAGCCACGTTGACATAACTTTACCCGCATTCCGGCGAGTAATGTCAATCTGTCGAATATTTCAGTCAAGCCTTCCCCACATTTATTGTGACAGGTCATTTATTCAAAGCTTTTTGAAATCGCACGACCTTTAACACACCTTTTCTCCATTTTCAGCTTCAATTTCAAGGTTTATAGTCAGACCAATTCTTGCGGAAAGGAATTCATAGTCAACATTTCCATCAAGAAACTCTTGTATTTGCACTATGGAGTCCTCATCATCCAATGTAAACTCCCCAGGGTTACAATACATGCTTCCCAAAAACTCCACTTCAGAAACTTGGATTTCTAACATTTCTTTCAAATGTTCGGTCTTTTCCATTGTTGATACACCTGTGTCTCCCATGTGAACTTATACAACTGTACTTCAAACATGCAGAGAGCGAGTGATTTTAATTACATATGCGTATGTAAGCCTTAATTACAGTGTAACTCTAAATTAATTAATTTTTTAAAACTTTGTTGACACCAATCCTAGTGGCGCTCTCTGGTGTGATACACAACTTCCGGTTAAAAATGAAAGTTTTAAAACTTTTGATCCGTTTCGATTATTCGACTAATCTGGTAAGTATTGCAGACCTGTTAACATGGAAACACGTAAAATGAGTGACTTACAAATGTTGAACACCTTTTTTCAACTTGTGAACACCTTGGTGCAAATCTGAATACCTTCTTTTTTGGTCCAAATTTTTAACACTGACTTGGTTCAAATTTTATTCCATAGAGTCTGTATTCAAATTTTGGACACCTCAAATTTCACAAACTCCATCAATGGCTGGGGGAGCAGAAGTTGCGTATTTGTCACGCATTTGCTGAAAAATTTGAAGTCACGCCAGTTTTTATTGCGTGACAGAGTATGTCACGCAAAGGACCTTATACACCCGCCATTGGGATCTCCCCATGGGAAAAAAATAATTCATCTGATTTTTCAAAATGAGTATTCTGCTTCAATTATTACACTTATATGCACACTAGTATCTTGTTGACCTATAATTAGCACTGTATTGATGTATAGGCCACTTATTAGGGTCATAATTCAATCATGAAGTGTAGAGGCATAGATTCCAAACCAGGAAGTATTTTTGTGTCTGTCAAAATCCATTTACATCCTACGCATCCCTGCATCTTATCCAAATATGTTACTACATGTACATAATGAAATATAATAGTATAATCTTTGGTTTTACAAACTTGTATGATATTTGATAAGTGTAAAAGTTGTTTTTGGAGCATTTTTCTATAGCCATTTTGTAGGGAAAAAATTATGAAAAAATGTACAATCTTTTAATTTTAAGTATGACCTGAATCAATTGCAAACTTCATATTTGCACATTTGATGAGATAAACCATTTGTGTCGTATTGTGAAATTATTAAGTTTGCAATCGATTCAGGTCATAGTGTATTTTTGGTATTTCTGTGATAATCAATTGAAACCAATGGCCTCTATTGGGATCTGCTGATATCCTCATCTTAAGTTAATGGTTCACAGCCCCATGTAAGTCAATACAACCTTACTGAACGAAATGATCCCTATCTCAGCTTATGTGTGTCCGAGCACTTTAATATTTTCCAAGGTATTATATGACATTTTATTCTTCATGTTACACCTACTAATGATTCATTTTGACCATAGGGATATTTGCCAATAATTGCACCTTGTCCTTTGCATTTTACCTGATTATTGTCCAGCAAAAATATTCCTGTAGAAAAATTTTCAAAAATGATCGGCAATACACCACAAAACCGATCGACGAAAGAAAACGAACGCATTTCGTTCGGACTTTTCATGCGGACCGTATATGTCACGTATTTTGCCTGAAATATTTCCAACCCCCCCTGTTGACAGATCGCTAGCGTAGTGAGCGTTAAAAATTTGAGGTGTCCAAACTTTGATTATAAATAAAATTTAAACCAAGGTGCTCAAATTGTGGCCAAGCTGTTCAGATTTGGACCAAGGTGTCCAAAATTTGAACAAAGGTGTTTAACATTTGCAAGTCACTCATGTTAGGTGTTCCCAAGTTGACAGGCTTGCATATACAATGCACATGAACATTTCGAATGAAAAATCTGCATTCATCAATCGGATGTTCTTCTCCTGAAATTTTTTTGCTTGACAATAATCAGAAAAATGTGTATTTGCGTGATATGTTCTGTCATGCAAAAAGAAAACGGGCGTGACTTCAAATTTCTTCAGCAAATGCGTGACAAATACGCAAATTACAAGCCCCACAAGACAGTTGGATGGCCTGGTATTGTAAGGTTTAAGGTGAAGGCTAAGTAAATCAAAAGTACAAAATGGCAGCCATATTTTTTTGATAAAGACACATGGTTTTAAAATCTGTTTTCCTTGTATATGAATATATATTTTGACTAAAGAGACATGTCAAAGTGATTATCACACATAAACATATTTCTCCTACATGTAGGTATATGGGACCCTAAAGCTAATATGAAAACTATGAAGTGAGGTAAATTTCAAGGAGTAGGGGTGCTTCGGTGTCACATTTGTAAGACTCCAAAATTTCCACAAATCATCTTACCTTACCAAGGAAATCAAAGGAGCATGAAAATATGTACTTAACTGAATTGTTAGAGTATAATAAAGCTTGAACCATTGTGAATTCTAAATATTTCTACCATTCTTTTTGCTGGGACTATTTTTTAGTCCAGAGTAATCCTCATTCATGTATCCATTTATAAAGCCTAATTTATGTATCTCTCATGATAATAGATAAAATAAACTAGTGATGTATTAATGCGATATCAGATCTCACTCATAATGCAGTAGATCTGCAACACTATTGTTGCAAATCCAGCAGGAATGCAGTATGGCCCAATCAGGGTGGATGAAAATATATTTTTTCTATTTCCCAAATTAGCATCATTTACATGTGGTTTAACTCTTTTGGAATTTGTTGCATTCACGTCCCCGAAACTACCCTATCAGTATATGTAAGTCACTTCTGATATGTAATCAGGAGGTCCCAACCAGGGTGGAGTGACTTTTTCACATGAACCCTTAGAATAGGATTTGATCCTATGTTTCAGATTAATTAAGTACTGTAGATTGGGTTAATTTGGCGCTACTTAATTTGGCGACTTTGCCATTTTTGGCATATTGGCGGCTACTTAATTTGGCGGATAAGCAAAAAAATGTTAATGCAATGTTAAACTTACGCGCTGTTTGCAAATTACCATGTAAATGGACATGTTTGGCTATGTTCATTTTTTCTTTTGAGGACCACTGGCGATATTCACCACGTTTGTACATTTTTGTGAGATCATCCTTTACATTTTGCACCTTGATCGATGCTGCTTCTATACCGCGCTTTTCCTTTCTAGTTTTTCCCTGAGTATTAATGAGTGACCGACCAGTTCTGAGCCAATTTATGAGAGACATTTTTTCATATTTTTGGAAAAAACTAAACCTGGAGTGACCTCAATACACTGGACGAAATACCGTAGATAATTCCCGGGGATTATTCTAAATTTTGGCGAAGATTTATATTGGCGAATTTTTCAATTTCGCCAAATTCGCCAAATTAAAGCGGGCGCCAAATTAACCCAATCTACAGTATATGTAAGATTGTAATAACATAAAAAGACAATGTTAGAAAATCAAAAAATCAACCAGATTACTGTAATTTAGTGGATCAGGCTTAATCTTAGTGTATGTATTTTCAGAGTTAACATATTATATTGTAGACCTAAGTATGATGTGCAGTTAGGGACAACAGGAGGGTTGGAGGATGTCTGATTCCATAACAAGTGACTCAAGCATCCAAGAAGACATTCCTGACAACCACCAATCAGCAAGGTACATGTTATTGTAACGACCCTCAATAGCAAGTTGCTACTATGGCCAAGCTGTAGTGGCTTATGCCTGTACTGATTTATAGCTCATTTGGTAGAGCATCAGACTTTGGATCCATGGGTCCTAGGTTCGATTCCCACACAGGGTATTGAATTTAGCACACTTTCTTTCAATTTCTTTATCTGGCTTGTTCCACCATACCAGATGTCTCTGACTATACTAGATATGGTACTCGTTAGTAATAGTAAGTCATTCCCCTGGGGCACCCTCGGGTCATTACGTAATCATGGTAATGGCCATAACTATGCCTCTTGAGTTTCTTTAATTTCAATCATTAATGAGTCTGATATTTTATTATAAGTTTAAAATGATGGGCTTTCTTATAATTTCTGTCAAATAACAGAAATATATTTTCAAACTTGACATAGGACCTTTAATGGATCACATGTAGTTTCTTGGTAAATGAAACATGTTGTTACAAATGTATTAAGTTCATTTTTTCTGACAGTTCTATAAAAAAATATTTGAAAAATCTCCATTCATTAGAATTTGAGAGGGTGTTGAAATTGAGGAAACCAATGGCAAATTTGTAAAATTCAAACTTTAGATTGGGCCTTTAATGGATCATATATGATTTATTATTTAGAAGTGAGAACTACCTGAGTAGTTACTACCAGGAGAGTTTTGAGTCAGCATCCACACTTAGCATCAGCAGCAGATTCAACAGTCAGCAGAGTGATTCAAGCTACAGTCAGGGAGACTTTGTAAGTATATTCAATTTACATCATTTTGCATCTGGTATATCAAGTTTCATCAAGGACTTTAGAAACCATAGCTAGAATTACTTACCATAAGTCTGTGGTTACATGTACACACATGTACACACATGTTTTCATAGGTTAAAGGCCCACTTTGCGTATTTTCAATGTTTTTTGGCAAAATAAAGACTTTTATATGAACCTTATCTTATATTTTATATGAGAACCTTATCTTTCATTTGACACCAACAACAGCTCAAACGGACCACCTCAAAGCTCACAATAATTAATCAAAAAATATTTTCGATTTGTCAAGCTTTATATATAAAGTTTTAATCAATGTCATTGAAAGATGGCGAAGTTGTTTGTATTACATGATACATTCATTTTTATAGAAGTGTTGCCATCTTTTAAATCAAAAGTAATTAAAAACATGCACCTTTTTAGCATGTGCATGCATGTATAATGATCTCTGAACTTCTTTTTTCTATGTGTGTTATTTTTTTCTTGGTTCAATATTAAAGCAAATCAAACTTTGTGTCGTATTTGAGCGAGTGTGTGAGTAATATGTTTCAATGATAATTATTTTATTTTTTCTTCTAAATTAAGTATAGTTGGCCTGTTAATTCACCCATATCACAATTCCACAGAATAAGAAATTCCAGTAAAAGAGAAATACATGTAGAAATAAAAAGACTAAAGCACTTCGATGGAAAACAAATGCACGAAAAACCAATAAACTGAATGTAAATACATTCCAGTTTTCATGATTTACCTAAGATATTATTATAAGGCAGGGGTTGAAGAAGCGTAGAGTATTTTAAACTGTTAGAAAAGCAGGTAGGTGTAGTTTAATTTGGTAGTCTGTGAACATTTTATAGTGTTTCCTTATCTGCCAATATGCCTATCACGTTCTAAGTGTATTGAGGAAATCTTGAATTGTAATGAATGGGAGCAAGGACTCGTATAGATGGCAGTTAATTACTAGGTTGTTGTTCAAATCTGGCCCATTTGTTTGTGTGTAAATATTGCTGTTTTAAAACTTCAAATTCACTGCATTTATCAAATAAATATCAAATTCTCCTTCATTATTATTTACTGACAAACTGACATGTTTTAAGGTTAAAAATCATAAGGTTTTGGACATTTTCAATAAAATTTATCTAATGAGATTTTTAGAGCAATTTTTACATGTTAAAGTATGCTATTAAACCCACTGAATTTTATGCCATCTATTGACAGTACTGAAGGCCGGCCATTGGCAGCCATTCTTTTAGTTTTTATTCAACAATGTGGGATTAACTTAAGAAATATTTAGATTTTGAACAAAGAATCTATATTTAACCCCACATTGTTGAAAACTTGAGTAATATGGGTGAATTTGTACAATTGAATGTTTGTCAGGTGTACTGGGAGCGTGATAAGCGTATTTGCATGCGAGGAAGTATTACAGAACATTCATAGACAACTAACTAAAACAAGACCTACCTAAACTTAAAAAGTATAATAATATAATCCATAAATCTATATCTATAAATAATAAAATAAAATGGTAATTTTTGAAATGTATTTCCTTTCGTGTATGTAAAGAAAATACTCAACGCATTTCCACCCCTGTTTGTGGGATACTGGAAGTTAAATTAAATCAATTGATTATTAAATATTATAATATTTATTATGTATTATAGGAGACAGGGGATGAAACTTCACTTTCAATAGAAGATGACTTTATCCAAATGAAATTAAAACTTTTGAAAAAGAAAGCAAAAACTGGTAAGCTGTCCTCCACCTACATATATAAACAGTTGTCCAAACAGTCTTATTTATTACTCATTTCTTTGTAAACCAAGAATCACCAATTCAAACATTAATTGTCATTGCTGACATCATGAGAATTCATGACCTTCTATAGGTTTTCGTTCAGAAAGTATATTGGTAGTTGAAAAACAGATGTGATGAGCACTAAAGTGACTGACCAATAATCTGTGGCCACCTTTTACGAAGCAAATCTGAAGTGACTGCTTAAAGTTATCAGAAATTACAATTTAGCGCAGATGAAAAACCATCACAGCCATCCTTTGCATGTCCTGATTCATAGTTGCCAAAATACTCATCAACATTTCTAATTTCAGATGACTATCATGGCATTGTAAGTGATATGAAAAACAATGGACTTCAAAGAGCAGCGTGTGAAAATATGTCTGATATCCCAGAAGCAAGAGACTTCATTGAAACCAAACTGACCTCATTGAAGCAACAAGGTAGAACTAGTTTTCCTGTCTTTCATTTCATTATTTATTCTTTCATATAATTTTCAGTTGTGCTTTTCAACTCCATTGATAATGTATTAGATCATCAGACATTGTCATGTTAAAATCAAAATTGTAAAAGTAGCTTCAAGTCATATCTGTGTATCACTTTAATGATAACCATTGGATAATATCCATTGGAATACAAATATATCCCAGTGTATGCAGCTCTGCCCTTACTTAGTTTGCACAAAGCTATCTCCCGAGAGAAAGCTTTGCATATGTTGATATACCCAGTCCATGTTAAAGGTATACAAAAATGTAAGAAATTGTGGGGACACTTACACTACTTCAATCGATGCATAACATTCAAAAGTATCGTTTTCCTAACCCTATCACGCGATCCAGAGTTGGGAGACAGTATAATTGAAAAAGGAACAATTGCTTCGTCTCATCAAAACTTTTAAAATGTGCACCATTAAAAAGTGATAGCCCAAAAATGTTTTTTGGCCCACCCTTTTCATAAAAATAAATCAAAACTATACAGAATTTTACATTATGTTATAGAACTTGTGTTACACGTGAGCAACAATATCAACATATTCATTTAAATTACCACTTTTCCACAGGTCAAAAACCATTGATTGATACCAAAGATGAGGATTTGCAGAGGAAGGATAGACAAGAGAGGTACATTCCCAGGAGAATCGTTGATCGCCTTGCAATAACCAACCTCCTTCATAACTTCAGTAAGGTAAACAGAATCCTGACTAGGCCTACTCCTTACTGCATTCGATTTTATATTTAAGTTACAGCGAGTAAAACCTGTCTAAACTTTGTGTTGAATTCTGTTTTAATTGTGAGCTGTTCACATTTGAAGGTTTTTTGGTCAACAGAAGGAAATATGTGACTGGAGAAAAGTGTTCACATTGGGTAGTGCACAAATATCAAGGTTTCACTGATTTCAAAAAAGAATGTTGTGTACCTATTTTTTACCACCAAAAAGTGTTTACATGTTGTTATGGTCTCCAATTTTTGTAACGACGAGTGGCAGTTGGTGATCGGCGTTTGGTGGTTGGTGTCTGTCATAAATTCTTACAACTTCCAATAACTTAACAAATACTGTTTAGACTGACTTCAATTTTTTTCAATATCATCTACAAGTTAGAAGAAGTTCAAATCTGACTTTAGATTTAAAATTTAACTTCAAAGAGCTTCTCTAGGTAAAAAATGTTAAAAAAGGTCAAAAGGGTATTTTTTCAACTTACTTCAAATTGACCAATTTTTTTTTCAAAATTATCTACAAAAAGTTTCCAGAAATTCAAATCTGATTTAAGATTGGACTCATAATATTGTGACATTTTGTCATATTAATGCCTTGTTATTCATTGCTGGAGTTTTGATATTTCAGGCAAATTCTACTGCTATACACCAGCCAGAGAAGTGCTTGAATTGCAGGTACATGTATGTGTGTATTACTTATAACTTCAACGAAACGCAGCTTAAATATATACGAGTACATCTAAAAGCAGTTTTCCTGAATTCTTTGAAAGTTTATATCATATTGATTATTGTATTGTATTGATGCTATCAGGAATTATTTATGAGTGCTCTAGGAGGGAGAAGTGCTCAATAAACGATGTCAATTTTATGGAGTTTTATGCTAATAATTGACACCATTGGTTCCTACTCAAACTTTTGCCTCTTTTTGGAGAAAAGATTTTTGTCATCAAAATATAAGGAATCACCCTGTAGTCCCTGGGTCACATTTGCTCTGATTCATTGTCTGGCGCCTGGCCGATTGCATATTTTGCTCAAAACTGAATACAATTTTGAACAAAATACTTAATCAGCTGGATTCCCGTGTTAAAGGGTAGGAGGTCCTATCAAAGTATGGTCCTACTCTCCATTGATTTATATGGTGACCTAAATACAACTCTTTCCCTTATTATCTTATAAGCAATCAGGGCCAGTAAGGGCTGTTTAGAAAGGGGACCATAATTTCTTTCACACTGGCCCATGATTCGGAGCAAATGCGACCAAGGTATAATGTATTGTACATATTGTTGTGTTCATTGTATTTTTAGAAGTCGGATTGAGAATGTTAAAAAGAAGGAATATATTAAAGGAAAAGTGGCCCAACTTCAATCTGAATTAATTGACAAAAAAGTGGAACACACACTGCTAACAAAGGTGAGCCAATCCAAGTCAAATCAAGAATGGGTCTGATAGTTCTGGAAAATATATGTAGTATTAATGATGATTTCGGTAGCCATCTTGAATTTCCACCAAGAAGGTGTATGATCCGTGCTAGGCAATTTGGAACAGAGTATTTTGAATCATAATGTGTTAAGCACAATTTCTTTTTCACAGAACTGAATTGGTTTATTCGATGGACGTTTCAACATCCAACATAACTTGCTTTTTTGCAATGATTAATTTTGGTTTTTATGCCCCCACCAAGAATAACAACTTCAATAATGTATTAGAAACCATATTTTTTGTGGTAGCAGTTTGGCTTGGAATTTTGTTATGATAATTCATATCAAAAACAACTTGAAGAATTGAACTCTCATACAATTAGATAATCTTCAATTCCTTTAAAGTCCTATAAAATTTTAGTTTCACATAGGTATAAATCTCATATGAGTAAACTAATTTGTTTTTCATCATTTCAACAAATTCTGTTGATGGTATATCATTCAAAGAACCGTTCCCAGAGTTGCGAATCTTATTCCTCATATAAATTTCTGATATTGTAGGAAAAAATGTTGGCAGTAATTTTTCCATTGCTTTAAGTGTATTGGGAAGGTCTTCAGTGAGTCCTATTAATATATGAGTATCTATGTGTTTCTTTGCTTTACCTATAGCATAATCTATATCCATAAAGCATTTGGAGTCATGCCCACAGAACCATTTCACATATAGTTCTGTGTCCACGTCACAGTTTTTTAATTCCTCCATATTTTCTGATACGCACTGTTCAAATGTTAGGTTCTTTTGATATTCCGTATATTTTCCTGGTAGTCTTGAATAATGTCCTTGTAGTCTGTTAAAGTAGTACAGAGACCTGGCTTGTTCAAAAGGATCCCTAATGATGTTAATGTACATAGGCTGATGTTTCCCAAAGTGACTGAAGTCAACGTAATATAGATGTCTGTTGTATATGTATTTCAAAGGTACTATTTGGTTATCCTTACCTGGATATGTTTCAGTTGTCAATGTTTTAATTTTTTTGATAAATTCTTTAATTTGTTTATTGTTCAAATGCCATGTGTGATAGTCTTTTGATTTTATGACTGAATATCCAAAATATTTTGATGCTATCTGTAGAAGTGTTTGCATATATGTAGAAGCACATTTCGGCACTCTGTTATATATAACAACAGTGGGATTTAATTTATTATGGATTTTATAACTTTCTATATTGCTTCTATGGGCAACCTCTGAAAGAATTGCTGATGAGACTCCAGAAAAATTATTTGAAGTTGATTGAAGTGTTTGTAATGCAGGAAATTTACTCTTCCCAGATTTATAACCGTTCACCTTAGTTCCAAAAATGGAAATTCTCGCAGCAGAAGAAATACCTCCTCCCTGTGTGATATTCTCAGATGCTTTCCAATCTGCATACTTTATCTGCATACGTGCCATTGCCTGATGATTTTTTCTCTCATGTTTAGCAACTATTCCAGTCCATATGAACAAATGAAAGCATATATTAGTGATAAAAAGAAGTCCAATAAGAGAAATAATTGTCTTTTTCATTTTCTTGAACTAAAAATAGTCTTTACTTCATAATGTTCTCAGAAAATAGATTTGCATATTAAAATATACACTTAATATAATAAACACTCTAAATAAGCTTGTTTAGTATCATATCATTACATGATTTGTGTGATTCAAGATTTGTGTCAGACAAACTAAGATTGACAAACTACATGTTTTATTAAGGTAAGAGTTGGAACATTAAAATTGGAGCATAAATCACTTGTAAAAAAGGTTTAGTCGAGAGAGAAAATATTTGTTTGGCATGTTTTTTTTTATCTAGAATCTACATAAAAATAATGCCAGTTAGTTGCAATTCAGAAAAAATGTGATTTGAGGTGTATTGTTTTGTTTTCACACAAATTAGTGTTTTATACACAGCTAGGCCATAATAACATAATTCCTAATTTTGGAAATATTTCATTCTCTTACCTCTCGACAAAAAAGTAATGCTGAACATATACTTAAATTACTTTAGCCTTGGCCTTCTGCATAGCATGGAGTCAATAATTGATGTACTGCCCTTGGCATGTTTATATGTGTAATTAAAAATGACTGTTATACTGACATACAGTAAAACCTTTGTACAGTGAACACATATCAAGCCACATGTATTCACTGTAGGAAGGTGTTCACTACAGAGAGGCCATTTTATACATAAATCAGTGGGGTAAGAAGGGGTGTTCACTAGACATAGGTGTTCATTAGCGAGAGGGGTTCACTGAGTCAGGTTTCATTGTATTTCGTCTTTTTACAGTAAAACCTGTCTAATCTGAACACCACTTGGTCAGACATGTACAGATTGGCAGCTGGTCTCAATTCAAGCTTTTTACAGATTAAAAATAGGGATAGGAATTTATCTCGTACCAAGACCATCTTTTTGAAATGTAATTTAGCTTCCTATGCAATTGGTGCAAGACCAGAACGAAGGGATGTTCTTGGTCGAGATAAGAATAAATCATTCAGATGATATTTTGATATATAGGTTTTACTGGACCTGCATGTACTCAACAATTTAATAATATGAAATTGATTTCAAAACATCATGAGGCATAATAATGCTGATATCTTAAATACACATGGACGGCTGTGAGGTATTGGCTCTTTGACACACACATTATGGTAAAATCAATAAACACCATGTGTGTGTATAATTTTTTATACAAACATTAACACCAAAATGATCATTTTGTGCCACTCTCAGCATTTTGACAATATAAATGTTTACAAATTGATTAATTTATTTTATTTCCAGGACAGTCTATCTCGAATAGGAGAACTTGTACAGATGTTACCCAATCTCAGGAAAGCAGACATTACTCCTTCAGTAGAAGAGAGATGTAATAAGGAGATACCACGCAATGTAATAAAGGGTCATAAGTCATAGTGGACGTTCAATAATAGCTGTTTTTATTTGGAATCTCATTAAAATGACATCAAAAAGTATAATGTTATGGAAATTGATTAATTGCCACAAATGTGCAATATTTTTTGCTCTCCGTGTCATGTCTATTTTTGAAAAAGATAATTAGAAAATGATAAAGTAAACACTAATCTACCTCAAAGCACATCAGTATTCTGTATATAATGACATTAATAAAATAGATCGAATAAAACATTTATTTATAATTTCTATATTTAACAATTCGACAGTTCTGTTGCTTTCTGTATATTTACTCATCAACATAGCTTGAGAATGTGAGATTCACTTTGAGTTGAACACATAAAGCCCTGTGCCTTACCCATGTCTTACCCATGATACGCCACACAAGCTCACATCATGGCTGTTGAACACCCGCTATTAACAAACTATATTATATAATGCTCAGGGCCTTAGCATTAGGAATGATCTTTCGTTATAATGATTTTTAAAAAATCTCAAGTAAAATAAGATTAGTGTCAGAATGAAATGAATTACACATGACCTGAGACTAACATGTTATGTTAGTCTTAGATATTACAATTCAAAAAGTAACATCTAAGTATAACTGAGTCGTGACGCATCTCTGCATCTTTGAGAATCAATATTTTATGGAGTGCATTTTTAAAACCTAAATCTCCAATACGTCAAACAGATTTGTGTCAAAATTAATGTGATCAAATGATTTACGAATCAACAATGAAACAGCTAGCCTTATATGTTTTAAAAACAACATTTAATTCACTTGGTGAAAAAGTGAAAATAATATAGAATTACAAGGTAATATTTTCTTTCTTTGGTTACCATAGCAACCTGTGTCTAGGGTGTCCGGAGCAGTCGAAAAATAAGAGTAAGTAAGTAGTAAGGGGCGTTTCAATATTTCTATGTATGTCAAAAAACGTAATTAATTACATTATAGACTGTGGACTACTCTGATAATTGCAACTTCCATTTTTCATGGAAGGTCACACATTCCAACATATTTCAAACAGTCTGTATGATTATGCTAGGCACTTTCTGGGTAGTTGGACTTCATGTAGGGGTGGCAGACGGCCCTCAGGCCAATTCATACCCCCACCCTAAGAAAACCTTGGGGGTACTTTAATACCACCTGATAAAAAGAATACTAATGCATGTCATATATTCATAGTTTTATAGTAGGCAGAGCATACCATGGTAAGTCAGTGCCAGAAATGTCCAATCTCTAACTTATATGGTTACCATGGAAACAATATTTATATCTCAAAATCTTCTCAATTTGACCTCCTCCAAAATATGTCCTTTAGCCCTCAAAGTGAAATATTTGCAAATTTGTTTGGATTTTGTGGCTGCAACATTGTCAAAAGTTGTATAAATATGTATATATTCACACTAAAGCACTAAAAAGTTGATATAATGCTCCAATAAATCAATAATATCTATCAAATATAGTCACACACAACTACTTTTAGGGAAAAGTGGGCGTGGCACTTTTTGGAACTTGTGTAATTGATGCAGCATTAAGCAAAAAATACATATTACACTAACAATAATTGACATTTAATTATCATTTACTAACATTGTGTAACATTGTAATATGTTCATTATCATTATTAGATACTTAAATTATTTATGTAAGTGTTATCATGAACTTTCCTTTTATCCCTATACCATACAAGGTGGGCATCACCAATGGTGTCAAACTAACTTTTCTGTTTAACTTATTTTTTACCATAGACAAGGGAAAAAGCTTTACTTGAAGTCGTGACCTCATTAGGTGCTATGTATATGGATAGATGGATTGATACTAGTCGGTAGATGGCAGCACTTGTGCTAGTTGGGCTAGATACAAGTATTTACCATTGACTTGACATGTGTCACTTAGTCTATTGATTTACCATATTCGTTCTGTTGGATTAAAGTAAAACTGCATTTGCATTGAATTTGATGATGTTCAGATTGTGTTTGAAACTTGATGATAATCAGAAGTGTTTGAAACTGGATGTTGTTCAGATTGTGTACACATGAACTTTAATAGGACCACTGAAACAATAAGTCAATGTTTAAGATTCTTTAAAATTATCTCAATGAGAATTTAGCCTGTTAACCTATAGTTAAACTACACTTCAGCAAGATTTCGAAGCTATATAACAAATCTCATAATTTGCAACTTTTTCATTATTTGATAATTTAACCCATTATTCTTTATTGCTGATTTAAAAATTGCAAGGAATTCAAATGACCTAGGGAAGCCAGTGATATGAATTGGCCTTATTCATTGAGTTACATTCAAATGGAAAATTGTGAAGAACAAGAGAACTGTTCCACGGCTTCACAGGAAATATGGAAGCAAAGTCAACAAGGGATGTGGGAACTAGGCTGTTAACATATAGAGATTTAGAACTCTCCAGGGAAGTGTCTCTATTTGGTATAAAATACACAGGTCTATTCATGCACACCATTTTAAATATGAATCAAAATTAGTGATATCCATGTTTCTGGTGAAAGCATTAATTGAAAGAGACAAACATCCTACCCCAATGGTATAAAATATAAGGAAGTTCGAAGCAGTAAAAAGGTATTACCATTTTAGATTTGATTGAACAAATTGAATCAGAGGCAATTTTTAAATTTCGATATATTAAAAGAGGCTCTCTTGGTTAGATGGGAGAATTAGCTGCATGTTAAAGGTGCCGCTTTGTTCAGTTTATAACAAAATTGATATTAAGCCCGAAACAGTAAGAAATGTTAAGCAAATATTTCATTCTATGGAGGGCAATACCTGTTCATCTTTCAATGATTTTTGCAATATGTATTGCCCGCAGCCCGTAGGGCGATGGTAATACATGTTGCAAAAATCATTGAAAGTGCAGTTGTCAGAATCCCCAGGCGGGCAATACGCTGGACAATACGTCTTTTAGATATGGAAATAATTCAGTGAGCTGTGAAATACACTGGTATTTTTAGTCACATGGTTCTGAATTAGCCAATCAAATCACACGATTTATAGCAATGATGCAATAATTAGTGCTACTTCCATGAACACCCGTTTTGTAGAATAAGATTCTGATTCTCGTATTTGGTATATATGAATTAGACAAAGGCAAATCCAGTCGAACATCTTGTTGAGCATCAAACAAAGGTACAAGCTATATATCATTTCTCAAAATGGCCACTTTACTGAAGAAATGTCAAAAGATAATATGTATCATGTTTTAATGTATTAACGTTTAAATATAGCTGTCTTAATAAGTACACATGATGAAAATACAGGCACAAACAAAATGCATACTTTCTGAAACCCTGCGTTTGGATATTGATAAATTGAATGATATTGGCTAAAAACTTCTGTCAGAATTGAAACAATATTTCCCCAAGAAAAGTCAACATTTCAAAACAACAGCAATAGCTAGAACTATCCTATTTAGATGTTTACTTGACAGTATGGAAAATTGGGGAAGCCTGACAGAGAATCATAACAGATAGAGGTAGAAAGATTTGATAAAGAAAATGGAGTTTTGGTGTGGGAGGGGGGGGGGCGTGTAATTGTATACTTGTTTATAAAATTGATAAAATGACATATTCTAGACAAGGATAGGCATTTGCCATAATAAACTATGAGGGATAATGACTCATAAACTTACACAATGGAGATTTGGGGTAGTAATATGGAACATACGTTATATGGAAACTGTAACCTTATAAGATCTTGTCCAGTATTTCAGTCATACCTGATTATAAAGGACCATTGATGTTACAGCATCAGGGCATATTACATATAATATTTAATCATGACCATCATTTCTACTGTGCCAAAATCATTCAACCAATTTTAAAATGGAATACGAGAACAAGATTTCTTATTTTAGGTTATATTCATATGTCTAATAATATTTGATATTAAACATATTAACTTTTATTGTTTTTATACACTAAACAGATTTGTTTAGATATTATTTTAAGTTTTAACATAACAAACCACTTTCCAGGTCGAAGGAATCACTAAAGGTACAGCATTTCAGAAATGTGTAAATTGTTTATATTTCATTATTTTGTGAAATACTAAAAGGATTTTTACCCGTACCTTGTTGACCATGAGTCAATGAATGCATTATGTAATATCTGCAAAATGATGCACTATGCAATTCATACATGGAATAATTTATTTTGCCATATTGGAATCAAGTATTTTCGTTAATCCATTGGATAGATCATACATTACCTGATGTTGATAATAGAATCAGTTAGTCAATTGTAAGACACCATTTATCCGAGAAAATCTTAGTTATGTATTAAGGCAGGGCATAACATTTCACATATCGTTTATTCATGTTTACTACATCTATGGTTCCAATGTCATTTAAGCCTGATTTGGTGCAAATGTCAAAGCATAACATCAACTCTAATTAGTTTAATTCAATGAAAATTAAAAATATCAAAATCGACAATTACTGTCCGCCATCTTAGATGCGAAGGTTACGGCCGTTACCTTCACTTGGTACTGATCATGATCAGTGTCGGTCCATTATTTTTCAATTGCATAAAATGGCTCTAACCCTGACAAATGTATTAATCAATTTTAACTCATAGCTCTTGATCAATGAAACTATTTATATTCTAGCTTCAAGTCAATGAATACGACTTTGACAAGCTAAAAAGACTAAGGACCTCTAGGACTTAAAAGTTAATTTGACCATTAATGACCTATGATAGGGAAGGGTCATGATAACACTTACATAAAATATTTAAAGTATCTAATAATGATAATGAACATACTACAATGTTACACAATGTTAGTAGATGCTAATTAAATGTCAATTGTTGTTAGTGTAATAAGTATTTTTCGTTTAATGCTGCAAGAATTACACAAGTACCAAACAGTGCCACGCCCACTTTTCCCTAAAAGCAGTTGTGTGTGACTACATTTGATAAATATTATTAATTTATGAGATCATTATATCAAGTTTTTAGTGCTTTAGTGTGAATACATACATATTAATTCAACTATTGACAAAGTTGCAGCCACAAAATCCAAACAGATTTGCAAATATTTCACTTTGAGAACTTAAGGACACATCTGGGACGGGGTCAAATTGAGAAGATTGTGAGATATAAATACTGTTTCCATGGTAACCATATAAGTCAAGGATTGGAAATTTCTGGCACTGACTAACCATGGCATGCCCTACCCACTATAAAACGATGAATATCTGATATGCATTAGTATTATTTTTATTGGGTGGTATTAAAGTACCCCCAAGGTTTTGTTGGGGTAGGGGTATAAATTGGCCTGAGGGCCTTCTGCCACCCCTACATAAAGTCCAACTACCCAGAAAGTGTCTATTATAATCATACAAATTGTTTGAAATATGTTGGAATGTGTGACCTTCCATGAAAAGCGAGATCCATTTCTAGAGCACTTCTACAGAATAGTCCGCAGTCTATTAGGGGGAGGGGGTAAAGGCTTTTTAATAAGGGTGACGGACATTGGTATTAAGTTTCCCGGAGTTTTGTCGTAACACAGATATGTCTAATGAAAATTTGATATATGTTGATTAGCAGTAGCAGATATTGTATGCTTTGGTTGAACTTATACACTTCAGGCATTAATCAACATTTTGACTTTCTTCCACTTCAATCGCTTCTAGTGTACAAACAAATGTACATATAATCCTAGGCCAATGGATGCGTTTTTACTCATGAATGATTCTGGTAACCTGTACATTGTACAATTACATTTCTGAACGTCTCTGGTTGGACGTGTCGCCCAGAGTAATGTCTGGGTCACATTTGCTCCGATCCATCGGCCTGCGCCTGCCCGATTGAGTGTTTTGTTCATTATTATATTGTATTCAATTTTGAACAAAAATGTGACCAGGCATAAATGTTACAGATTGGACTAGTAAACACATGGCGCATAGTAGGATAATATAGTATATAATCGAACTGTATTGACGAGGATGAAGGGACCATACAATTTTTAGCTATAGTCCATTTTGTGGATGTGTTCTCGCAAAGATAAGCAATCGAGGGACCACTCTGGTATATAATATACATGAGAAAATATCAATATACAGTGGAAAATACAAAAATTATTTCAAAGACCAGACTTTTGTATACTTAAGTATTTTGGATATATGGTTTTGCAACAAATGTGTGGGCTTCGGATACTGATCATAATTACTCAGTTGCGAGTAGGTAGTTACCAGTTTCGCCACCAGGTGGCTGATTCGGGGGGATTAACGTGGCAGGGAATTACAAAATTCCCTTAAACTTGAAAAATGCATCAGTTTTAGTGGTACTTTTCATATTACCCTTATGTATCTGATAGTTTTACAAATTAAAATATGTCCAGTAAAAGAAAATATTATCTGCCCAACACAAGAAAAAATATTTCACTTTTTGTGGTTTTACAACAAGTGGTGGCTATGGGGAATCTCCCCGACCTAGAAGTCACATTTTCAGAGTAAATTAAATTTCCAGAGTTGATTAACTCTTTTCAAAACCACATTGCTAAATGCAATTTTTACATGTAGATTCCAAATGTGACATCGGTTTGACTGAATTGTGAATTTTTAATGACGTAAATCAAGGTTATTTCTACTCGCATCTGGGATATTGAAGCATGGCCTGCAAATGAGGCTTTAGTATTTCAATTACAAGGATTGCACTAACTAGGAGAATATATAAAAGCAAGGTCTCTAAAATATGAACGTGTTTCATTATGGTCCATCGATTGCTCGTAATACCAGAATCTTATTTTTTTCTCACTAAATAGATTCTACGTTCTGCCGACCTGTAGATCTTCACAAACAAGGAAAGCCTCTAGTACAGTCGTTTTTAATTGGATACGATGAGTTACAATATGAATTTCATATCCCGTTTCACCAGAAGATGTAAAGTTATCGCAATTGGAGTATTTCTCATTGGATTTAGTGTCATATTATTAAGGACCCGGGGACTGAAGATTACAATAAACGAAACAGTGGGTAGAATACGGACCGATGTATCCCATTTTAGAATAAACAGCATTGTCTCAGCTGACAGCTTCAAGAAAATGGCAACCATCATTGGTAAGTTTATTTTTTATGTCCTCTTACGTTTGAATACCGAAATCGAACTCCAAAGCTACACCACTATTAAACCAAGGATTAATACTTGGAGAGGATAATAGTATTGCTTATAATTTTTGATTTCATAATTATTTTTTCAAGTCTTTTAGAATGGGCAAGAACTGTCACTTTCGAGTGCTTCCTGCTTTAACTCGTCTTCAAACCTGATTGGCCAAGTAAATCTTATTGGTCGAAAGCTTCATGTTTGATTTCATCTTTAATTCTGATTGGTTGAGTCCTTCCTGCTTAAACTCATCTTTAAATCTGATTGGTTGAGTGTTTCATGCTTGAATTCATCTTGACGCATGTCTAGTCTAATTGGTCGAGTGCTTCCTGCTAAAACCCATCTTTAAATCTGATTGGTTGAGTGCTTCCTGCTTGAATTCATCTTTAAATCTGATTGGTTAAGTGCTTCCTGCTTAAACTCATCTTTAAAGTCTGATTGGTTGAGTGCTTCCTGCTTGAATTCATCTTTAAATCTGATTGGTTAAGTGCTTCCTGCTTAAACTCATCTTTAAAGTCTGATTGGTTGAGTGCTTTCTGCTTGAATTCATCTTTAAATCTGATTGGTCGAGTGCTTCCCGCTTGAATTCATCTTGACGCATGTCTAGTCTAATTGGTCGGGTGCTTCCTGCTAAACTCATCTTTAAACCTGATTGGTTGAGTGCTTCCTGCTTGAATTCATCTTGACGCATGCCTAGTCTAATTGGTCGAGTGCTTCCTGCTTGAATTCATCTTTAAATCTGATTGGTCGAGTGCTTCCTGCTTGAATTCATCTTTTAATCTGATTGGTCGAATGTTTCCTGCTTAAACTCATTTTTAAATCTGATTAATCGACTGCGAAACAGCTGTTTCCTGCTTTAACTCATCTTTGAATCTGCCAGGATTAGCTGAATCCTTCTTGCTTCAACTCAAATGATTGGTTGAGTGTTTAAGACTACTTTGAATCTTACTGTATATTTACAGATCCGTACTCGCGTTACACTACAACTGAGAAAACTTCTCAAGATAGCAAACATACACTATCCGCACAATTAAAATCACTTATAGAGACCAATAAAAATATCTACAGAAACGATTTGAAAGAGAAACAATTTAACTCGAAGGATGAACAAGAGTTAAATGAATCAATTGAACTTGAGAACAGTGATGATGCAGGGATATGTATGAGTATGATATCCGAAAGTAGAATACAACATGACGTCACGTACTTTGTGTTCCCATTCAGTTATGACCCACTGCCAATAGATGTCACTCTATTATCACATCTTACACTTAACAGGTTTGTTATAAAAGAATTGTTCGCTCTAACATAAGTAGTAACAAATAACGATATGATATAATATGACATGCCAGGCCCGTAGCCAGGGGGGGTTCGCAGGGTTCGGGCGAAAATTCTTTCAAAATCATGCAGTTTTTCACCATTTTGAGCACTTTTTAAGTGATTTTGGGCATATTTGGGCCAAAATTTTCAAATGTGAACCCCCCCCTGGAAAAAACTGACCCCCCCTTGGCAAATCCTGGCTACGGGCCTGCATGCTATGATACAATAGAAGGGCATGTGATTTTATTTGTTTCATTAAGTTCCGGAAGATTGGGTAAGATGTACATTTGAGGAATACTTTTAAATCAAATCATGTCAGAAACACTTTTAGTAAGTTTTTTGTTTCCTATCATTCATTAAAATCAATAGGATTTATACCTGTATACCCCCTTTATGGCAATGTAGAAATTATAGTTTCAAAGTAGGGAAAAGAAGATCCATATTTATCACATGTAACATCCATAATCTAACTTACATATTATGGATTTAGCAATTGCGTACTCGTTTCATTTTCAGAGGTGTGCGTAGAATCGAAAAGATTCTTGCACACTGGCCTGGTCCTGCAAGTGTATCTGTTATTGGAACTGATGACGAAGTTAAAAAATTCCTGAATACGATACACTCTTGGAAACGAAACAATGTTGGAATACACGTAGTGTATCAAAGAAATACAGTAAGTTCCACTTACCGATGAGCTAAATTGGCTCAGCCACGATGACTCTGCAATATATAGAGACAATGTCAGCTTAGTCACCAATGTCATCCTTAAGCTTATTGTAAAGAATTATTTATAAAAAGAATATATAGATGTACAAGGTGTCCATAACGTCGATTTACAATTACACTAAAAAGTGTGTGTTTATGAACACTCTGTAAAATTGCATTTTCAGAAGAATCATTTCTTTATCAATTTTCAAGTGTTATAGTTCAAGTTACCAAAGCCCATTAACTATACTGAGACCTACCTTTAAAATTAGGTCAAAAAGGCCCAGTTTGAGGTCCTGGTCCCATATCGTCCACGATAGTTAGGAATATGAATTCGTTAACAATCCTAACACATTTTCTGCATTTTTTTGTAGACACGTTACCCAGTTAACTTCATGAGAAATGTTGCTCTCTATGGCGCAAATACTTCCCATATTTGGATGGTTGATGCGGATTTTACTCCAAATAAGGATGCATATCAGCTTTTAAAGAAACACATCCCTCGGTTCGACTGGACAACAACTCGACCGGTATGCATATATGATGAAAGACGCAAAAATATAGTTTAATTAATAAGTCTACGAAACCAAATTCAATTAGCTGTATAGAAAAGTCGACTTTCACTTTTTTTGCCGACCCATCCATCCATCCGTCCGTCCGTAGAACGTTGATCCATTTGTCTATCAGGGCTATAACTCTGTCGATCATTTGGTTTAAGAGTGCATAATAATGGGCATTCAATATGGTCTAATTCAGGGAGAGAGAGCACGAAACGGAGGTGATTGGATTTTTATTGACATTCTATCCAACGAGAGCAAAAGACTCTTCTCGAGAATGAATCAACATGCTTTACGGTTAACAATACGAGTACAACGAAAAATTTATTATCATCTATTTTACTTAATACAATTCCAGGCTTTGGTTACAGCAGCATTAGAGACGAAATTGAATGTAGGGGGAGTGCCCGAGAATAAGACAAAACTGTTGGAGAAGTTGTGGGAAAATAATAGGACAATTGAGGCATTCGGGTAATGTGTGTGTGTAAAAATCATTTTAATGGATGCAAGTGTAGCGGTATTTGAATTAGAATGATTGACGGATAATATTTTGAGTTTCAAAGCAACATTTAATAAGAGAACATGTGGAATTTGCTCTTTCAAAATTTAGCAAAAAAATCAGAATGGGGCCATTTTAGACTGATTTCAGAGTTGAATAAATTAGAAAATTAGAAATGGCTTCAAGTCAATTTGGATCTTGCACATTTTGACAATTTGTTTATGTTACCTGAAACAATCTTTATGTAAAGTATAATCTGCAGAATCGTCACTGTGAGGCATCACGGCCTTCTTTCAATTCATTTCTTAGAAACCAGTTTCAAATAGTTTCAAATCATAACAATGCCACGAGCATCGGAAGTGAGAGAGTGATCAAAAATCTTGCATTTGCAGCTTAACCAGATGCCCTCATTGCCATGTTAACACAGACTGGCACAAGTTTATGACTGTCGCCGAAGTATACAAGGTAATATAAATAAGTGAGACTTTGAAGGTCTAGAGGGATCTAAAGTTTTCCATAAAATCCTGCATTACTTTACTAACTATCTGTTTCACGTATCTCTGTCATGCCCAGTTTTTAAAAATCTAAAACTTCATTGCTTTTCAAGGAAAAGTCAGAGAGACTAAAATTTATATAATCTTTCATTGATGAACTTATACACTGTGATAATCGTTATATATATAATTATTATAGATACAAGGAGGGGGATATTTTGAGCCTTATGTTGTTGTACAAAGAAAGACAAGCCCTGCTTATGATGAACGTTTGATAGCTAGGCATATGAACAAAATACTATATGATTACGAATTATATGTTTTGAAGTAAGTAACGTATACCTCATTTGAATATTTGTATCGTTTATTTTATTAGATTAGCGTCATCTTTGCCACCTTTATATGCATACTCTACACGTACATGATCATCAAGATCTACCATGTTTATCTTAATGGATTACCATTTACTCTAGTATAATGTAATCGTC
Source organism: Owenia fusiformis (assembly GCA_903813345.2). Taxonomy (NCBI): domain Eukaryota; kingdom Metazoa; phylum Annelida; class Polychaeta; order Sabellida; family Oweniidae; genus Owenia; species Owenia fusiformis. Next base: position 34,879,657 of record CAIIXF020000002.1, read on the forward strand.
GTTTTGACTGATTTGAAAATATGCACGTTTTTTGGCCCTACTTGTATGTACATGTATTTGTATTTTAAGGTATGAATTCTATGTGTTACCAGATGTATACATTGTTCATGAACCACACAAACGGATAAATCAACCAATGTCTGAATGGAAGTAAATGTTTTATCTATATATAACATTTTTATCATACAAACTACACAAATACATAGTACCCCACACACTAATTAGTTACAAAATTTAAAACTTGTTTTAAATCATGAAATTCCACATGGTCAAACTAGACACAATTTCCAACACTCAATTTCTTTTGATTTGCTTGAATTTTAATTTTCAAATGTTGATGGTCATTTAAGATGATACCAATTTCGCATTTTACACATTTTATGCTATATTTCTGTATATTTGGCTTCTTGTTAATTGTTGATCATGAGATGTACAAAAATTGAGAAATTGAAACACTTCAATAAACGTTAACATCCATAACTTTTTAACTAGTTTCAAATACATTACTGTCATATGAATTTTAATAACTGGTGGATAGCATTATGAGACAGTGGTTCATGTCTTTGTGTAGATTCATATATGTCTCACGGGGCATTGGAATTCATGGCGGTCATCTTTGTCATATGTTTCTCCTGTTTTTTACCACCTTGCCACTTACTTCCTACTACGCATCTACTGAAATCTTTACCAGTAGCCCTCTTTTGTACTATAGAATTCTTTAAAGGCGCACCGAGAAAATAGAACACCTTAAAATAGGTCTGTTTCGTTTGGAAATTAGGTCATGACACGCCTAATTTCCACCGCGGTGGAAATTAATTCCCACCGCGGAGGTGAAAATAGAATAAAAAATCTAATTCAAAAATCAAAAAAATTAATTCCAAAAAACGAAAATTCTTAATTCCGAAAAAAAATTCATGTCCCTTATAAATTGTCGTAATAAAGGGAAAGTGTTTCAAACAAGTTTTAAAGTTTGGGACTAATTAGTGTGGGGTACTATACTTGTTTATTACGTATATGTTCAAATACATGTAAGTACTCATGTACTTGTTTACTACATATACTATACAGATACATGTTATATACTATGATATAATAAATGATGGATGATCCTCCCTATTCGATGGCCTAGCTCGGGTTACTATTTTGATTAATTAAAACTTAACCCCAGTTTTTTTGCTCAGAACAGAAATTGGCAATCATATCATTTTAAAGCAGTTCAAGTCATAATCGCAATGTTTTTGATTTTAGTTTATTTTTCAGGTGTATGGAGAAAATTGCAAAGCAAATCTTCAGAGAGGTTGACAGGAAGAAATCATAGTACATCATGAAATGGCCAATGCTATCTCATTCAACTCGTAAGACTGTAAGACTAAATCATTACAATTATGTTGATGGAAATATAGGCACACAAGGGACTGTATAGGCTTGAATAAAAATGTCATTTAATGAGATTTAAGAAGGCATACTTAAAACACTGAGACTTCAAAAGTTTTATTTGGTGGAATATTTTAATTTCGTTGTATACATAGGTGCACGTATACACTTATTCCTGGGTCACATTTGCTCTGATTCATGGGCCGGCGCCAAGCCGATTGAGTATCCTGTTCACAATTGTATTCAGTTTTGAACAGAATACCCAATCGGCCGGGCGCTGGCCGATGAATTGGAGCAAATGTGACCCAGGCATTACAGACTTTCATATGTAGATATAAGTACTATTTTGTTTGTAATGTATTATCTTTAATATATTCTCAACCTATCAAAATATTCTGTCTGTACATTGAATTATTAAGAAAAAAACATGCGAGGTCCAGTGCGCGAATTAGACTAGCCTACTTAGAAACCGTCGTTAACATGGCGACAACTTAAAAGCACACCTATTCCTATTTTGAATTCTGAAGGATGTACTCGACGAAAATATACTTTTCGCGTTTCCACCCTCTGATCCTACTTTGGTATGAATAGTCCTTTCAGAAAGCGTAAGTCTATCATTTCAAAACCTGTGTGCATTTTAGAGACACGACAGGATGTCCCAAAAAAGGACACGGATTGATTTCTCAAAAAGGAATAATAAAAGGAAAATTTCACAGCTACCATCCGATAGGTTATGATGTCCCCTTTCTTATGATACCAACGTTGTTTATTTTCCTTCACGGTTGACTGAGATCAAAGGGATTTAAGTGATCATGCCAGAAATGGGTTTGTGCCACTTCTTAATGCTTCTTCTTCTTCTTAGTTTCAAATACATTACTGTCATATGAATTTTAATAACTGGTGGATAGCATTATGAGACAGTGGTTCATGTCTTTGTGTAGATTCATATATGTCTCACGGGGCATTGGAATTCATGGCGGTCATCTTTGTCATATGTTTCTCCTGTTTTTTACCACCTTGCCACTTACTTCCTACTACGCATCTACTGAAATCTTTACCAGTAGCTCTCTTTTTGTAGAATTCTTTAAAGGCGCACCGAGAAAATAAAAGAACACCTTAAATAGGACAACACGAATTTGTCTCGGTGTTCAGACATTGTTTTGTTATGGCCGTCTGTTTCGTCTGGAAATTAGGTCATGACACGCCTAATTTCCACCGCGGTGGAAATTAATTCCCACCGCGGTGGAAATTAATTCCCACCGCGGTGGAAATTAATTCCACCGAGGTGAAAATAGAATAAAAAAAATCTAATTCAAAAATCAAAAAAAATAATTAAAAAACGAAAATTCTTAATTCCGAAAAAAAATTCATGCCCCTTATAAAGCTTCGTAATAAAGGGAAAGTGTTTCAAACAAGTTTTAAAGTTTGGGACTAATTAGTGTGGGGTACTATACTTGTTTATTACGTATATGTTCAAATACATGTAAGTACTCATGTACTTGTTTACTACATATACTATACAGATACATGTTATATACTATGATATAATAAATGATGGATGATCCTCCCTATTCGATGGCCTAGCTCGGGTTACTATTTTGATTAATTAAAACTTAACCCCAGTTTTTTTGCTCAGAACAGAAATTGGCAATCATATCATTTTAAAGCAGTTCCAGTCATAATCGCAATGTTTTTGATTTTAGTTAATTTTTCAGGTGTATGGAGAAAATTGCAAAGCAAATCTTCAGAGAGGTTGACAGGAAGAAATCATAGTACATCATGAAATGGCCAATGCTATCTCATTCAACTCGTAAGACTGTAAGACTAAATCATTACAATTATGTTGATGGAAATATAGGCACACAAGGGACTGTATAGGCTTGAATAAAAATGTCATTTAATGAGATTTAAGAAGGCATACTTAAAACACTGAGACTTCAAAAGTTTTATTTGGTGGAATATTTTAATTTTGTTGTATACATAGGTGCACGTATACACTTATTCCTGGGTCACATTTGCTCTGATTCATGGGCCGGCGCCAAGCCGATTGAGTATCCTGTTCACAATTGTATTCAGTTTTGAACAGAATACCCAATCGGCCGGGCGCTGGCCGATGAATTGGAGCAAATGTGACCCAGGCATTACAGACTTTCATATGTAGATATAAGTACTATTTTGTTTGTAATGTATTATCTTTAATATATTCTCAACCTATCAAAATATTCTGTCTGTACATTGAATTATTAAGAAAAAAACATGCGAGGTCCAGTGCGCGAATTAGACTAGCCTACTTAGAAACCGTCGTTAACATGGCGACAACTTAAAAGCACACCTATTCCTATTTTGAATTCTGAAGGATGTACTCGACGAAAATATACTTTTCGCGTTTCCACCCTCTGATCCTACTTTGGTATGAATAGTCCTTTTAGAAAGCGTAAGTCTATCATTTCAAAACCTGTGTGCATTTTAGAGACACGACAGGATGTCCCAAAAAAGGACACGGATTGATTTCTCAAAAAGGAATAATAAAAGGAAAATTTCACAGCTACCATCCGATAGGTTATGATGTCCCCTTTCTTATGATACCAACGTTGTTTATTTTCCTTCACGGTTGACTGAGATCAAAGGGATTTAAGTGATCATGCCAGAAATGGGTTTGTGCCACTTCTTCTTTCATCAATGACTGAATAATGAGGGATTAAAATGGCTATACCAGGATGGTTTTTTGAGATTATCTCAAGGATATAGTCTATACAACATCACCAAGAATTGTTGATGATCTAAGGGCCAGGATTGTTGTAGCAGTGGAGGATCTAAGGGGACAGAGAGACATCATCGGGGATGCAGTTTGTGTGATGAGATCTAGGGAAGACATTTGCATTGAAAGGAATGGGGGTCATATTGAAGGACACTGGGGTTAAAACAACTTTGAAAGGACATTGGGATATAAAAGTGCTGTTAAATATGATATGTGTAGCTTTAATTGGAATAAATGAGTAAAAGAGTAATATCCTGATCTTTGTTGTTAATTATCACTATATAATGATGGTCAGTGAAATTGACTCGGCTGAAAGTGGTACAAACCAATTTCTGACATGGTCACTTAAATTCCTCATTGCTCAGTCATCTGTGGAAGAAGATAGAACATCTTTGTATCATATAATGAAAGACTCATGACACAAATGATGGTACCTGCGAGTTTTCCCTAACATTATTCATCTTTGAGAAATTAGCAATTTAACCTCGGTTTCCTTTTCTGGGACACCCTGTATATTGGTAAACTGGCAACTCAGTTTTTTACTGTACATATTGTTTAGGCCATGCTGACGGGTGGAGTGAGTGAGGTCGGAGTGCGAGGTTGAAGATATATTGTATACACATTTCTGCTTATATGCCATGTTCATCTTCTTTGTGTGGATAATATGCCCACTAGGATGTCATCCACCTTATCTGTATTTTTCACCAGATGTTTAAAATGAATGAAATGAAAAACACATTTCATTATTTTTCATTGGAAACTCAAATGTGTTATTTCAATCATGCATATTTCCTATTTCATTTCATTGTTTTTTGATAAGATTACATTTGTATAAATTATTGGATCCTCCTAGCTGTATTTTTCTCGATGTAAAAATTCTGATTGAAAGAGACCGGAATAAACGTTAGTAATTTATATCATCACCTTTTTTTAGCGTCTTCAATAAAAGATGTCAGTCAAATAGTATGATTTATTTGTTTACAGAATAGATAGATGTCAATCTAATAGTTTTATAACCTTGACCTTCAACTGATCCCTTGTGATCAACCTAAATACCAAGAATGGATCTCGTGAATTTGGCAGATAGTGATTTAAGAGTTTCTGGCGTTTGTATTGGTACGTGGCAGTTCAACGATGGAGTGGCTGACAATACATGGGATGGGCAGACCTATGAGGTATTTCCAAAACTGCAGTTTTACGATGAGCAGACTGCAGACTAAAACTGGCTGTTACAAATTCTCAGCAGTGACGATTCACTCTTTTGAACGGCGTTGTTAGTCTTGGAGAACCCTCCATTCTTCACCCCCCAAATGAATGCATGTATGCGCAGTACCGTTGGGTAGACTAGCCTATTAAGATCCGGTTATTTCGAACTTGCTTTTATACCCGCTGTAATATTTGCCTGTGCTTCGTTACCGATCACACGGTAGGCAATGCCGCGTGAAAGTTCAACAGGTAAACATACGTGTAGTCCCCGAAAGATATAACATATATTAAGAATAGATTAACTTGTTGGTAACTTGTTGAACGAGCTAGGCACCATGGTAATCTATCTATAGGCTATACGTATATAGCCTAGTCATGAATGATAGTACATCATGTCACTGCTTTCAGTAGGCTTGTCCAAAAGTGCGTCCCTGGGACGGATTGATTTTCCAAAATTGCGTCCCCCCTCAAAAAAGTGCGTCCCCATGAAAAAAGGTTCCCGGGAATTCAATGTAACATTTTTGCACTGAACGAAAAAAACTGATGAAACGTTTGCATCAGTTTTGTTATTTTGTGGCCCAGATCAGTGTTCTGCACACGTCTAGTAGGTCATTAAATGATGCAGATACCTTCATTTGAAAGAGGTTACTAATATTCGACCATTAAATACCATTTTTCTTCGCGTATTTCAAAGCAATTTGCTATGATTTTGATCGCTCAGAAAGTTTCATTAGGAGCAATCTCCGTGAGGTTCAATTCTTTGGTTCAGTTTTTTGCGCATGCGCAACAAATCCAGCAATTTGATTAGTCAAAATTATCAAGACGCATGCGCGATTAATAATCACGGCCAATCAAAGGACTCGTACCGATTACCGCTCGGAAATCAACTACTAGTGATTGTCCTATCACATACCTCATACTATATTGATCGGAAATCAACTTCCGGGAAAGAAAGTCCGAAAGATAATTTTATTTCTTTTAGAAATAGAATATCCTTTGTTTATTTAGCGGATTTTGACCAAATAAAAGACTGAAGGTAAGATCTTTATCAATCCATTCATCCAGAGATGATTTTTTGATATGACCTGCACTGCGTCCAAGTGACCCCTCATTTTCATTGTTTGGGGTCCCTATAATAAAAACCGGGTCCTCTCTAGTATGTATCCAACAGACTGACTAGAAGTCAGTCTGTTATGATGTACTACTTTCCTGTGGAAATTGCAGTGAAATTTTTTGCACAAAATTATCAATTAGAGGAACCATTTGTTCAATAAAATAAACATTACAAAATTTCAATTAAATAGTAAGGTACAATTAAATGCAATAAAAAGTAACACAGCATATTGTCAAGTGGAAATAAAGCTAGTTGAAGTAACAAATGTGCAAATTAATTTTACCCAATCGGCCATTTTGAATAGCACTTCCTATGTAAACAAATATTTAGGATTACCATACTTTAACATAGGTGCCTTATAGTCTGAATATAATTCAGACTAAATAGGATATAGTCTAGGGTCCTCTCCATTATGGGACGGCGTTAATGAAAGCACAGTGTCAGAGACATGTAAAACTGTTTTATAATATGTCTCTGATCATGTAACAATCTATTTAATTCTTCACTGAAGGCAGTTGTATTAATATATATAACTACATGAAGTGTACCGGGCTACAGGCCGGGGCTACAGGTAAAGTCAGTAAATATTTCAAAGTAACGATTTTAAATTTCAGGTGTCCAAGAGCATCGTTGACAGGGCGTTGGAACTAGGAATAAACTTCTTCGACACAGCTAAGGTACATTTTGCATAATTTTATAGTGATAAAGAACGACATGGTTAAATAACATTCTTGTCAAGTTAAACCCACGTTGTTGTTCTCGACGTCCGTTAAACATCCTTGGCAGTAAATAGGCCTTAAGCTTATAGGCACTGCTGACTTATGTTCTTGATATTCATTTTGTTTTCTAAATTCAAAACCGTTTTCTATTCTAGGCGTACAACAATTCCGAGAAGGTTTTGGGACGAATATTTGAAGGCAGACGAAAAGATGTTGTCCTAGCGACCAAGTTCCATGTTGCAGGTTTGGGCGAAGCAGAGGGTCTTTCACCAGAAGATGTAGAGAAAGCGTTGTTACAGAGTCTCCAAGATCTCAGAACAGACTATGTTGATATATACCAGGTATTTTGAATGACAATGCCATATCAGTGTCATATAATTGCTTTGTTTATCATTCTACAATCCATACACAACGGGCGTCGCCATTCTCCACTTTGAACTACATGTAAATCACAGTTTGCTCTTGTGGTGCGGGAAATGCATACACGTGAATCATACTTTGATGGACATATTTACTTATCCTAGAAATTATTAGTCCATCCTAACTTTTTATAAATACTATCATGACTATATGTAGCGTGATTTATTTTAAAATATTGACGTTTTAATTTTAAATTTAGGAAAGCGAAAGTTTGATGATCAAACTGCGAATGTAAAATTTAAACACTCGAAGTGATGCACACAAAATTGTAGTTATACAAAATATTGTACATATCCAGGTCCATTGGCCAAATGTTGTGAGGGATATGGGAGAGCTTGTGAAGGAATTGAAACGACAACAAGCCTTGGGAAGGATCAAATATTACAGTGTATGCAATTTTGGACCGCAAAATCTGAAAGAAATGTTAGCGGCTGGGGGACAGCCGTTAACTAATCAGGTACAGTGCCTAGACGTCTTTTATGTGTATCAAACACTTATCAGTCACATATCAACGACTGGTGTTGTGGCAGAGGTTGATTTATTTAGCCGGGATATTTAAATCATCACCCGAGAAGCCAAATAAATGCAAGTAAAGATGCTTTATCAACTTTATTTGTAATGTAGCTACCGTATAACTTACTGTGGCGTCCCATAGAATACGACATAGTGCCAATTTGCCAGCAAAACAACATCGATATTCTGCCTTACTCATCACTGCAACAGGGTTTGTTATCCGGAAAATACACCAAACCGAACGATGTACCAGAAGGCAGAAGACGGACACGTCATTTCAGTAAAGACAGGTATACTATATTATATCTTTTATTGACTCTTTAGATATCATATCATGACATATTAGTCACTAAGGTAGAGCAGTTCTTCCCATTGTCCAGTTGAAGAACTGGATCTTTATCCTGGCTAGAACCATAGACAATTCTAGCCAGCGCCAGCCTTTTATCGAGTTAGCAGCACTCTAGTAATCGCCGGATACTATTGTACGCTAGAAAATGGGCTACCTGTATTTGTGCCAAGGGATGCTCTCTTCGGTCTAGTAAAGACAGGTAGCTATTGTATGCTAGAAAATGCACTATTTGCGCCAAGGCGTGCTCTCTTCATTTTAGTAGGGAGACAGGTAGCTATTGTCTGCTAGAAAATGCACTAGTTGCGCCAATTAAAGACAGGTTTTATTATTGTATGTTAAAAATGCTCAAGTGACGCCAAGGCATGCTCTCTTCATTTAACACAGGTATACTATTCTATAATTGTATGATCAAAATGCACTATAGTTGCGCCAAGGCATGCCATCTCTTGATTCTATTTTAAAGACGTATTCATTGGTACACATCCTCTGAAATAGAGTATTAGTATTGAGAATTTAGAATCAAGTGCAAATTCAAAGATAACTGTCAGTTACATATATACAACATACGTTATAAATAAATCTGGTATGTTTTGTAAGCTCTTGTTGATGATGCAAACTTTGGTTCTGTTATTGATTGAATATGAGTTTTATCTTCGGATATGATGATGTACGATCTTGAGTACGCTCCCATTGTCTACATGTATTTCACTTTTTATATGTCTCTGCTTATATCCAAGAACTCCCACTGATAAGAGGGAATACATGTTACACTCACTGTATCGAATATTCAAACACTTTTCAGTACAACTATGTCGAGACATGGAGGACCAGGTGCCGAGGCTGAAACATTCCAGGTAAATAAATTCTCGAGAGTTTTTAATATTCAATCCAGCTGATGTATTAAGTTCAAGAGTTGCAAGGCTGGCCAATGGCGTCAAATATTCAAAATCTTGTTATACGAGGACATATCTACAAATTCTTATAAAATGTTTCCAATTCTCCATTTTTGATATTTGTTTAAAACTTTAATATTTAATATTGTTCCCTATATCTTTAAATATCGAGGCCAATCATCTCATCGTTAATTTAAAGATGTGGTCCTATTACTTGCCAAAACTCATGAAAATGAAACTTGGAACAGGTTTATTGTACGATCTTTATTCAATTTTACAGACTATTAGCAGAATCAGGGAGATATGTGATGAAATGGGTCTTTCTATGGCAGATACGTCGTTGTCATGGTTACTGGCTAAACCATGCGTGAGGAGTGTCATTGTGGGTGCAAGGACACCGGACCAAGTGAATCAAAACTGTAAAATCACAAAGTTGTCTCAGGTGAATGAATCTTTAATTCAACGAATATCTGAGCATTTGTATAAAGTATTACGAAAACATTAATTGCAATGTATATACAGGGTGTCCCGAAAATATGGCCCCCCTAGGCAGACATATACCAGTGTAGTCATAGTATGTGTCATATATCATTTTAAAGCTTATCCAAAGTTACATTGATTCGCCAAGTATCATGGTTCAACTCTCAAATGTGAAAAAATTACAGGCATTTTAAAATTTAGTGTTTGGTCAAAATTAAGTTCAATTTTACACCAAATCACTAGTCAATGTGTCCCGGGCCATCTTAACAGCAGCAATTCTTTTCGTGTCGGATGGATATTGAGTTGGAAAAAGAGAACGATGAGGGTAGGAACTCTAGGAAACTCTTTTTAAGTGCCTTAACATGTTTTAAGAGGGTTATAAAATTCCACACCCCTATTTGAAGGGCTTCTAAGGTCATATCTGAAAATAATTGTTGCTGTTAACATGGCTAAGGGGGACTCATTGACTAGGAATGTGGTGTAAAATTGAACTTTATTTTGACAAAACACTAACTTTTAAAATGACTGTAACTTTTTCCCATTTGGGAGTTAAACCCTGATACTTGGCAAATCAATGTAACTTTGGATAAGCTTTAAAATGATATATGACATATACTATGAGGACACTGGAATATGTCTACCTAGGCGGGGGGGGGGCATACTTTCGGGACTTAAATACCATAATGTAGCCACTATAACCTATAAGTATATTACATTGATTTTGATCAAAAAAGCTAAGTAAAAAGCTACAGTATAGTTAGTTACTTAACATTCCAACGTCGTAATGGAAAAGGTCATGCGTGTGAATAAGTGTGAATAAGATCGGGCAATCTTGTTTGAAGTTCCTGTTTAAGCCCTTAAAATCCTGAATAATTGATTACAGACCTTTGTACTTTCATAACAACGCAATGATATTTTATTTCAGGAAGTTGTCAAAAAGCTTGATGCGAGTACAGATGAGCTCAAGGCCATATTCGGGAACAATCCAGATATGTGGGCACCAAAAAGTCGAATGGCTTAAATTAAGCAATGCAGGACGCTTGGCCCTTATGCGCATGATCAGTATACACACATATATGTTCAGATCAGATTACATGTGCGCCAACCATTAGGCCAACCTCAGATAAAAGTGCAATCATATAATAAAACATGGTATACCAGTGATATGCCTTTAGTTGAACTTGTATTCTAAGCTTCCCAGAGGTATTAATACATTGTATACAATACTATATGTTATTGAATGATTTGAAGTGCAATACAGGATATATTGCGCTTGAGAAATTCTGTATTAACACACGAGACGAAATTGAGTGTCAATACAGAATATCGAGAGCACAGCTTATCAATCAAGTACCAATACAAGGCGAGGGACAATGTTAGTAGCAAAACAGATTGGTAGAGCACACAAACTGACCTATCAGAGGGCTTCATTTTACAGATCATACGATAAAATGAAATACAATATAATACAAAGGAGCGTCTCAGATTTGACACTATATCGCACTCAGTAAATTACTTTTTCACGCACATTGCATATTTGTTATTTGTATAATTCACAAATTGTAATTAAGTGTAATAACATTGTATTCAAAAAGCATAATTGTTATTAAACTGATTACTTTTCATTAATTATACATACACATACACAGACGCTAATATTCAATTTGAAATAAAATAAAAATAAATAAAAACAATATATTGGGTATTTTGGTTAAAATAATGATATACAAGATGAAATGATAGAATCTTATAATATCATTGTTAAAAACCATGATATTTATAGGATATCCTATGATTTTGAGGAATATCATTTTTATCTGAGGTGATATCGATATCTGCACGAGAAAGCGAAGCGAACGAGTGCATATATCAATATCACCGAGTAGATTAAAATGATATTCTGAAAAAAATCATAGGATGTTCTTATTATCCTACACTTACAAGGAGAGTACTGAATGTATAATATCATCGTAAAATGAATTTCATGCCAAGTAGAGTCAATTTGGCGGGAAATCAACAAGCGAAGTATATCGTCACAATATCCTCCGCATATTGGGTTTTCCGGAGTATATCGTCACGATATCCTCCGCCCGGAGTATATCGTTACAATATCCTCCGGATATTCATTTTGCCAATAAATATCAAATTTATTTTTTCATGGTATTATACATTTAGTACACTAAGTGTAGGAAAATTAGTACCATGGGTACTGGGCTCACATGGTGACAGAAAAAAACGGATATAATTTTTTGCTGATTTTTTGTAACAACATTATTTCAAGCTACTTGCCACTATTTTGGACTGACGGAGAGACAGATGGACAAATCGATGTTAAGTAAAATTGCTGAAAAAAACGGATATAATCTTTTTTCAATCATTTGGAACAAAATTATTTCATACAACTACTCTTTACAGTGACATGGCTTTTTGCAATGCAAGACACCTGAAATTATTTGTAAAACTAGGAAATGGGCCAAAATTGAATTTCGCAAGACAAAAATGACGACCATTTTGAAATCAGGCAAGCTTTTGAACCAGGAGTCAAAGGGGAGTTTTTTTGTATTGATGTTGAACAAAAATAACGTGAAACTGGAATCCTATCGACAGAGGTTTTAAGTAAATGGTCCAAAAGAGGATTTCGCGAGACAGATGAACAAATCAATGTTAACTAAAATGGCTTAAAATAAAAAAACAGATATAATATTTTGCCGATTTTTTGTAACAAAATTATTTCATACAACTACTCTTTACAGTGACATGGCTTTTTGCAATGCAAGACACCTGAAATTATTTGTAAAACTAGGAAATGGGCCAAAATTGAATTTCGCAAGACAAAAATGACGACCATTTTGAAATCAGGCAAGCTTTTGAACCAGGAGTCAAAGGGGAGTTTTTTTGTATTGATGTTGAACAAAAATAACGTGAAACTGGAATCCTATCGACAGAGGTTTTAAGTAAATGGTCCAAAAGAGGATTTCGCGAGACAGATGAACAAATCAATGTTAACTAAAATGGCTTAAAATAAAAAAACAGATATAATATTTTGCCGATTTTTTGTAACAAAATTATTTCATACAACTACTCTTTACAGTGACATGGCTTTTTACAATGCAGGACAGCTGAAATTATTTGTAAAGCTAGGAAATGGGCAAAAAGTGAATTTCGCGAAACAAGAATGGCGACCATTTTGAAAATAGGCGAGCTTTTGAACCAAGAGTCATAGGAGAGTTTTTTGTATTGATGTTGAACAAAATTAACTTAAAACGAGAATCCTATCGACAGAGGGTTTAAGGTAAATGGTCCAAAAGTGGATTTTGCGAGACAGATGGACAAATCAATGTTAACTAAAATGGCTGAAAATAAAAAAAATGGATATAATTTTTCGCTGATTTCTCGTAACAAAATTATTTCATACATCTTCTCTTTACATTGACATGGATTTTTACAATGTAGGACACTTGAAATTATTTGTAAAGCTAGGAAATGGGTCAAAAGTGAATTTCGCGAGACAAAAATGGCGGCCATTTTGAAAATAGGCGAGCTTTTGAACCAGGAGTCATAGGGGAGTTTTCTGTATTGATGTTGAACAGAAATAACTTAAAACAGGAATCCTATCGACAGAGGTTTTAAAACGTGCCACTGTTATTGACGAAAAGTGGATTTCGCGAGTCAGATAGACAAATCAATGTTAACTAAAATGGCTGAAAATAAAAAAATGCTTATAATTTTTCGCTGATTTTTTGTAACAATATTATAACATATATCTACCCTTTACATTGACATGGATTTTTACATTGTAAGACACCTCAAATTATTTGTAAAGCTAGGAAATGGGTCAAAAGTGAATTTCGCGAGACAAAAGTGACGGCCATTTTGAAAATAGGCGAGCTTTTGAACCAGGAGTCATAGGGGAGTTTTCTGTATTGATCTTGAACAGAAATAACTTAAAACAGGAATCCTATCGACAGAGGTTTTAAAACGTGCCACTATTGTTGACGGACGGACAGACGGACGGACAGACAGACGGACAAGTGAGTGATTGCAAAAGCTCACCATGTGAGCTAATAATGTCTAATATCAGAATATAGAGGATAATGTATGACCGTCCAGAAGCATGTGTACGTCAAAAATGACAAAATTAATTATATTTGCTTCTCTGAGCGTTTAAAAGGTTTGAAAAATAATACTTTTCAATATCTACGCATTCTAGATACATAATTATATACTTATTTTAGAACATCTATTGTTACAATCATATATTTTTCATATGATGTATATTATGACTGCGTGCTCTGCACCAGGAATAAATCCAACTAGATTTGAAAATGTGGATAAGACAGTCATAATCGATATTTTACTTTTTTCAAGATTATTCAAGAATATAATCGACGCTAGAATCTCGCAAATCTATCCCTCTTAAAACATCGAATGTGATATCTTGAAAGATAATTCATTTCTACTTATATGTATATCTATAGATGCCACTCAAGCAGTGAAGACCCAGATGATGTGATTGTATGTTTCGTACATTGTAAATTGTAACGAATTACACTAGAATGGCTTTATGAGGTTTAGAGGTTTAATATGGTATAAGTTCTGCATCGATGATTAGATATATGGCAGGTCTCACATTTTAGTGGTAATTTAGTGTAACACAATGAATATACCTTTCAAAATATTGACAAAGCAAAGTTTGTTTCAAGTACTTCGTGATAAGAACCTTCATTCTTTCTACTTTTTCTCATTTTTACCATGGGCTCGAAAGACCATGTCATCCTGACAAATATATGGAATTTTCTAATTGGAGATGAACTTTTCAACAATTGATACGAGACTTTTGAAGAAACGATCCCAACGCAAATGTTCCTCTTTCACGGATCCCCATGTATTCTCATATACGCCGTTCCTGTATTTGGATCGTTAATCCATCCATAATGAAGCAGACAGCGCATTGATATTAGTTGGATGTTTTTGAAACGAGCCGGAACTACTTCACGCCAATCCACCTACAACATTGATTTTCTGTAGGACTAGGAGTGAACCCCCAGACAGTAATTGTTTTTCATTGTCTTATTGTAAACTAGTTACTGATTCTCTCGAGGTTTGATTTCATTTTACAGATGCTTCTGCCTTTTGCCTTCCTGTGGCCTTCCTCTGTGAGAAATACCAGATGTTTGAAGATATACATTCAGTTAGTGGTTGCATCTCCCGGCTGCCCATTTAGTTCCCTTTTTGATATCAGGATTAACAGAAATCTGATGAGGTACATGTATTTGAAGGCATTGTTATAGTAATATCTACTGAACATACGTGCATGTAATACTCGGGGAGGGGATGAGGGGGGTGCACGTAACTTGCTTTAAATTGAACACCGTAAGGCGTAATTTTAGAAACTGCAAATCCTTAAAGGGTTTCAATATTATAAGCCACAAAGCTTCCATTTAAAGGTTATTTGGAAAAGTCAAAGGTCCTTAATTACATCATTTTGTACTTAGCTCAAAGAATACATGCTACAGGCATTAGGGATCTCGGGAAAACATTCTTTAATTATTCATTTTCAACCTCGGTTAAGTTGCCAAAGGCATAATGCTATTGAGACGCAGCTGGACCACGTTAGTAGTGTATGTTAAGGAGGCACGGGATTACTTTGCGGTGTCTAAAAATGCGATGCCAGAAATGAGATGCTGAGACTACTTTGCGGTGCCTAAAGTGAGATACCAGGAATGAGATGCCAGGGGTTAATAACATTTTTACTAATGATGAGATGCTTGCTTTTGTAGTAACCATAGTGATAACCTGAGGTTTGTGGTAGCTTCAATTTGAGACGCATAACGGTATCCTTATTTAATTGAAATGCTTTGTAGAGAGTCTTAACATTGAGATATCTCTGAGATACCTTTGTGAAACCTTAAAGCAGGGATAAGTCAGGGAATCTTAAAACTGCGACGTCATATTAAGAACTCATACAATTATTGAAATGAAACCTTAAAAACTGAGTTGGTTTGAGAGACTTTTCGGTGATATCTTAAAATTTAGGTACTTTCAAGATATCTTTGTATTATATCAAATACGATAAGACATTGGAAGGGTAAGTACATTATCAATCATTACATAATCATCCTTGCAAGACCTCAAGTTGTTGCTTCATTGAGATGCACTATGCATCCATGAACATTCAGCTTGTGTTCATGAAATACTTTGTGAAACACCTTTGTGCCACCTTAAAACTGAGCTTTTCAAAGCTTTAGACTTCGAGATACCTTTGTGGAACTTAACTTTTGGCTGGTTGGGAAAATTCTTAACTGTAATGACATTGAGTTGCTTTGCGATTCCTAAAATATGATAACTACTGAGGGTTGGTGAGCTAACATTATCACACTTTGATAAGATATGAAGAAACCATCCATCTGCGGGATGACAACACATGTTGCATCACATCTTGATAAGTCTCATATATAGACTCTGAACTTTACTAATTTGTAATGTTCAACAATTGCAGTACAAAATGTCATCTCCAGCAATAATTGAAACAGTGTGGAATGCAACGACAAAATGCATCATCATTGAGGATGTTAATTCGGTGAGCGCCTCTCCCGAACTAACGCCGAATAGCGACACAAAAAACATAAGATCAACACCACCACCAGCACCATTCAAGAAACGCATGGTTAGCTTTCAGAGAGAGTTGACGCTAGGTATACCTGCTCAACCTAGCTGTCGGAGAGACTTGAAGCTTGATATACCCCCTCATCCAATGACGCTAGATGGTGTAGTACACTTTCATCTGACTTTGGAAGATGCAGCGCGCCCATCTGGATGTATCGTCAATCCGATTCAACCTGAATGACCACAAATGCTCAAGATTTCGAACCGCTCCTGCTTGCGGAAAATATTCATATACACGCAGGGAGATCACGTTGTAATTCGAACATTTAAACTTAAACTTATCGTTGTGAACAAGGTGAAGCGGGTAGGCTGTATGCCTTACAGCTCGAAGTTTGCACGACTACCTCGACAGGAGTTTGACTACATGATCACCTGCTGCACAGAAAGAGGAATTCGGGAGTATATGCGTGCCATTCAAGATGATTTGGCCATTCCAAACCAGGCACTGGCTACACCTTTGAATGCACCGCATCACCTAGGACTGGGATACGAGTTCAAAGTGCATTCTGATATAAACCTTTTCGAAGTAACAGCGACTTACCACGATCGGGTAAAACAAAAATTTACCCAACTTTGGTCAGTGTACCTCAATTTCGAGGAGATGGAGGATGTATTGAAAAACATACACAGTCTTATTCCTCCCTTAGCTATAGAGGACATGAATTGTATAGCCACGTTACATGGTGATCATATGAACCAGGAGGGTATGTGGGCTTGTAACGTGTGCCAATATCTCTCTCCATGTGATAACCTGCTTGACAATTAGATACACTTTTTATCTTTAAATTGTGTTGTACTAGCTAAAGCATTCATTGCAGGCAACATAATTACATCAATGGGAAATCACACAAAACATTTCTCTGTCTATTGCATCCTTCCATACGTCAGTCCGTCCGTCTGTCCGTCCGTCCGGGTGATAACTCAAATACCGTTGGCCCGATTTTGTTCATATTTTGTACAAATATGCCCTATGGCGGTAGAGGTTCTACTCGAAAGCCGATTTTCAAAATGGCCACTCGTTTCAAAATGGCGGCCATTTCAATGCCGATTTTACAGTAATTTAGGTACAATATATAAAACTGTAATAGCAATGTGTTTTAAATGTAAAGAAGTTATAAAGGACATAATAAAGCTAGAAATGTAGATATTTAAGAAACACACGGCAGCCAACTTGTAAAATGGCGGCCCTTACACGCTATTTACGATTTTTGCTGTAACTTGAAAAGTAGTGGAGCGATTGTGTTCATATTTGATATTTGAATACTCATAAGCATGGCACACTGTCTAATGATACTTTGGGTAGTAGGTGGCCATTTTGAAAAATGGCCGCCATTTTTACGTGTGTTATTTTACGTTTTTCCCCCATAACTTGAAAAGTAGTGGAGCGATTTTGTTCATATTTGATATGCGAATACTATAAGCATGGCACCCTGTCTATTGACACTTTGGTTTTGGGGTTTTTGGCCACCATTTTTACGTGTTTTATTTTAAGTTTTTTACTATAACACGAAAAGTAATAGAGCAATTTTGTTCATATTTGATATGTGAATACTCATAAGCATGGCACAATATCTTATGACACTTCGGCTAGTAGGAGGCAATTTTTCAAAATGGCCATTAACATGTACATGCGTGCGATTTTGTTGAAATTTTATATGTGCCTTTCTAGAAGCAATTGTCCTTTTGACAATTTGGCAACTTAGCGAGCATTTTGAAAATGGTAGCCATTTTTATGTGTGTTTATGTACGATTCTTGCTATAACTGAAAAAGTAGTAGAAGGATTTTGTAAAAATGGCAGCCATGGCTGTTCGATGGGATTTGCTACGCTTTGGCGTTGCTGTTGTCTAGTTGCAATATAATATCAATACAACGTTAAATTAAACTGTTCTATAATATTTACATCTGTTTGATAAGTTCTACCTACACAATTGTATTTTAAATATAATTACAACATATTGTACACATACTCTCATATATGAGAATCGTGTAGTTTGGAAATTAATAAAAGTTGTTCCTTGATACAACATAGAATAATTTGTTTATTTTACTACTCAATAAGAAACGATGCATAGGTGAGACTTTCATCTTAGATGGATAAGAAATGAATTGAATAAGAAAGGATGCACATATTATGATCTCTGTGTTTTCGTAGAGTGATGGTGATCACATTTTTTGAAGCACGAGGTTTCTTTTGTAACATAAATAACAAAACAATGACATAACACTTTGTTTTATAATGTACATTTACTCTTATATTTATGTCATAAGTTTCTTTACATGTTAAATGCTGGTCATATCAGTACTATTACTTTCGGAATTGCTTTCATCATTATAATAAGATTGCTCTTCATCAGTAGATTCTTCATCAGAATTGCTTTCATCATTATTATAAGATTGCTCTTCATCAGTAGATTCTTCATCAGAATTGCTTTCATCATTATTATAAGATTGCTCTTCATCATCAGTAGACTTTGCTTCAGAATTGCTTTCATCATCATCTGTATCTTCTATGAATAGCTCATTAAACTTATGTTCATTATTCACAAGTGCCTTTTTGATTGCAAGATCTCTAGAGACACCTCTCATCAACATATCATTCACTGCATCTACAATATTTCTGTGTAATGCATTGTCTGCTAAACCGAAAACTTGTTTTAAGACCTTCTTATAGTGCTTCATAAATCTTTCCTTATCATTTCGTACAAGTTTCTTCTCAGCCTTTTCCATAGCTTCCTTTTCATTGTTTCCCCTATCCATATACTCCTTTACTTTATGATTATAATCTTTTTCATTATCACTTCTAGCCTTGTTTTTTAAATATACAAATATTTCATTTAATGTAAGATCAGCATCTTCTTCACGGGAAGAATCTTGTCCTATTTGTGAGGTGGTTTCAATCTTCATTTTCTTGGGCAGTTGACCTTGCTCTTGGCACCAATTCCTGATGTGACGTTGCAAATCGTGTACGCTGTCAAAGACTAAACCACAGTTATCACATGATACCATATTGTTACATCCGCCAGAGATTAAATGAGGAGACAAACAAGGAGAAGGTCCAGTTTTTATATCATGCATTCTTGTATCCTTTTCATGCGTTTGAGGTGTTTCTGGTAGCTCATGGTGAAGTACATTTGCATTACTTTCACGCTGTTGCGATTGATTTGATTCATCCTGATTTTGTTTTGCTAATGGTTTTTGCAGCATTATATTTGTAGTTGTGGTAGGATTATACAATCTCATACTCTCAGGAGTTTCTTGCTTGAGGTCTACTAACAGGTAGCTGTAAGGTTGGTGTGTAGCCTTCTCATATGAATCCAATAACTTGTGAGACTTTCCAGGGTACATCTGATGAGCCAAAACAGATACTTGTTGACGATCCCTAGGATTCTTATACAGCACAATGTAGTGGGAATTCAAACTGAGAGTGCGACTTTCTCTTCCACATGGAAACAGATTCTGCATCAAGCAAATCACACTTAGATTTCTGTGATGTGATCCACGCGTGTACAAATCAGTTATCCTTGTATCCTTTGTTATGTCACCCATTAAGTCGTCAAAGATCAGTATGTTCCTCTGATTCACATCCAAAAACTCTGGGTTACTCAGCTCGTCTGGTATCCCCATCATAAATTCAATATTTGAGCTGATTGTCTTGATGTCATCATATAGAGGTTGCCATTGACTGTAACACCATATGATTCTTTGTGGTGTTGGAGATATTCTAGTACCAGCATGCTCAATCAGTTCCTTTACATATGTAGATTTCCCTGAACCTGTCGGGCCAACCACCATCATTGTGAATGGATGGTAGAGCACCTTTGAAATATCTCCTGTTGACATCATAACCTGATTTGTCGAAGAATAAGATCCCATTCCATACTGTCCTTTAGATATATGATCGTTTTTAGTTAGCTTACAGCCATGTACAATCTTCATGTGACGAATCGTATTGTCTTTGCGAGAAAACTGCTTCGAACATTCTCTACAGCTAAACATGGTGTTTGTCTTTTAAGAGTTTTGTTTAAATGAAGATGTCAACTAATCACTAATGTACTTATATCTGAATCTACTTTTTAGTAGCCTAGTACAGAAACATAACACGATTATTTGATGTAGGTGAGATTAGGAAGAGAAGGGAATGAGAAGGAGAGGAGTAGATGAGGAGGAGAAGGGAATGAGGAGGAGAAGGGAATGAGGAGGAGAAGGGAATGAGGAGTAAAGGAAACAAGGATGAGAGAATGAGAGGAGGGGGAAAAAAATGGAGTGAGGTGGAAGAGGGAATGAGGATGATGAGGAGGGAGTGAGGAGGGGGAGGGGGGAATGAGGAAAAGGAGAGAATGAGGGAGGGGAAGAGCATGAGGGAATGAGGTTGGGGAGGGAATGGGAATGGGGAGGAGGATGAGGGATTTAGGAGGAGGAGTGGTGAGGAGGATGAGGAGGGAATGAGGAGGAGAGAATGTGAGGAGGGAATAAGGAGGATGGGAGGGAATGAGGAGAGGAGGAGGGAATGAGTAGTAGAGGATGATATTGTATGCTGTGATGATTTCTTATTAATTGGTCATTGTTGTACTGCCATTGGTTTTTATTCGAAATCTTTCAATTGGCTTTCGTTTAACCAACTATCAAATTTACTCGAGTAATTAAGCCAACGTACAAGCACTTGCTTGCGTCCCTTGAATCGTCTCCTACGCAAGATCTTTTCTATTCTAAAAAGTTGATTCCTCTCAACGTTTGCAGCAAGCAGCTGCGATTCGTAAAAGGCTCCTTTGATTATTTCACCATTAAGATCTGTCAACCCATAGGTTGGCGGTTCAGTCCGATTTACTGAGGTTATTATGAATAACTCTTGACTCCAGGACATCAGGTAGCCTGGAGTATAATCAGCACTCTTTTCCAATGAAATTCGCACAGTTTGATTTTCCTTAAATTTTGGTTTAAATTCCAAAGGTCGTTTGGTGTATGAGTCGTAATAGAGTTTATACCAAACTTTATCTTGATTGGATATGTTCACCTCAGAAGGAGCCATGCCAATTGATTCCATGTATGAGGAGTTGATGGACTTTACAATATCTGGAAGACTGCTTAGATACTTGAAGGTGTTGTTAGCGTACATGTAACGCACCAATCGTTCCTTCAATCGTTTAATTCCGTTTTCCGCAATCGATGCCTTCATGTTCCCAAACGCTAAGATATGATCAATTTTTTCACGTTTCAAGTAATCCTTGACAGATTTATTCACAAATTCTCCACCCTGAAACAGAATCATCATCTAGGTTAGAATATTGTAGAATATTTAATACAATTGCAAGATGAGTTGCTTTGATATAGTAATTCTATTTTCTCTCGCCAGATCTATATGTACACCAACAGTGAACTATCATACCTGATCACTTCTTATCTGTAGCGGAGTAGGCATATCCTTTTTTAACGCTTCAAGTGCCTTGACAACCTCTCCACCTCTTTTCGATGTTAAGGGATGCACCCACATGTAACGGGAAAGCGCGCTAACAATCACTAACAAATAGCTTATCTTTGAATTATACTTTGAATATGTTTTCAAATCAGCTAGATCCATATCGTACATTTGATACATGGATGAAACGATAATTTTGCGACGATTCTTAATTTTCTTAGGTTTTCTGAACAATGCATAAGACTCTTGATTGTTAATCCAGCTCTTGACTTGAGCTTGAGTGATACCCAATGACCTAACTTGTCTCCACAGACGAATTGGACTCGAAAACGAGCCGGGTCTACCTAACGTGTAATAGGCCGATTTCAGAGCTCTTTTCATGGAACTTGATAATACTTTTTTCTTAGTACTTCTAGTCTTTTTAATAGCCTTCGTCATCGTAAGGTTGTAACTTCAACAAGTGAACAGAATAATTGTTTTGTGTTTATATTTATTAAAATTAAAAGTACAATTATAAAATTGTTGATGGGAGGGTGAGCATAATATCATTGTACTTCACTTTTAGAAAATACTTGACAAACTCATCATTTTCTCTAAGATTGTGCTTTGAAAATGAATTGACAATACATCTCATGCTAGTTTTCCTACATCGTTTATTTAAATAGTATACACAGTGATGACCACACGTTGTGTCTAGTCCTTGAATTCTAGTGTTGTTGTATAAAAAATGCGTACTATTGTTCACAAGAATATCTTGAAATATAGAATTATAATAGTCAGGCGAATGTCCCATGGAATCATAAAACTCTGCTGGTGCGTTATCATAAAACGCAAATGCACACCAATGCTCTCCAACCATCGAACTATCCTGTGTGTTAACAATGAAATAGGATGGTCTTTTCGTAACTTTTGTAGGTAGCTCATCCAGTGCGTATACACCGTGGGTTTTTAAGCGCAGACAAGCGTCCGAATTCATGATTCGCTCCAATTGATACGTATTCATTATGTAACTGTAACACCGCGAAAGCGGTCAATCTCCAGTATTCGATGGAATGTTCCTAAAACGATCACGCACACCGGTTCTTGTAGGGCAGTCTCAAAGCGTCCTTCAAGTTTCAGTTGCCCTCCTTTAAGTAACGGGAACACAGTTTTATTTTCGTCTGCCGCATTCAACTGGAAACGAAATATCGAAAATCCTGATTTGAAATCGTCCACCTCGATATCAGTATTGTTGTCGTGATTTGGTAATGATGTTTCAAAGAGTCTCAAATATGCCGACAGATATTGTTCACTCTCAATTAGATCGCTGGAAAATTTTAATGTGAGTGGTTTCGAAGGTACATCTTGAGAATCCACCTGAGTTGTTAGACTGGATAGGTTGAAGTGATCCATGTACA
This sequence comes from Owenia fusiformis, assembly GCA_903813345.2. NCBI lineage: Eukaryota > Metazoa > Annelida > Polychaeta > Sabellida > Oweniidae > Owenia > Owenia fusiformis. The sequence continues at coordinate 34,902,960 of CAIIXF020000002.1, forward strand.
GCGGATTTGTGTCATATGTACCAGCATAGGCGCGGGCTGATACGAAAAAAGCAGTGAGGCAAGAGGGTATGCGTCCTTGAAATATGTTATCCCAAGAAAAGTTAAAGTTGCCTGATGCTAGGCTTTTCACTTTGACTTCCACATCCTGGTAAGGATATATAGCAGGCGTTCGAAGCATCACCTCGTTGTGTGCTTTAATAACGGCGGGATTAACTTCTACCATGCAAGCCTCGAAGTAAGCATCTGTTACAATTAACCGCCATTTTTGTGGATCATCGGAAACTAAACAAAATTCACTGCTATTTGGCCATAATTTTATTTTGACTTCAACTCCATTGAGAAGCAGGCGATCCGATTGAAGAAAACTTTCATATATCGGTCCAGTTAGTTCTACTTCTCGGCTGTTTCTATAATCCATATATCGCATTAATAGTCCTTGGTTCCCTCCTGTCCAAACATTATTTGTAGCGGGAAACATGTCATCTTTTCTATAGCCCTGCGCTTGCATCCATGACTTTTTATCTGCTGAAGAAAAGTTTTGTAGTACGTGCAGATAAGCTTTGTACGCGAAATCAGGCGTGGCCTCTGTAATGGATTTTTGTTGAACTTGAATGTCAATACGATTCCATAATGTTTGTAAAAGCAAGTTAATAGGACCGCATTTTTTAGGTCCCTGTATGTCACTTGGATCCCAATTCATAGTATCACCATTAGCCTGAACTATTTTTACTTTGACATGCAGGCGAGATCGTTTTAAACTCAAATAGTCCATACCATTGTTTGGTATATTAAATTCCACACAACTACCATGGGTGAGGCTTGAAGTTGGTCGATATTCCACCCATTTAAAACGAGAAATACTTGTATCAGTTAATGGGGTGTTAAAAAGCATTAGTTCTGTGGATGACGATTCATCACTTCCTACCAGCTTTTCCGCCATTTCGTTTTTTCTTAGTTAATATATCGCTGACTCTGGTAGTTTTATATCTTTTCTTTAAATTGTTTGTTTTGGATTTTCTTTTTATCACAGCTTTCTTCTTTTGCGGAGCTCTTTTAATAGGTCTACGTCGTTTGCTGTCAATTAATCGATTTGGTCTACCTGGAGGTTGCAGAGATCTTTTAAATGTATTCGATCTTTTCCCTCTCTTCAATTCCGCACTTGCTCTCTGCACTACAGCTTGTGATGGGCTCACTAAATTAATAGTTGACCCACCTTCTTGGTTGTTTCTTATTGAATATCGGCTATCGTTTAATGAAATGTTCTTTTGAGATTTTTTAGAGTTCATAGGTAAACTGCGGTTCACGGATGATGCGAAAAAGTGCCCCCATTTAGTATCATCTGGTGTGTAACTAGATAGTCTCATCTTGAAGTCTATACAATATGCGCTTTTTTGAAGTGTAACACACAAAAGAACGTATCGTTGTTAAATGAAAAAGCTTCGGTACCCTTTGCTTCTTTTATACTGATAGATATGTGTTGGAATCCTGATGGTATAACGGGTGTATAAAGAACAGGGTTATAAGATTGACAATTCCCAGTGTAGAAAATGTCATCCTGGGTAGCGTGTACTTGTCTTAACAACTGAATATTTTCACCGCCAACTATGGTACCGTAACAAAGATTGCACATCACATTCATTACGATTCTCCCGTATACTGTTGGATGTCTCAATTCCACCAATCCACACTGCCATTGTTCATCAGGATTCAATGAAATATATTCGGGTAATTTAACTGTGAACTTGGTATTATTGTTAGAAGGATATGTATCCATAGAATCAGTGCTGTTCAAGTATATATAAAATTGTGAAATCATGTTTCAACCTCAAGAGATCTAGTATTTATGAATATTTTTTCTTAATCAAGTATATTTATGATATACTGGGACGTTATGCATCTCAAATTGAAGCTACCACAAACCTCAGGTTATCACTATGGTTACTACAAAAGCAAGCATCTCATCATTAGTAAAAATGTTATTAACCCCTGGCATCTCATTCCTGGTATCTCACTTTAGGCACCGCAAAGTAGTCTCAGCATCTCATTTCTGGCATCGCATTTTTAGACACCGCAAAGTAGTCTCAGCATCTCATTCCTGGCATCGCATTTTAAGACACCGCAAAGTAATCCCGTGCGCATTTTTAGACACCGCAAAGTAGTCTCAGCATCTCATTCCTGGCATCGCATTTTAAGACACCGCAAAGTAATCCCGTGCCTCCTTAACATACACTACTCACGTTGCCTTTACATTTTATCTGGAAGTATGGCCATGGCGTACATTGGTTGAAATGGTTCCACGGACTATTGAACAAATGAACCGACACCCAATTACACACTCTCTTAATATAAATTGAATTCAACTCATGTTGTTCAAATCATAAAATGAGGATTTTGCCATAAAAAAGAACCGACGTGGAGTTTTCCAGATATCTCTAGAAGATTAATGTTTACGTTGGTTCTTCTGCCTTGGTGCCTTTATCAAATATGGAAACATTATTCGACTTTACAGTCTAACGAAATTGTCAATTTCCGGTTATTAAAATGGGGTTCATTGCAAGCGTCGGTTACCGTAAATACTCTTTGTCATATGTCAAATAGCCCTGATTGGGCCATGTGTTCGCAAAGATCAATTAACTCACAACTGATAATTAACCCATCGCAAATTGACTAACTCTAACTAGTTCCTAAAATTATATCTTGATGTAATTATCATAATTTTGGATAACTAAAGGCTGAAATCAATAAGAAGTTTTCCACTGTTCCCATTGGGAAAAGTAATTTACTTGATCGCTTTTAGAATCCCAACTAGGAATAGTGTACCGTTGATTTACATAATTAAGAACGTGTTCGGCTTATGCAGGATCTCGTATTCCTAATCAACATTTTGACGTTATGGTATCATATCAATGTCTATCAATGTGAAGTCATTTTCATAAAGTATGAATAAGAGTATATTACTTGTCTTCATTATTAAAATATACAGTGACGTTTTCCCAATCTGCTTCAATAACATAATACCGATTTTCCTTAGTCAAATGTCTATGAAAACACCATAAAAATGGTAATTGTTCTATAAGAGCTCAATTATTTCAGGGAATCAATTTTATTTGGCATTGATATGCGTTGGCACCGGTGAGAAAATTGTAATGTGGATACAGCGAGGGCCAGAATACAAATGACGTTGTCTGATCAGCATGTCAATTAAATAGTCTTTTATTCGCTGTATAGAGAAGGTCCGGATGAAGACTCGACTAAGGAAAATACATAAAATATTTTGTTACCATAGTCTTGCGGGAATTGATGATAGCAACATTGGAACATCTTGGCGCATGCGCATTAGATTAGTCAGTACCATACCAAAATCGAATAGCGATTATGCCTTTCTAAAGATGGACTCAATAATGGGATTACAAGTTAATGACTAAGAAAATTATGTCTTACGTTCTATTTGGGCCAAAAATGATATTAACACATTGAAATAAATCGCCATACGATGTCACTGTGGTGGAAAAGGTAATGAAACGTGAAACCCAGGATTAACCAGGAGGACTTCTAGAAGCTGCCATTATGCTTGAAAAGACGCTGTTCTTCCCCGTAATATTCTCAGCGTTGTTTATCCAACAGATAACGGCTCAACCGGAATATCCGATAGGTAAGTAAATTCCATGATGATACACGACCCCGAGCTGATAAAACAATCGTTCAATTGGAAAGATTTCAGCAGAAAGATGAATTAATATCAGAATTGTCAAATAAATCCGATTCTATCTCATTTTGCGAAAACATATCAATCTTCTTGACTGATTCTAATCAAGTCTTGTTTTAACCGAGATTATGGTGTCATGCGAAACTAAAATAGCTTTGCAAATTAGAAAACATTCTCATCCTAATAATATCACAATTTCAGATTATGACTTCCTTTTTGATTTCCTTTTTATTTTCAATTTTTTGATATATCCAAATAGTATATACTATTCGAAAATTATACCATTCGAGGTATTACGGTCTATAATTGAGGGATATAATTGTAGAGTAAACGATGTGAGATGTCGACTGTTTTGTTGATTCAACAAAAGCAAGCCGTGCTTAGCACTGTTCCACAACTAGATACTTCGACGGAACGTCAATGTAACAAAATGGATGAACTTCCTGGATACGATTTTTTTGTTTTCTCGATTTAAACCAAAAAGTCAAATTGCGGATTATTATTTGGCACAAAGTTAGACAATATATATATATATATACCAGGAAGTTCATCCATTTTGTTACACATACAACTAGTTACTTAGACGTTCCGTCCGGGCTTATGGCAAACAATTTGGTATTTATATTTCATATATTCACTTTCTGTCACCTTAACAAACTTTTTATAATCATGACATTAAGCTTTTTTACGGTGAGTAGTCAATAGTGTTGACCACCAATGGACAAATCAAAGGTGAGTATTTAGAATAAGGTGCTGGACAATTCACGATATAAACCAGGAATTGTTTTAATAGCAAAACTCGTCAAAAATTGGTGAAACGTGTGTGCAATCATGAAATAATGGCGTGTCTTATAAAATTCATCTGATAGATAGAAGGCCCAGGGAAATTTAAAAGATGTAGCTAAATAGAAACGAAAATGATGACCTGTGTCAGTAACCTGTTTTCGTAACGTCACTTTAAATCAGTGATCTCATTTGACAAAGGTTTAATCCAATTTTGATGAGTTACTAGCTGTACACTAAAATCACTACTGCCCTACCGCTTCATTCTTGGAACAAGATTATAAAAGCATTGACCTGTGATTAAAGTGTCAAACATTCTCAGCATTGTCCTATGATTAAAGTGTCAACTATTCTCAGCATTGTTCTATTATTAAAGTGTCAAACATTCTCAGCGTTTATCTGTGATTATCAGTGTCAAACATTCTCAGCATTGTCCTATGATTAAAGTGTCAACTATTCTCAGCATTGTTCTATTATTAAAGTGTCAAACATTCTCAGCGTTTATCTGTGATTATCAGTGTCAAGCATTCTCAGCATTGTCCTATGATTAAAGTGTCAAACAGCGTGGATCTTTTATTTGAATGTCAAACATTCTTTGCATTGTCATATGATTTAAGTGTCAAACATTCTTAGCATTGTCCTATGATTAAGTGTCGAACATTCTCAGTATTGATCTATGATTTAAGTGTCAAACATTCTCAGTATTGACCTTTGATTAAAGTGTCAACCATTCTCAGCATTGATCTTTGATTTAAGTGTCAAACATTCTTAGCATTGTCATATGATTAAAGTGTCGAACATTCTCAGCATTGATCTATGATTTAAGTGTCAAACATTCTCAGCATTGACCTGTGATTAAAGTATCAAACATTCACATCATTGACCTGTGATTAAAGTGTCAAACATTCACATCATTGACCTGTGATTAAAGTGTCAAACATTCTCATCAGGCAAAATTGCGAATTCAGTCTTACTTAATTGCAAAATAGAAATCCAACAGCTATCGTTTCAGCATATTTTATGCATATTATACGAACAACTAAGTATAATATGCATGCATAAAATCCTTATTTGCTCCATCAATGGCGTCACAAAAGTTCGCCTATTTTCAAAATGGCCGTCCATTTTATTGGCGAAAAATAATGTTTCAGCTCCATCAATTTGCTTGAAATATAGAAATACTTTATCTGCTAGATTGAACATAATATCTACAAGTTTTTGCGAAATGCCACCTTTTATTATGTTATTATGTCGCTTTTATTCCCATAATAAAATGGATTAAACATGTAAACATAAATCAATCAAACAATACAACAATAACCAAAACATATATAACATTTATACACGTAATAAACAAAGAACAAAATATAACAAAACAAATAATTATAAAAGTTTACAAAGTTAAAAGCAAGTAAAAAATTGCACCTCTGGGGTTTTAATTGCACGTCATAACTCAACGGTTATAGCTTATTGGAACGGTGTGTTTAATTCTATATTAGAGTTTTTAATTATATTGCTAAAGTAAGGCAACACTATGTTTATCGTTTTCAAATTAACACAGTCGCTAAAACAAGAAAGGCCTTTCACTGACACTGGAAGAGGGGCTTTAACGAATTCTCTGAGAAAAATCCCAGCTTCAGACTGACCTATAGCCACAGTGATTCTATTCAGCATACTGTTTCGTTCTGGAGCAGTTTCCGTGCACATTGCTGCTCTGTGTGAGATAATGTCTCCCTCTAGTACTCCACAATATTCACAAAGCTCAGGTTTATTTGGGTCAAGTGGAATAGTTAGAAACCTTGCTATGACAGTTGCATATTTAAGAAGACCGGGAATCTTTCTTGAGTACAGCCATAGTGGGTTTGGTTCTAGATTGTTTTGTATTTGTCTTAATCTAGTAAAGCTATGATCATTTTCCGTTCGTGATTTCCATTCGTCATTTTGATGAGAATTTATGGCAAATTTGACGATACGTTTCCATATGTGTTTTGGAGGGAAATACCCTGTATCAATGTATTGATTTAATGACTCGATTTCATATTTAGCTAATATCCTTTGTATTTCTGGAATAAAACCACGTTGTGAATTTGAGGTCTCATTATGATGGAGTCTCATTAAGAAAATCTGTTTCGACAATTTAGCGTTATCTAGATGAACCAATCGTCCTAGAAATTGTAATTTCCTCATCTCAACCATAGATTCCATCGTATTAATACCAAGCATTCCCAGGGAAATATCAGTTCGAGTCCATTTGACTTGGTCCTGTAAAGCTTTTGTAATAAATCGTTCTGCCTTCTCGAGTCGTAACGCCTGTGCGTTCGTGATATTGGTCCATAGTTCTGACCCATACAAAGCTGCAGGAATACAAATACATTTTAAAAGTTTAAGGCCTGTGAGTGGGTTCAGCCCTCGGGGGTGCGTCCCTGCTCCTACGAGTGATGCAAAAGTGCCTCTTAAAGACTGACACGCTGCATTAATTTTAACATCTGATGAAAGAGAATGGCTATACATATTACCTAAATGCTTAATTTCATCAACTTCCTGAAGTTCCTGTCCATTGGTTGTTCCCCATCTTCTTTGTAACTTACATTGAGAATGCAATCGTGGTGATTCGCCGATTGTCATAACTACACTCTTCTGTAGGTTGTATTGATATCTCCACTTATTGGAATAATTAATGGCAACATCAATGAGATATTGTAGGTTGGACTTAGTTGTCGCAATAATGGTTAAATCATCAGCCAGTGTCGGGCATCCCGTTTCTAACGTCCCTATAGATGCAGTTTGGTGTGTTTGTTGGAGTTCAATGAGTAGATCATCTATGAATACCAGGTACGTCCAGCCAGACAGGACTCCGCCCTGCCTTATAGATTGATGGAGTGGGAACCAGTCCGAATTGAAACCACCGAATCGTATTTTGGCCCTCATCTGACGAAAAAGCTGATAAAATATATTAAAAAGTCTTCCAGTTATTCCAGCATTGTGGAGCTTCCAGAGAAGGGCATCGTGACATACCGTATCAAAAGCACGTTTCGTGTCAAGACATGCAACGTACACTTTGCTCCCTAATTCAAGGTTATGGTATAGAGTTTCGGTGAGGTTAAAGCTACAAGTTATGCTGCAAAGCTGTTCTTGATACGCATTCTGCTGGTTGCTCTTCAGGATTGGCTTCCCTACCCTTTCCTCAAGTTCCTGTATTCTCTGTTTTATAACTCGTTCCCATAATTTCTCTATGACAGGTAAAAGAGTTATGTCTCTGTAATTCTCAGTGCTTGAACGGCTTTTACCCCCGCCCTTAAAAAGCTTAGAAATGACCCCATCGTTAAAAGCAGAAGGTGTTTTCAAAGTCACAGTTATCATGTTATAAAGTTCTGCGAGCGTTTGAAATAAAACATGGCCACCATATATTATGTGTTCATTTGTTAGTTTGTCAATGCCACCAGCCTTCTGTTTTTTAAGTGATTTGGCTATTAATTCTATGTCACCGTGTGTAACTGGCGTGTGAAGAATAGGATCTTCAGAGGGGAACGGTTCATTTAAGTAAGTAGTGACGTCATGTTTTATTTTACGATAAAAATCTTTATCAAACTGGTCTGACTTTAATTCACTGAAAATACGTTCAGAATATATTTTAAATTCATTTGCTATTTCTTGCGGCTTACGTGTAATTGTTCCATCTTCACGGAGAAGTTCTTCACATGTTGCGACAGAGCGTTGGCGTCGACGTTTCATTATCAGTTTTTGGTTGGTTTCGTCAGCAGTGTCGATTTCGGCGTATACGGATTCCACCCACATTTCTTCTAATCTATGCTGTTCCTTTCTAAACAGAGTCTTGGCTGATTTGTAGGCTCGATACGAAGCATGATCCATTCCTCTAGGTCGTCCTGCACATAGCCAAATCCAACGAAGTCGCTTTTGCTCACGATGTAATGCTTTGAGCTCAGAATTCCAGTATGGCTTAAGAAAAGGTCGAAATTTCTTTACGGGGATATGTTCCTTAGATGCCAATGACATCTTCAGGACAATTTCATCATTAAGGTGGGACGTGTCAGTGAAAAGAGCTTTCTTTGCTTTGTCAAGAGTATCCTGCAATGAGAGTGATAAACTATTAGTATACCCATTTTGAATTTGACTAATACTTAATTTGTTCCAGGCTAAAGCAGGCTCAATTGTTACTTTTTCCCTTGACATGTTTCCAGCATTAATAGTTAAAAACAAATTTAAGTGATCAGAAAACAACTCATTGGAACTTTCAATAATTCTACAAGAATGCACTAAATCAATTTTAGAGTTATTTAAGCATATGTGATCAATAAGAGAAGGAGGGCTCTGGTTTCTTGGAATGCAAGAAAATTTAGGTCCTTTACATCTATCGAGTGTTGTCATCGAGCAGAAACCCTTATCAGATAACATATCATTTAACATTATGCTTTGTGTATTCAGATTATGCTTTGTCCATCTTGGGCCATTCACATGTGCGTTCAGATCGCCTAAAACAACAACAGTGCCTAAATTAGAGTAATAGGTTATGCAATCAGTTAAATGATCTAGATAGTCTTTATAAACAGTCGGTGGATAATTTGCTGATGGTAAGTATACACTTAGAAAATACATTGATGTATTATTGTTCAGCACAAATTCTATGCCAACAATACGATCACTATCAATATGATTCAGACAATTTATGTTGTTACCAATGGATTTTTTCCACAGAATCGCAACACCACCCTTGCCTATTCTGCATGAACGGAACGGATCAAGAGTAGCATCAGCTCTGGCAAAAGAATCATACTTTTCATTAATTGAATTCAGAAAATACATGTTATCTTGGAACAATTTATGCTCCGATATTGCACAGATGTCGATATCAAATTTGACCAAACATTCATCAAGGTGAAGAGCACTAGTCATGATGCCGTTCGTGTTCCATGCAAATATATTAAGGTGATCCTTGTTCATATGTGACATAATGAAGTACAAAAATATCACTAGTATTTGGATCAACTTATTCATAGAATTCATGTTCGTTTTGCTGATAATTATATCCATACTCATCTTGGTATCTAGTGTTTGATAACCAATGTCGACAACGTATTCCGTGAGGCCAAAAATCTCCGTCTAATAGCTTTTTAGCATCTTTAATTTGTACATTAACCTTGGCTGTTTTCATGTAAGGATTCTTAGTGTTAAGAATGCGAAGTAAAGTAACACTTATGTTCTTGTTTAAAAGATAATCTTTAATCTTTTGTTCTGTGACATTTGGTGAGATTCTGCTTATATGGAAGCTTTTCGTGCGCCTTTGTGTCACAGCTGTGAACTCAACGTCATCAGTAGTTTCTAGGTGTGATACTCGTTCAATGGGCGGGACATTTGAGGAAATGTGTTTTGGCGATGTTTGGATTTTACTGCAGGGAGTATCCTTTGTGTTAGGTTGTGGCGATTCAGTATCCAGCCTTTCGTTGTGAGGATGGGTTTTTGAAGTTGAGGTTGGCTTCTGTTTTGTAGATGGTGTTAAAGCTACTTCTCGATAAGTCGGCGATGTAGAATTTGTCTTGTTTTCGTTGGGTACTGACGAGGTTGGTCCCCAAATTGACTTGATTGCACCAGGTTGCTGTTGTTGACTCGATGACGAAATTGAAGAAGCCTCCTTTGTTTTTGATACAGCAAGAAGACTAACAGTGTTCTTAAGTGCATTAAGGTCGTTTGTCATGTTCACTATTTTGAAGTTGATTTCTTTGGTGCCAGATGCTAATGTGTCATGAGTTATCTTTTGAGATTTTTCTAGGTACTTCGTTTGATGCTCATCAGTTTCAAGTCGCTTTGTTAATGTTTGGATTAATTTATCAAAGGAGTTTACCTTATTGGTACATGCAGCAATGTTAGCTTCCATTTTATGTATGGATTCCTGTATCATCGTGAGCTTTGCATTGTATTCTGCTCGAGTTATGTCTGTTTGGCGGCTGTCACTCAAAATACGTTGACTGTGTCTTGGCGCTTCGGTATTCGAATTCCTGGGTGAGTTGTTGGATCGTCTAAACATAAACGCTAATTCACTCGGTGGCTCACCGTTAATAAAAGAGTATAGCATGTAGCATTGGTTTGGTTCAAACTGTATAGTAGCCTAAATTGATACCCTGCGCGCAGAGTCTAGTTATACAGCAAACATGTGTAAACATTGACCATGTGCATATAAATTCAGATTTCACGAACTCTTTCCTATTCGAGTACCTCCTACACCCCTGCATGGATTTGAGTTGGATTCGCCTTTTATACGTGAGCCGACACACTCGCAAACGCTGATTGGATAAAGATAGCGAGAATCTTTAAACATTTCTTGACAATCTTCTATACGATCACTTTTATTTCCATTAGAAACATTTGACTTTCTTTCTCACTTCATAAATTGTTCCCTCGTTTAATCCCATTATCTAAATGATTCAAAGATGAGATGAAATAATGTAATCGAGAAAGAAAGTTAAGATTCAAATATTGACAGTTGAGCAATGTGTGTGCATAGAAAATGTCCGTTATGCTTCCCCAGGTGTGTCCGAGCGGTAACACCCGCTGCCTCTAGTCGGATCGATTAACCAAACAACCTTTTTTTGAGGTTGACGAGTTACCCAAGACGGCTTGAGCGCCAGCACGTTCGAGCTAGACATGGGTGCCGCTATCACGAGGCTGCGAGTTCGAGACGTGTATCCTCCTTGTGTTTGTATTCATTTGATATCTGATGAAAACTTCTGTTTGCCAAACTTATTCAGGGGAGTGTAATGGACAGTAAGCCAAAACTGATAATCACTAATCAGGCATAAAAAGAAAATGTGAACACAAATTAAATTGTGTCCTTGTGTTGAGTAGAACTTGGAAGAACCATTTATTAGCTCTGGGGAGGATTTTTGACGGCTCTCATAATTAATCTAATCAATGGGGGATCCGAAAATGTTAGGTCATACCAAACTGTGTCTGTAATAGAAGATACGAGCCTTGGTTATGCAGCATTGGGATCTCTTCATTCTCATTCTCGTCACATCCTCCTCTTAAAACTGGAAAGATACTTCAAAAGTGAATTGATTGAAGGGAATGATATCTCTCGATGGGGGTCTTGGAAGTTACATTAACATGGGTTTAGCTATTATATTTTATATAATACAAAAAAGATGAAATTAGTTTTCTTATAAAAACTGTTGAACATTTCGCATCGTTTTTATATTCTCGCAAATAAAGTATAATTTTTAAACTTTAGAATAAATAGTTAAATCCTAGTTTTGTAGTCGCTCTTGGAGGTCCACATGCTTGAATTATCAGTTGACATATATTAGAACATTCTCTTAGAGGTTAAGAGGCTTGAATAATCAGTTAATACAATTGTTATTAGTTCAATAGTCAACATTCTCTTAGAGGTTATGAGGCTCGAATAATCAATTAATATAACAATCTCTTAGAGGTTAATCAGTTAATAAAATTGCTAATTGCCCTGCAGTCTACACTTTCTCAGAAGCTCGGAGGCTTGAAGAATCATCTGTTAATATAACTGTTCTTAGTTTTGTAGTCTACACTCTGTTAGCGGTTCCAACTTATCGGTCAATGTCCCAATTCTGTAGTTTCCACTTTCTTAGAAAACGTAGACGTTGAAATGATTTGTTAATTTCTGGCCACTTCTGTAGGATAGTATTATTTTAGAGTCGAGATCATAACGTGACAACTAATCCACCGGGAAAAGTTGATAAATTACCAACTCTTCACTCACGATTTAATTTTGTCAACATTGCATGCGGTTATTCTATAATTCTACAATCTTTGCCATAGTTTGGTGTATTGGCAATAAACTTGCTTTAATGTACCACCCAGGGCTTTGAATAAGTCAAAATAGCACTTCTGATTGTAACGCTGACAACGGTGAACGGTGATAAACAACACGCTTCTGAAATGATGTACTAATTAGACTGAATCACTTGAAAAACCCTCCCAATAATTTTTTATGATAGAAGCACCAAAATTGGTACACATCTAGCTGATTGTATTTGAAAAAATGGCAGCAAGTGATCCAGAGCCTCGTTTTGGAAAAAATTCAAAATGGCCGCCAGCCTATTTGTGATTTAGCCGATTTCTACTAAAATCTCAAGATCATCTAACATATTAATGGAAACTGTATAGAAACTGCCAGACGTGTCTTCGAAATGAATCTTTATTGATGAACTGATATTTAACTCAAGTTTTAAATGTAAAACGAAGTAAAACAGGGTTCAGTGTTATGACCTGTACTATTAAGTTCATAAATGACATATATTCATCAGATATTGGTAACCAAATACTGAATACTTACAAAATAATGGATAATAAAATCCATTACTTCTGCTGAACAACTTGTATAAGAGGACATATTCACCCACATATTAAAAATAAGGGGTTTATAGTTACAGTTCCATATACTAGATGGTGCTACAATGCGAAAATGTCAATGCTGGGGCAATTTATGGTTGATAAATTGTCTATGTTTTACATCTTTTGATCACCATCTTTCTCAAATCTAAAATGTTTTGTCCAGCCAGCCTTTTTACATGAACAATTTTGACGGCGACACCCATTGCTGCATTGACACATGATGAGTTCTATGCATGCTATTGACGCTTGCTGAAGAGTAGACCAAAGTGGAATCACATGATCACCATCATCCTCCTCCCACCCAAATTTAAAATAAACCTGGGCACCACTTGTTCGAGGATTAAGTATTTGGCCCCAAACAATCCCACCTGTGCAGGCCTATCTCCGACAGGAAAGACAACTATATCTGTATCATTACATCGGATAAGTATTCTGGTAAACCCTCTTCTAGCCATATGGGCAATGTGAACAAACATTTTGGTATCTGCTTCATCTTGAGAAAATTGCCTATGGCTTCAAGTCATTTGTATCACTAATTGCAGGATTGCAAATCACCTTCTCACCAATGGTGGCCACAATCTGTCTATTTGCATCTAATGAAAGACTTGATAGTTTGTAAGCTAAAATGTCTGTTGCTTGTTGGAGTCATCTCTCAAGTAAAAATGCCAGTTTTTGGGCACAGTGATACGAAGATATAACATCCTTCTGTCACCTTTCCCAAGCTTCTGTCTCGTCAGCGTCATCGAATATCCTCCATGCAGTCAAGTAGCTCTGATTTGTCACCATTCTTGAGGACATCATACTTTGCCAGTGAAGGTTGATACTCTTGATTATCATGCATGAAAAAGTCAACAAGGTTGATGTTTCTTGTCTGACATGTGATATATAATTTGGAGAATAAGTCACAGTCTTTCTCATTTCCTTGATTTAAGATTTTGATTTGTTATTTTGTGTATTTTTCTGCTAAACATTGCGAGCTTGTTGTGTTTTATGAGTGTATCCAATGGTTCAGTTCTCTCCACAAGACGTTGTATACTCGTAAGCTTTGGTTGACAATCTCTTCTATATTTCTGATGTTGTCACTTACTGATACAATTACAACATCTTTTGTGTCAATAGTAAATACATCTTACCCTGACACAAGGAATGGATTGACTAGTTTATCAATATTAGTCATAACAGCAAATACATCATATCTAAATTTCTGTTGGATGCTTGCATTTTGCTCATGGTGGCTAAAGTCTTCTTTGGCTTTCATGTCTCCTATACTTGAGACTTCTTCAAATTCTTTGATGATCTGAGATATTGCATGACCAGCTATCATCCATCGTTTCAGTGCAGTAGGGTTCTCTGTTATACCTATAGCCCCACCAGAACCCCTTTTCAGAGCATTATTTTGCTAATGGGCTTGGTCTATAGGGAGAATGACCTGGGTGTCTTCTGAACTATAAAGTGACCTTCATTGAAACGCTGATACAGATCAGGGTGAGTTGTCTTCAATTGGACCATGTCCCTAAGGTGTACTGGGAGCCATCTGGAATAGTGAGTATAATCCAATGAAAAGAACAGGGCATCTTCTTGGTCAAAGCAGATATGTAGAGTTTATAGTCTCTCTCAGTCTCAGGGATCTAACAAAGATAATAAGCAGCATTTCAAGGCGCTGTGTTTGAAATGTGGGGGGATTGTCTTCCCTTTCTTTTTTCCATTCTTCAAAGGATAGAGGGGCGACATCACTTCGGCAACAGCCAGGTATATGTTGAAAAGCTTTCTTCATTAGGATACGTAATTTGATGTGCTTTTCGAGTCTTGGTTATATGGCTTCCCTTTAGGAAGGACTCGGCTGTACCAACTGATGCTGTATTTGACTGAGCATTTATATTCGCCCAACTGCTGTCTGTCAGCCAATCACCAACCACCTTTTGGAATGCCATTTCTATATGGTTACCTCCAAACATGATCAAGTATCTAACAATTCCCCGCGTGTATCAGGGTATATCTACTGAATGGTTTTCAGGGAAGCAAACAATGGTTGGTCAGCCGCAAGAATTGGTATTTGACCAGGATTTACTATATGTAAATCACGTTTGACTATGTCCATACCATGTTTTAACATTGATAGTGATTTTAGAACATGATGTATACAATAAACAAACACACAATAATAATAAAACTTTATTTTGAGATCATATGTTTGCAATCCTTTCAATGCAGAGTCTGCCCAGTATTTATTCTCAATCATATGTGTGACTCTCATATTGATATGTATACTTATGAGTAACTTAAATGAGTCCTTATAAAATAGTACAGGGCTTAATACTGAGCCTTGCTGGACACCCATTTTAATATTTAAATATATGGTTAAGTAGTTCGTATATCACAAGCAACCGTCTGGAATACTCTAGAACAAATACAATTGGTTTAGAGCTAAAATACAACATTAATTCAAAGATAATTTAATTTTTTAAATCTATATGAATTGGCGGCCATCTTGGATTTTTTCGGAAGCCATTTTTTCCATTGCCTTCAGTTACACTTGTACCAATTTTGGTGCTTCTATCATAAAAAGAATTATCATAAGGTGATTAGGCTTAACTATACATGGTTTCAACTTTCAACCTACTCATTCTTAGTGTATAGTTAACACTTATGGTAATTTGTGCCACATGCCTTAAAGTAGGAATGGAAATACATGCGGCGTTTAACCACAAATACAAATTATGAGTACGTAAATGGGAAAACCCGTAGATGGTAATAAGGTGGAGAAAATATCCCACAATGTTCTTTGTGAAGAAAATAGCTCCTCATAAAAACACCAAAATAAGTCACTAAGATGTCGATCTTCCCTTGACCCCCCCCCCCTCCTGCTAGATAGCTCTTTGAAGGTAAGGCTGCCTCCAATCATAACAATCATATAACAAGAGATTTTTTGAAAACGTTTAGTTCTCTCTATTAGGGAATTAATCCACTACGTTAGACTATTATCTTAGAATGAAATATATCCCTAACAGTGTATTATTCCACGCGATCGAGCGTGAATCACTACAAGCTTGATGCATAGTTGATCGCACCCAGAGGCTTCTAAATCAAGTATGATCAAACAGTATTCCTTTGAGACTAATGTGAACAAAGTCATCTGACAAAATATTAATGTGTAAGCATAATTCCGGAAATATACAGAGCACTTTAGCGACTCTCATGAATTAGCCTTTGATACATAAATTGATTCTTGTAATTCTATGGGGACATATGAGTGAGTGTAGTTCCTCTAGCTAGATTTACACGGATTATAACATGCTCATACTCGGATTCATCAGGAGTGGAATTCTGAACACAAAGTAGCATCAGTAAAGTAGTTAGCTGTTTTTACTGTAGAGACATCATCCGAGCTATTGAATTTTTACCACTTTTTCTACTCTCATAAAATAATCTGTTGCGTCAAATCCTAAAGATGAGACAAATTATATTTACATACTACATGACAAGGAGAAAAAAATCGTCTTAAACAAAATGTCACTGATTTTAAACATATTGACATGATTGATCTCAAACTCCTAAGATGACAAAGAATTGATTCAAGTTTCGTTCTATATTACATAGTGCTTTTTATGTTCGTCTCTGCGTTTTAGGTGACTACCAATCATGGCTACCAATATGGAACAAAATCACATCAATTCTTAGTCATCTGAGAGGTTTTGAGACAAATTATGTCAACGATAAATGAGTTATTGCACTTCAAAATCAGTAAAATATTTTGGCCCACCTTATACGTTGTTTGAAATAATACAAGGTGTATATGTATTTTGAATAAAATGTAGTAGAGGTCCCTTACATCTCATTAAAATGTGTAATGTCATGGAATATGCCTTCACATAGCCTATTGGCAGAAAAGTGGTAGAAAATCATCCGACTCATCTTTGTTTTAAATTAACAACAGTAAGCATTGAACCATGAGGCCCCAAAGGTAAAGAGTGTAGTAGATGTCAGAAAATACATACAGTATGTTGTGGTGTCCACTAGTCCATGATATATGAGCAACGATGTATGTAAAACCATATACAGTCCATGGTATGAAATCTCTAGGACGTCTAATAGAGTTTGTAGCACACTATAGTGCAGCGATATTTGACCTTACATTAACATACCTACATATGTCCCATAATAATTTTTATTATAACTGTTCAATATACTTCCGGCTTTTAGGCTGAATTATGCCTGCCATTCACAGAGGTCAAAAAATCACCAAAAAATAAAATCCCAATTTTTCACAATTTGGAGTACACAATGCAACAGAAAATAACATGTTTCTAAGCTATATGTTTGAGGTTATTTTTCTTATCAATACCCAAAAATATGTAATCAGTGTATCGACGCTTTGTATTGTTTCTCGTGTATTAATAAGATAAATGCTACAAATGAATCACTTTTATATTTGAATGACAAATGTTTAAATTATGGTAGTTTTCAATACGTTTTGAGATATGGACTTTTATTCAGCGGTGAAAATTATCAATAAAGGCGAGCCTATTGCTCTTCCTTGATGGAATTCATGAATGATCGAGAAAAATCGTTATCATTATTTTCCTAAAATTTGATTGTATCCAGCGGTAAGGTCAAAGAACAAACAGCCTGAGCCATCAGAAAACTTGATGATAGCCACAAGTAACGTTGAGGAAGAATTTCAAGGCGTTCGATTGCATATGACTCTAATTGATTATTAGACATGCCCTTGGAATACCAATATTCCAATACCTCTGTAACATTTAATTAGATATAAATCTTACCTATTTTTGTTATTGTATTATGTTTTGTAAAACATGAACAATAATTTGCTATTAGCTATAGACCCCTTGCGATTATATGGAAAAATTCTGGTAATAAAATGTTTTTAATTGTAAGAAACGAATATGTTCCCAATCATAAATTACCTAAATATTCCACATAATTTTGTTGAATCGGCTTGGCTCATATTTGAAAAATCAAACAAAGAAAAACACACTTGCATAATTACACTTATTAAACACCGACATCTACGGTAAATTTAAATGGTCCAATTTTAAATTATGATAATTTATTTTTCTTCGTATGCTTAGAATCACGGTCTGTGTCTTATAAATGTATAAAAGTTCGAATCAAAATATTTACGTTTTTTGACCCCTTGTGATGAAAGACGTTTTTCGACCCGAAAGCCGGAAGTTTTTTCAGCAAATGGTATTTTAAAAGAATCAAGACATGTACACCTTCATACATATTGCTTCAAATGTTGCAGCGCTATAGTGTGCTACGGATCCTTCATATTCAGAAGTCATACCATGGACTAATAAATGAAGTACGTAGATATGAAAATAAAGACATATTTCGTGAGGTCTCATAGTCCATATATATGAGCAGCGGGTATAATCATAAAAATTGTACTTTTATTGACTTAAGAGACCATGTAATAAAGAGATGGTTCTCGGAATTTCGAAGATTCAGAAAGGAATATTCCTTATTTGATGTTGCCTGTGTTCATTTCCTTATTATTCCCCTTTAGTGCAATGATGTTCTCATTTGGGAGAGGCGATTAAAGGAGCTTTCGATGATTAATTCAACTCTCAATGAATAAAGCCGAGGACTTTGTGGTTATTGTACCTTTGGCAATTATTACAATAATGGTACTCGTGGAATGTTTCATTGGAAAGATAGTAATAAAACCATACCGCATGATTGTAATGAACTTACGTAAAATATAAATCTGTCCGGTAAGAGCAAGCTTTCTTTTGAGTAACATCATTTGCAGTAAGTGTTATTGGGAGATAGCGATCCAAATTCGCCAAACATATCTTATTTATTTTGTGATTTGGCACGAGGTTTGATGTAACGCATGTTTTGCAAGTATCATTCATAGGAAAAGTGATAAGCTGGTAATTTATCATAATCATGATCCGGATCAACACACTGAAAAATTCTGATCGATTTCTGTCACAGTATTATAGAACTTTCTAAATTTTAATTCTAAAGGAAATAGATGTATCTACAGTTGTATCTACAACTCTTATCTATGTACTTAAACCTGGTGACAATTTATTTTACTTTATTTCAAATTAAAGCGCTAAGTGCTGAATAATATACTGAACTTTGATTTGTTAAAGAATTGGTATCGATGTGGCGAAATGAATTGAACACATGTTTCTCTTAAACCTGTCATCAAAAAATTCTAAAGATTTTACACATCCAACCAACCTTTCCTTTGTATAACTATAATATTGGGAGGTCTAAGAAAATGTTGTTCCAACAAGGTTCGGAAAGATATTTTATTTCATTATCAAGAATTGGTCGAGGGAACTAAAAACAATTGCACTAAAAAACAAAAATTGTTCACAGAAATGATAATATAAAATATATTTAAATTATTTTCGCATTAAACTGTTGTCAATCAGTGACCATTACATAAAGGACAGTGTTTTTTTACAGAATGATTTGTTTGAGAGAAAAACAAGGTTGAAATCAGTTCGCCATATCGATACCAATCCTTTCTTGATTTGTTGTGTATTCCACAGTCAGTATGCAGTAATGATTTGGGGCAAGCCCTATATTATTATTAAATTTATTTCAATAGAATACAAAAAATGTAAATACAGACATGTAAATTCTTAAATCGCCACAATGGCATTATATACAGATATAAGAATAGGGGGCAGGTGGAAGTAGAAGTGGCAGAGCAGGCAGGGTCTTGGACTAGGGCAGGTGTGATGGGACTTGAGGATACAAGAGATGGATAAGAAGGAGGGAATTAGCTATTGTCTTTGATAAAATTAACAATGAGAAGTAGTATTTGGGAATTTGCATCTATGTTTAATTTGGGAATTCCTGTTTTCAAAATAGCTATGAAATCAGTTTGAGAGAGATTATGACTGAAGATGTTTGGTTCGAGATCAGTGAGTTTGTCCATGAATTGTTGTCTTTGTATAGTAAGTAAGTCACATTGAAAGAGAAAATGTTTCAGAGTTTGTGGTTTCCACAAGTGCAATTAGGGCTGTCAATAGACTGAAAGTTGTGAGCGTAGAACTGGGCTTTGAAGTATAGGTCAGCTCTCACTTTATTGAGAACTATTTCTTGAACCCTTGTTAGATTAAGCTGGCTTGTTGACAAAATCGAGGGCGTTTTTTGGAAATGTACTCTTTGGTGTTTTTTAAAATTCGAAAGAGTATTCTTAGATTTAATAGCAGGTGGAAGGAAAGCCCTATATCTATATCTTCTAGATCTAATCATGATTGAGGCTTGACCCAAATCATGAATGCATACTGAATGTAATGTATTCCTCATACACCCCAAACAAGATTGGCTCCGAGGGCTCAAACCAATGGGTTCCAATTCGATATTGACCTTGACCTTGAGCTTGATCGACAACATTTAAAAAGACAAGTCTCGGTTGGGAGAATAATCTGCTGGCCTAATATTGAAAACGTTTATATTAAAGTAAATCGCAAAAGTGCACTTATAAATAAGTTAAGGTTGTAAATAATTAGTGCTCATAAGGTTTTATAATTTTTTATTATGTATTCTATTTGTTCAACTTATGTGATCGTGAGTTTGTAAATTAAAATGTTTGTAATCTTCATTTATTGAGGAAATAAAGAAAATACATTTTTCGAATAAAACATATTCGGGTTGATTTTATATTAATTCATTTTAAGGGGTAATACATGTAATTAGCATCCTAAATAACTGTAATTTTTTAAATTCATAATGATATATGATGTATTACACGATCATTAAATAATTTCCTAAATTATCAAGCTTGACATTTTGGGGGTTATTTTATCAGAAAGTCAGGAAGTTATAGGTCAAAATACGAGGTCAAACAGAAATCTGCATTTTCCCAGCTAGAAGAGATGGTTTGAAATCCACAGCTGCCTGACCGCCAATGGCAACTACTTTTCACTCCCAGCAATGGACTATGAAAAACTGGTTGCATGTTGGTCAATTGATTGAATGCTAATATGTTTAGATATGGCGATCATTTTTAAACCTTAGTCACGAATCCTGGTCAATTAAAATGTCCGTAATCTTGATTTTTTAAATTCATCAATTAATCTAGTTTTAGGATCGGCTATCATCCTGTCAAAGTAAAATATTCTTACATATCTAATTACTCTATCATCAACGAAGCATAAAATTAAAACACGTTTCGCTTCATGATAAACTCAATCGTTTTCATTGCTACCAGTTCGAAATTGCTCGGTGTAATAAATTTTTCAAATATTTACTTTCGTGGCGAATGTTAGAGGTTCTTAACCGGTAGCAGTGAAGTTATTTGAACTGAATTAGAATCAAACAATCTTGAATATCGTAATGGTATAAATGTCTAAGACAAATGTTGTTCGACTTGTTATCGAATCAAGATAGAACCTATAGAGAAAGAAAAAAATATGAAAGGATTAGGAGGAGATTACATGTCTTTGAATTCAAATGGCGAACTGAAATTACAATTATAAAATATTAGGATTGGTTTCCAAATAATGCGGTGAGGCAGGGGACAAGAGGCCATTAGACATACATGTAACTAACTTCCGTTGATGAATCCTCCTGTAAATAAGCATGACCAACCATAATATGAGTGAAAAATAACTAGCGTATGTAGTTAATTAAGATGCATACTACTCATAATATCATGTTTGCCCAGAACAAACCCATATTTATGTTATGTCACGTACGAGACACTTATTTTTTGTACCATATGCAAAGGCTTATTTTGGGAGTTGAATTTCCGGAGGATAATGGGGAAATGTCTGATGATAGAGCTTATTATAGATGAACTAATATCATGTATAAATGAAAGATTTGGTAGCAAGGATGTAACGCTTGATTCGGATATTGTTAAATATCATATTCAATGATTTCCATTACTATAGTTAAATGATTGTATTTATTGGACAACCATTATTACTGAAGGCTAAGCTAAATTCAAATATAAAGAAATCTAAAACATGAAGTAAAAAGTACTCAGATCGTCTTTTCATGTTGCTTTTATACATTTAAAAAAAATTAAAATCGATGTAACATATTTACAGGTTTTAGTGGCTATGACCCCCAAGAGGGAGTATTAGGTGCCACTTTTAATCGAATGTACCAGATGTACATATACTTCACATTGTATATAAACATATGCATTCTTCGTTTTATATAAAACCTGTTATTTAAAACCAGACAGTGCCCAAAATATAGTATTTTCCAAATGAGAAATATAATCAATTTTTTTCGGAAATATACATTTTGTTCTTAGACATGTTTTGTAAAGATTTCATTTTAATTTGTCCAATGAACTTTTGGTTTTAAGATTGTGATCATGGTTTCTAAAAGGTGAAGGAGTATTTGACAATGTGAGTTAGATCTAAAGGAGCACGTAGGTTATCGCAAACAATTTCAAACGATTCTAACTTGAATTATGAATATTTTCTGATCATGAACATGGGTGTATCTTTTAGATCCATTCATTATCTTCAAGAAAAGTATATATAATGATCATTTAGTTAATCAGACCTAAGTGATATTGAAGGGGCAATGGACCAATGAACATACTTTTTCAAAAATGTTGACCCAATTTTCACCAAAAATGCAACCTATTATTACATTGTTGAATACGTAATTAGAATGTGCTTTGAGACATGTTCGATTTCCTAAAAGGAAAATTTGATTGCTCCAGGGACTTTAAAGAAATTCAATTTGGATGACCAAAATGAACTGAAACCAATGGATAGCATGGGATTTTTCAATGGAGAAATAACATGGGGAACACTTATCTTAATGCAATTAAGTTTTTCTTTCAAGAACTATTTGATACATCAAAATAAAGAATAGTAATGCATTAAACATTGTAAAAAATGATTGCATTTTTGGTGAAAATGGGGTCAACATCTTCAAAATGGGGTCAAAAAGTGTGTTGATGGGTTAATTGCTAGTTAAATATCATCGAGTTTGTTTGAATTTATTATTACTGTGCATAATTTTCTTTGAGATAATGAATTGATCTAAAAGATAAACTTGTCTTCATTGTCAGAAAATAGTCATAATCCAAGATATAACCTTCTGAAATTGTTTGCGATAACCCACGTGCTCCTTTGGTATATCAGGGATTTATTTTGCTTATGATTAATTACCTGAATTACGCTCTTATGTTTCTTATATACTGTGTTTTTGTAATCATTTTGGTCATTCAACTCTTTGGACGATTGAAACGAGAAATTCCTTTATTTCATTATGAGATATTTTTACATCACGCTTCGCTTATTAATTTCTTAAATCATTTTATTTTTTATTTTTCAGGTGCTATATTCGACACAACAGAGGATGCCCAAAGAGCTGAACAGTTTTTCAACTTCTCCGTTGAATATTACAAAAAGCAAGAGGGAATCAGAACAACATTTGTCCAAAGAATAGAAAGAATATATCGCCAGGAAAGCTTTGAAATTAGCAAAAAACGTAAGTCCTAAATGATCATGGGATTGACGGGGCTTGATTAACTTACTTATTTAATTATTATTCCATTTGGGCGTATACTGTATCGGTTTTTGAAGGCATTTGGGTGAGATGAAACACGTCTAGAACATATGCCCCTTATGTCACCTACCAGTAACTTGTCAAATTAAAAAACTTATATTCATGAAATAAATGCGTAATGCTCAAGCATACATCGATAGTGTCCATATGGGAATTTTTAAAATTGTACGTATATGAACTACTTGACCTTCTTCGTGCTATTGTTGGAACATTACAAAATGTTCAATCTCGCAAGCACAACAATATCAACATTGTTATTTACCCATTCGGGCCGAATATAAACATCTTTATTTTTAAGTATATTTCTGCAGTAAAGTAAAAAACAAAATTTACACATCATCACGCTCTGATTGCTTGTGTCGTCGGGATGTGCAGACTTTGGCTCAACGTTTGGCGGATAATCACCTGGATAATTACAACCCGGGTAAACATACAATTCAAAAATAAAATGTCGGCTGATGTTTTTTATTGACGGTAGGAACAACCCAAAAGAGTTTTGATATTGGTAGCAATTTAAGAAACCTTATCCATTACCTTTCAAAGTCAATGCTTTACACAGAGCTTGTAACTACATATTGGAGCTACATTGCTATATTATGTCCCATGTTAATGAATGCTGGTTTCAATATGTTGTGCTTTAATTTGGTTCTTGATTAGTCCTATTCCTCAGTCAATAGATTATATTTACAGAACACGTACAGCAAATGAACCACAATTCACTGTAGAATCGTAGGTCCATAGATTAAATTATTAAGAATAATTCTCTGGAATAAGAAAACGAAATGTATAGGAAGTGCAACACGAGTAATGATCAAAAAGCTTCAAAACCAAGATAGGAATGGAACGTTTTTAGCGTTTTTAGAGTATAATCTACCAGTGGGAAACAAATCCCACCATCGGAAATATAATCTAACGTAATAAGAAGCAGTCTATAACAGCCCTCCCCTACATTTTGAAACCATCACTATACAATACTACTGTCAAAAAGTTAAGCAGTTTTGTATTGGTGAAATATGTTTTTATATCTCCAAAACCATAACGACCATTGAGTATCTATAGTCCTTCAAATAAGAATAATATCTCCCAAGACTCGCCGAATTGGGATCTGCAGTTGAAGTTAGACTTTGACATAAGCTATTGATCCACAAGACATTCATTCCAGCATGTCCAAATTAATGTTATATTTTTGGACAACAAGCAGATACCACGTCATAAACGATACCCTAGGGATATCAAATAGTCCCGAACACTTGCTATACATCTATGTTTCTTGTAATAGCTTTGACTATATGCCTTTAAACACTCTCGCAAAACAATTTCAGTTGCATGGAGAATATATTATTAGTGTTTGCTCCATGAACGAGTGCCGCAGATAGTCAACTGGGACAACCAGCTTCAAATCTCTTTTACATTAAGCCATATGCAATGCTACAAACATAGTTATTGATGCAAATTTAGAAGTAAAATGCTCATTTAATATAATGCTATAAAAGCCACCAGCAATCCATACTATACATGATATACGCATGATATACGCATGTCATTAATTTTCGCGTCGTTTCATATTATAAGTGTACCTTAAATGATCAGGTCTGTGTCCCCCTTAATGCGACATCTATCATTTGCCCTTATTTAGCATATTAGCAAAACTGTTATTATAAAGTAACTGTAAAAAATATAAAAATGGAAACAATCACGAGAGACACAAATCTCTATCATGCTGTTCCTTATTTGCAGTTGTACCATTGACTGATTGGTTCACGCCAGTCTTGTAGATAACGGACGCCGAAATAATGGCTGTGAATGAAAATAGAAAAGATGAATGGGCAATCTGTCAAAATGTGTGAATGTATGGCCATTTGATGATTGGATGTGTCTGTCAATGGGTTCTTGTCATTATATCAGTTTTAAAGGAGTTGTTTTTTATACTAATTTTTGAATTCATGTATATATTTCTGATTTTATAACTATGTGTACATCAAGTCTGTTATAATATTACACGATTTGTGAAAACTGATAAATTTTACTTTTTGAACATTACGAAATATAATATACGATAAATATGTATGTGCAAATCAAAATAAGTATGCTATTGTCTCGTATCTTATAGCCAAACATAAGAGATTTATACTTTCCAAGCTTAATTCAATCCTAAATGAATATAAAACATACCCTAAAAATTAGTTATTCTTTTGTATATACTTGATAATATAACAGACTGCATTTTTATTAAGTCATTTATTTATTTTAGAAATATAAACATATGTTTAAAATGATGTGGATAGTATTCACACGTTCCATCTTGAACAAATTCACTTAAAAATAATTGTAATTCCAAAATAATTGTTATTATCTCTTCACGATTGCAGTCATAATTGACTTAATATTATGGTATCGATTTTTGAACTCTAATTTATAGTTAATAAATGTTTATTTCGGTTACAAAATATTGCACATCGATATTAATTACATATTTATAAACCAAATGCATTTCAATGAGTTTCCAAGAAAATCCCCGTCTCAATTTCAGTGAATCAAAAAATGTTGGCCATTGTAGAGCGTACTCGAACGTAAATTGTTTCATATTTAGTTTCGGCCTCTGATGAGTAGCTGCATAAAACATCTCATCGTATGCCATAGCTTACATTTCTCATAACCTATTACTTTCTGATTATGAAGGATAGTGGTTATAGAGAAGAGTTAGCTATTAGACGTTCCATTTTACTCAATTTGATTGATTAAGCTAGATTGTGGCCATGATTGCTACTTATTAATGATATTATTGCTGCAAATAATAGCTGTCAATGGAACGTTACAATAGATCAATCAAGAATTTTGATTCAAATAAAAAAGAAATGCTTTTAGCAAAGGATTATCAAGTTATTACTCAGAATATTGTCTCAATATATACTCCACTTCAAACAATTTTGAATGTCTATAATTAGCATTATTTTTTTGTAAGTAGTAATATTACAATTACACCCCAATTACATTTAATGTAACATATTATGCAAAAGTTAAACACATGATTTATAGAATACAATTGCCACATTCTATAAGGAGTACTAGTAAATACATTTTAATTATAATGGGTTGATAAACATAAGCAGAGTATGTAATATATTCAAATTGAAGACACTTAGATAAACACAGATGTTATAATGATACCAAAATCAGTCGATATATAGACTTAGGGGTGTCGTAATCAAATTATACCGCCTGTGCCACGACAGGGTTATATTATATATAATTATAAATGGATTATTAATGGGGTTATCATACTCTACTGCTCCATTGCTTTCAGGACGATAGGCACGAAGTTGTTTCGCTAGTGATATATTTTATGCCATTTCTTTTTCAAACTACACACAAAACGTCCAGGAATTTAACCAATGTTCTTAATTTTTGGAGAAGAGTTAATGAATTTAACAAAACATGAGGGATTTTTAGAGGCCAGTGGATCCAGTATAATGCAAATTATAATCTAAGGGGATTTTCAGTATTGCATTCAAGGCGGCAGTCTGTGGTGAAATCGCATTTAGCTGACCTTTTTATTTAATGCTCGACTGGTTCTCGGTTGTCTTGGTAATCTAATGGACCACTGTAGGAATCGCTTTGATGGACTGTGCAATTATTTCAGTTGTCAGATTGACTAGATTGATACCATTGCGTGTTTAGACTGAATTTCTATCATATATTAGAAAGTACTCCGACGTGTTTCGGGAAATTGAAACAAAGTATTGAGCCGTATGCTAAAATACATTTGGTTTAATTAATATCATCTGTTAGTGGAAGTCATTGGAAATTCGTAAGATATTTGTTTCTGTTTTTGAGCATACATCAAGGCAACGGAACATTTAAAATGATTGGATATATCAGGTTACCATCAAACATATTTAAATATTTGAAAAATTCATTAGACTGGATTCCAATTTAGTGATATAGTAGTTCAGGAATCATAGATTGCTCCAAAACATTAATACTAGGAAACTACAGTCATAATGTTGAAATATTGTTCGAGAAAGTTGTTCTTATACTTATTTTGCTTACTAACTTAAAAGAGTATATGGTTTTCAATTTGACAATTGTAATGTGCTAAGATCAAATAAACGTAAAAATAAAACTATAACCTTTATATCAATAAATTATTTGGGATATACAAGTATAAGTGTATGTACGACAAGTTTCGTATGTTGCTGTTATATTTTGTGTTAATGCACACATTTCCCGTATTTCGATATTGTCAAATGGGTAATTTCATCAATTTTGTTGACGTAGAAATATAGCAATAGGGGTTGAAATGTGCTAGGTGGCTGTTGGAGCTGCAGAATGATAAATTATTCAACTGACATATATGCCGATGCATATCTAACATTGTATCTCACGTTTTGACAGACTCGCTCACTAACTATTACTGACTGTGTGGTCGTAATGCATCACCCTGATACGCCGAATTGACATTCTAAGTCGTGGATCAATGATGTAATTCCGAGTCTAACCATTTTATCTAGATAAATATCTGATGTGTTCAAAAATGGATAGCAACATGAATATATAGATGAGCTGCATCTGCTTCGGGATATATTTAGAAAAACATGTTTTTGTGATGAAGGTGAATTGGTAAAAATATCTCTGTTGTGAATGTCGAAGACATGTTTTCATTTTAGGTCACATGGTATTTGAAATCAATCAGCGACATGCGTAATTTGTTTTTCTATTTACTATATAGATTTATAATGGTAAATGTGTTTCAACACATCTGAAGGGAATGCTCTAAAACCCCTTCGACCTGCACCTTCAACATTCGACCTATTGGGTATCCAACAAGAACAGTTAATACGAGCTATTTTTGCCGATCTCGTGGAACAATAGGGGCCACGAGTAACATTTTTGGTTTGAATTTTTGCGCAAGCTCATGAATGGGGGTATTCCATTCACACGATTCAAATTGCTTTTCTGTTGTTGGGGCGAAGTTGTATACTGTCATGGCACTTTTGTTCAGTTGGATACATACACCAAATAAAAAATGCCCATAACATAAGATCATTATGGGGAGGGATTGGTGTGAAATTTATAAACATTTAGTGATACCTATCTCAAATTATATGTTCCTATTTCAGTTATAGATGGCGCGTGCATTTTAATAATTGAAACAAATGCACGGTAAAACCGAACCCAAAAACGGAACTTTGCGCATATTGATCCACTGAGAGTATATAGGCCGAAGGGTTTTCATAACATCAAGAATTTCTGAACACACGATAAGCCGAAGGTTGGAGGTCGAAAGTGCAGGTCGAAGGGTTTTTAAAGCATTCCTACGTCTCTCGAGATATACTAACAAAGGAGGGGCACATTTCAAGTCGGAAAAAATTCCAAGCGCTAAAAAATATGTGCCCCTTAAACCAAACCTTGGATCAAATTTTAAAATGTAAGGCCCACCTTTGATAATTGGCCTAAAATTAAAAAAATAAGCCACCTAAAGTCTAATTTATGTTTAAAATGCCCACTAATTGAGGCCCCGTGCCCCTTGGATCCGCCAATGGCCTTAAAAAGAGGTAAACAACTTTTTAATATGAGCATAAATCTCGTAAACGTTTGTGTTTTCAGTATGCATCCTATTGCGCAATGGAATGTTCGCCCTGTTTGGAATCACAAATTCGAGGCATATAATAGACTCATACAGTGAAACATTCCACATGCCTTATATTTCACCAAGTCTTCCGCGGCTGAATTCGAACAGCCGATATCTGCTGCACATGCGCCCTCTATATTCTCAAGCCATGATTGACGTAATACATCACTACGGCTGGACGTCACTAAGTTTGATATATGACAGCGACGAAGGTAAGGGAAAGTTGAATGTATTGTAAAACTAAATTTTTGTTTGTTATTTCCATTTCTTTTTTTTCTTTTTCACTTTTAGAGAAATGACAAACATCTCAACAGGCCTTCCCCCGAGATCTTAAGAATACATAACTCTTTATTGTTCTTCAACACCCTACCTTTCCGAATACATAACTCTTTATTGTTCTTCAACACCCCTACCTTTCCGAATACACAACTCTTTATTGTTCTTCAACACCCCTACCTTTCCGAATACATAACTCTTTATTGTTCTTCAACACTCTACCTTTCCGAATACATAACTCTTTATTGTTCTTGAACACCCCTACCTTTCGGAATACATAACTCTATATTGTTCTTCAACATTCTACCTTTCCGAATACATAACTCTCTATATTGTTCTTCAACACCCCCACCTTTCCGAATACATAACTCTTTATTGTTCTTCAACACCCCTACCTTTCCGAATACATAACTCTTTATTGTTCTTCAACACCCCTACCTTTCCGAATACATAACTCTTTATTGTTCTTCAACACCCCTACCTTTCCGAATACATAACTCTATATTGTTCTTCAACTCCCCTACCTTTCCGAATACATAACTCTATATTGTTCTTCAACACCCTACCTTTCCGAATACATAACTCTTTATTGTTCTTCAACACCCTACCTTTCCGAATACATAACTCTTTATTGTTCTTCAACATCCCTACCTTTCCGAATACATAACTCATTATTGTTCTTCAACACCCCTACCTTTCCGAATACATAACTCTATATTGTTCTTCAACGTCCTACCTTTCCGAATACATAACTCTTTATTGTTCTTCAACACCCCTACCTTTCCGAATACATAACTCTATATTGTTCTTCAACACCCCTACCTTTCCGAATACATAACTCTTTATTGTTTTAAAAAACCCCTACCTTTCAGAATACATAACTCTATATTGTTCTTCAACACCCCTACCTTTCCGAATACATAACTCTATATTGTTCTTCAACACCCCTACCTTTCCGAATACATAACTCTTTATTGTTCTTCAACACCCCTACCTTTCCGAATACATAACTCTATATTGTTCTTCAACACCCCTACCTTTCCGAATACATAACTCTTTATTGTTCTTCAACACCCCTACCTTTCCGAATACATAACTCTATATTGTTCTTCAACACCCCTACCTTTCCGAATACATAACTCTATATTGTTCTTCAACACCCCTACCTTTCCGAATACATAACTCTTTATTGTTCTTCAACACCCCTACCTTTCCGAATACATAACTCTATATTGTTCTTCAACACCCCTACCTTTCCGAATACATAACTCTTTATTGTTCTTCAACACCCCTACCTTTCCGAATACATAACTCTATATTGTTCTTCAACACCCCTACCTTTCCGAATACATAACTCTATATTGTTCTTCAACACCCCTACCTTTCCGAATACATAACTCTATATTGTTCTTCAACACCCATACCTTTCCGAATACATAACTCTTTATTGTTCTTCAACACCCCTACCTTTCCGAATACATAACTCTATATTGTTCTTCAACACCCCTACCTTTCCGAATACATAACTCTTTATTGTTCTTCAACACCCCTACCTTTCCGAATACATAACTCTATATTGTTCTTCAACACCCCTACCTTTCCGAATACATAACTCTATATTGTTCTTCAACACCCCTACCTTTCCGAATACATAACTCTTTATTGTTCTTCAACACGTCACCCCTACCTTTCCGAATACATAACTCTATATTGTTCTTCAACACCCCTACCTTTCCGAATACATAACTCTTTATTGTTCTTCAACACCCCTACCTTTCCGAATACATAACTCTATATTGTTCTTCAACACCCCTACCTTTCCGAATACATAACTCTTTATTGTTCTTCAACACCCCTAGCTTTCCGAATACATAACTCTATATTGTTCCTCAACATCCCTACCTTTCCGATTACGAGTTTAAGCAAATTATTACATTTTGAAAATTTATTGAATTTTGAAAATTTGGATTTCCCCATTTAATAACATTGTCTGAATAAACCAAGAGTAATTGTTACTCTAGAGCTATGTTTAGTTTGGACACATTTTTGAATACCAATAACCAATTCAAGAATGAATTCAATTATATAGATCAAATTGATTAAATATATAATAGTCCTTTAATATATACATATTAAAGGACTATTTCTGATGTAGTTTGGGAACTTAATATCATGACGTTAATAATTGTATTATGGTGACAATATAGAATAAGAATTGACTTTAAAGCTTTGAAATTTAATCATCATAACATGTCAAATAGCACGTTACGTAAAATTCATAATTTATGTATGTTTTAACAAAAATAATCCCCTTTGATATTAATATTGCCTCTCTGATAGTAATAAACATTTACGTCCTATTTTAAATTAATGAAGAACCTCGGTAGAACCTCTTTATTTATATATTAACTGTGTATAACTGTGTCTAAGAGCATTCATAAAGTCCCCTTGTTTTCAATATGTTACAGAACAACTCCAACTGAGGGTTGTCTATCTTCCTTGTCTGGTTATGCATGCAAAAAGATCCAGTTGGGTAGAGAAAATCAATAAATTTAGCAATTTCTTCATTGTTTACATTTCCATAATATCACAAAATTACCATTTTGGCTCTTTCGGAGTAGGCCTAAAATGCAAATAATGCAATTCCGTATATGATAACAAAAAATATTAAAAGCTATTTTATAAGCTCTACAGAATAATATACACAGGTTTAAATACATCCGGATTATCTTAATCTCCCAGGCAGATGTATAAAAGTGAAGTCATGAAGACTTGCAAGAGTAAAGAAAATCGATATATTCCTCCAATTTGTTCTGTGTTTAACCTTTCATCCATTTGGGTTCTCCTAATTATATCTGAATGAGCGGGGAATGTATGCTCATCCATATTGATACTAGAATGTCGGCTTCATTGTAACACCAACTGAATCGTCTTTATTAAGATTAATCCATCTGAGGATGTCATTTGAAGCACATCGCAACCAACGCTCATTTACTTTTAGATTGAAATATTATTATTGAAACCATGGGCTCAACCACCTGATAGAGCCCATGTTGAAACGGTATGGCTAATGATATTTGTTAATATATTATATTCATTTTGAACATTATTTTTCCGTCACAGCATCAATCAATGTACATCTGAAATGTCTTTTAGCTGTTTAGATGTACTGTATGTATAGAAAATCAAGTGTCTAACTACATTTACACATATTCAGGACACGGTTAAAGTTGATAGTATCCAAGGGAACATGATTTTGAAACAGTATTACTACATTCTCTCAAGTTAATGTCTGCTATTTTACAGACTGTCAAAAAAATGTCAAAAACTGTACTTTGATTTCCAGCGCTTTCCAGACTAGATATGTTGTATCAGGCAAGTGATGAGAAAAATATTGAATTGAGTGTTGATTTGAAGAGAATAAGTGATCCAAATGATGCATACGAGACTCTAAGGCATGTAGATAGTTTAGCACATGCATCAACGAGGTATATCGTCCTAGATCTGACTTCCGAGGAGGCTGTATCAAGCGTCCTTCAGCAAGTAAGATTAAATTTATTTGATTTAAGTCAGAACGCTATGCAGTGTGTGAATGTGAAACGATCCATTGGGATCAAAATTATTTTCTTCAGCTAGTAAAAACGAGGTCGCTTTCATATATTTTTCCAGTATACGCATCAAGTATAGCAGCACTTGAATAAACGGTGATATAACGGATTGTTACATATTTAAATAGAAAATAGCGCACCATTTTTGTTTTGCAGATAAGGGATCTTGGAATGAATAGAGGAAATTATCATTACCTGATAGCAGGACTGGTGAGATGACTTCAGCTGTATTATTTAGATTATACTTTTAAGTAAACTTCCCTTTATAGCTTTGGAAACCGGAAGTTTTTATCAAAGTCTACCGATGTTTGATTTCTAATTTTGATGATTTTCAAACAAAATATGTTTGTCAAGTGGTCTAAATGGGCTTCTAGTTTCCTTATGGGAGGGAGTGAAAATCACTATAATTATTATTGTATATAGTATCGAAGAGCTACTGTTGCATACATTATACTGAAACAATCTCCTGGATTTTGTGTATTTAAGGATTATTGCATTATCTGCTATATAGTTCTGTCGAGTTTATTAGTTAGCAAATAAATATCAATGACAATGGCGTAAATTACGACATATACAGCAGTCTTTATATTGGCTTATCTATTTACAGTACATTATTCCACATAATAAATGAGACTGAATTTGTATTTATTTTTCCAGACCATAGACCAAGATGAACTTCGGGGTTTTAGACACGGAGGGGTTAACATTACAGCGTTTAGACTAATAGATCTAAAGAATAGAGAAATTGCGAAATTTTATGATAAGTTTCAAAAAGCAATAGGCTCAAAGTCCAAAAAATCAAAACAAATAAAGAAAGGGAAAGTTCTAAAGGTAACTTGTCATAATATGTATTTAACAAAATACTCATACCAGAGACAAGACACGATGCATGCTATGTATATATTATCAAATTATTATTTATAAAATCACAGTTTAATTATAGATTTTTATATATCGTAAAATATTATCCAGGATAATAGTAGTTTTATATAAATTTATTTTGAAATTGATTTAAATTACATGATTGTAATGTAAGCAAATGTTCGGACGTTACCAATCAGAGTTGATCAAATGGTTTGATTTCATTTTGCCGTTTCCAGATGCAAAGTGCATTGATGGTCGATTCAATGAATGCTTTCGTATATGCAATGGGGACTCTTGATACGGGAAAGTTTAGGGGGACCATACGGCGCCGCAAATTCTACAATAATGGCTCAGAGGGCATAAGTTGTGCTGGCAGTTTGGCCAGCAGTACAGTATCACCATGGGAACATGGTGAATACATTATGGAAGCATTAAAAAAGGTGAGCCATACACCATAATTCATAGCTTATGTTGTCATTTTCAGATTGATGACGTTTTATTATATGATGGAGCGAAGGTTCTTGCGAAAGCCTTCAAAAGCTTTAACCCTGAAAAGACGTTTAAAACAAACTTCAGACGCAAGATATTCTATAACAATGGTACAAAGGGTATATCATGTTCCCGTGGTAGCAATGAGCGAATTGCACCCTGGGAGCACGGCAAACGCATTATAAAACAACTACGCAAGGTAACATGTTTTTAGAATGCGGCATGGGACTACACTCCGTTTTGTGCATGATACGATAACATTATGCATTTGTTATGCATTGAATGCCCATATACGGTAATTTATTGAATGAAGTCCTGCATATTAGGCAATGATACAGCACTGGAATTTGGCTGGACTGCTATATGGAATAGATTTAGAAATGTACATGTAGATGCATACACTTTGATGTAAATATTAATAGGACGTTTACATACATTGACTTGTACTGTAGGGACATTGGCTGAATTCATGTGCTTATATAAACATATTTTGTCGACTTATCGTTTTCTCACTGCTAGTGAACACAGAGCACGTACCAAATTAAGCGTGACAGTTGAACGCGCGGGATACGGTACGGTACAACACGAGAGTGGTGAAATGTAAGCAAATAGATGTTTTCATCATTTCAGAAAGATAACTATGAAATTCACAGTCAAGTTCATTGTCTAGGATGTTGTTACAGACATTCCCATATGAAAAAATCGAGAAATTAGAGCAGATCTTTCGGAACGATGAAAACATCAATTTGCTCAAATTTCATCGACCTCGTGTTGTACCGTACCCTACGAGTTCAACTGTCACGCCTTTGGTACGTACCCTGTGGTCACAGTTAGTCAATTATTACGTAAGGCATGACACTTCGCTAACACGCTTAGATGCACACAGGCACAGTTAAACCTCCAGTTTTAAAATTATTTTAAGCACATTTATTTAGAAGTAACTGTGTTTTATTTTTACAGTCAACAAGATTCCACGGACACACTTGAATCGTTACTGAACGTTCCATAAATATTTCAACATCTTAAGAAAGTGAGATTCTGTTTGGAGATCCATGATGATACACACATATATATCAGATATCAAAACATTTTTGCCTTGGTTATGATTGGAATATATTTGGCTGAATTAAACTTTAACACAGCACAGCACTTTTTCAATATGTGCACATTTTAGTATAATGTCTCCGTAATATGTCTTCATAATATGATCATGTCCTCCAATGAAGAATATTTTATTGTTGATTCCCTAGTTCAGGGTAACAGGGCGACACAAAAATACCAATCACAAAATGTTAACTACTTTGTCTGCATGAATTCTGCCTTGTTCGTCACTACATCAAAACTAGATTTCATTCCATTTTTGATGACTAGCTCAACGAGATGCACTTTTATTAGCATTACAAGATGTGCTCTAAATGCCGTACAAACCTCGATTCTTGAAGTAAAGTTTTTGACGACCCTAACACATTCCTTCACAGAAATGACCTTGGTCTTTCTTGCAAACTCTCTGATCGGGTCTTCTATGGTTTAGGGGTTTGTTTCATACACATGATATTTCAAGTATTCCCAGCTTGTTGGTAAGTTTTAATGTGCTAAAGAACAAGGCAGAATTAATGTATATAGATAAACAAGTTTACATTATGTGGGTGGCATTTTGTGTCACACTGTAACTATTATCATTATGAAAGGTCAGGTGGAAATACTTTAATGTGTACATCTTCAATAATTATTAACAATTTCTTTGCTACTTTAAATATGTCATAATTTAACGGACTAGACTATTCCCAGTTTTTGATTTAATAGACTAGTTCTATGTAAACGCTCAATATTAGTGCTACTAGAGACCAAGTAAACGTATCCTTATGTAACTAAACATTTATTAGGTATATGTCGCCTATTGTTCATTTATCCTACGTTTACTAACTGCAATTGAAATACACTACTAATTCTCAGTTTGCCTTAATGTCTACCTTTATATCAAAACATAACAATAAGTTATTGTTAATGCTTTGGCACTCTCGATCACAACAGCTTTATTCGTTCGCCATTATTGTAATAATGTTGTGCATCTATTTCAGGTGTCTTCCACGATGTCTGGGTTGCAGTGTCTACTGCGCAATTATATCTTGCTTTTTAGGTTTAAAAATATTCTTTAATATTTATAAATGACAAACTTCATCGAAGGTACCTACGCCAACCCGAGTTGGAGACGGAAGTATAAATGTTTTCGATTGGCCACATGCACGTCCCTAGATCATGATCATCTAGGTAAAGAGGTCCCATCACCCAAACCATCTGACATTGTAGTATAACGCACTTCTTTAACTTTTGCAACATTCTATCTTAGGTTAAGTTGCAAGGTCTGTCAGGGCATGTTGAGTTTGACAAGAATGGATTTAGGAAGAATTACACATTAGATGTTATTGGAGTGAGTTTAAAAACTGGCCCTGAGGTGGTAAGTGAACATTTTTGACATTTTATTTTCAAACGTCAAATTATTGGATTTAATCATAACATAGTCTTTGGGGTGTTATGTTGGGACGTTTGTTGGTGTATTTCCTCAGTGTGTAATTTTAGGATGGTTTATTCTTCGGTTGTACTTTAATTTGAGAGTCTCTTTCCAATATAATACACCCCGTTCAAAATCGATACGTACTGTTATTAGTTTAGCATGCTGCATACTTATACCGATTGCTTTACGTACGGATGGTCAAACATCAATACAGATAAACATAAACCTGACTATCCAAGCCAGAATGAATATGATTTCAGATTGGCTCCTGGAATGACCAGACAGGCCTATCGCTTGCACCAGTCACGGCAGTGAATGACGATATCATCAGTAATTTGGCGAATAAAACACTCCGGGTCACCACCATCTTGGTATGTTTCATGTTTCGATTGGGTAACTTGAATAACTTTGAGCCAACCAATAATGTTCTGAAAATCGTGACTCACTTTATTGAGTGAAATGAACAAGATTGGCAATATTCAATCAAAACTATAACTGTGAAAACAATAATTGATACAACGAAATAGAGTTGATCCATTTGGTCCATTATTTACATACTACTTTGCTTAAAGGACAGTGATAATATAACTATGTTGTGAACATTTACAGACTCCCCCTTATGCTTCCCTAAGAGAGCAAGACGCAACGGAGGATCAGTACGTTGGAAATGATAGATACGAAGGATATTGTATCGAACTTGCTGCAGAACTTGCAGCTCATGTAGGTTTTAAGTATGAGATCATACCAGTCGCTGACGAAAAATACGGGGCTGTGGAAAACGGGACATGGAATGGCATGGTTGGGGAGCTTATCGACAAAGTGAGTTAAACAAAACTATGTAAACATATTATATTTTCTATTTAGGCTATATCCTATCATTGAAAGACTCCACTTTCATTGTAATTTAGCTATACAGCTCTAAAGAACTGTTTCTGAAACACAAATATGCTATAAATATGTTAACAGAGGTACTAAGTATCTATAATTACTAGAGTTGGTGAAAATACTGTCTCCATTGTTTGAAAATTACCGTGCTATATATATTGTATAATTTATATGAAAAAAACATTGTTAGGTTGCTGATATGGCGATCGCTCCACTAACAATATCATCACAGAGGGAGAGAGTGATAGACTTCTCCAAACCCTTCATGAGCTTAGGGATAAGCATTATGATAAAGAAGCCAGAAAAACAAAAGCCAGGAGTGTTCTCATTCATGGACCCCTTGTCCACCGAGATTTGGATGTGCATCGTTTTTTCGTTCATCGGCGTGAGCGTAGTCATGTTCCTAGTCAGTCGTTTCAGCCCATACGAATGGCACTTGGAGGAGAGAGTTACGGGGATGACAGTCTCAAATGACTTCACAATGTTCAATAGTTTGTGGTTCTCGCTGGGGGCCCTTATGCAACAAGGCAGTGATATATCCCCAAGGTTGGTTGTCGATATAAGCATTTTCAGACAATAACAATTATCTAGGTTAGATAAGCATTGTTCATTCTGATTATGTCTTCAATAGTTTACAACATGTCTCGATCAGAGGTTGATATATAAGTATATATCACTGGTTTGTAAACTTTGAAGATAAGATCTAAAATGAACAATGTTGAGCTTATGGACAGAAAGTGTATGCACCGCATGGTCCACTTATTTGATAGTATTATTTTAATCATAAATATATTTGAATGAATGTATGATAAGCCTCATCTGAAGAATGAATTTATCAATCATTGATTCAAAATAATATTTATGCATATTTAAATAAAGTTCAATACTTGCTTCGCTTATATGCATGCTTACTTTGAGACGCTCTAGCATTTTAGTTAGCTTAAGATTATACAAAAATGTTAAGAAATAGACACAACACAACTTCATATGTGTTCTATAATGGATTACTAACTTCTTTATAAAACATATAAATATGTATCTACCAAGCTACTGCATTTAAATAAGCTAGTCTCAAATTCCTATTCTATTTAACCATTTATAACGCTCTTATTAGCACGTTTTATGAGATCCATCTCGTCTGGCACTGGGCCGTGACTTTTACTATGGACTTTCTCCAGGGAATTTCCTTCTATCTTAACACTTGTCTTCCTACAACACGCATTCGTACCTTTTAAGTGAAACTGTTCCTTGAATCTTACTACAAGCATCAGTGCTTAATTTTAGCACTCTATATATTATTTTCACCATGTCAACACTGTTTGCACAATCTTTACCAGGGCATCCTAACTCTTATCTTGTAAATATTGTCCCCTCAACACCAGACTGTCCATAGGTAGACATGGTGACTATAGCAACGTTCACATATAAAAGCCAAGAGATTTAATATTTCCAATAAATGAAATTATGTTGGTAAGTTAATATATAGTTCCTAAAGTATTCAGCACACGTTAATCTAAACACCAATGCAACGTGGTGCCAATTTGGCTGAACCAGCTGGTGCTATACTCACCATGTCCGATTGTTAGAAAATGCTGAATTGTTTGCACATCTAAGTTTAGGGACATATCACAGTTTTGATGCGAAGGTTCTATAGTTTGTGATTCTTAGCGATAATCAGTTCAGATCTTTGTTTTCAATGCTCCAACGTTAATGTCAACGGTGCTCATGAGACTCAAATTTACCTATGATTAGATTAACCTTTTACCGAAGTACCTCAATTCCCTAGGGAAATTCTATATCAATACAAGCTCAGGTTTCATTGTAGAGAATGAAAGCACATTAGCTAAATTATAAGTGCATTGTAACATAAAGGCGCTTATGAGACACTATATATTCCTTTTGAATTAGTTCAGAATTAGCATATATAATTAGTTTAGTTATTTATCGTAGCTTGGTAGAAAAAGACGCATGCAGTCAATGTATACATCAAATGGAAGCCATTGTGTTGTATTTTCATAACCCCAAGGGAAATATTTGAAGAACACAAATCACGTGTTAGATGATAACAAAAAATTACTGTATATAAAAAAACATAAACGAATATGAAATCCAATACATGGCTTTTTAAATTTGATGTGATACAGTCCTATGTTATATTCTGGATCGAATTGGTAAGTGATATAAAATACTTGGATACGAGTTAACTGGGATTTAAATATTGCATAGATATATAAAATGCAATCCAAAAATAATTTTAATCGATTTATCTTTTCCAATGTAAATGTATTTTTATACAATACACTTCTAAAAGCATGTATGCATTTCTATAGTTTGAATTATAATTGTAGGTCGATATCAGGACGCATCGCTGGGTCAGTTTGGTGGTTTTTCACTCTTATTACCATATCGTCTTATACTGCTAACCTAGCTGCTTTCTTAACCGTTGAACGAATGGTATCTCCCATAGAATCAGCTGATGATCTCGCGAGACAATCCGAGATTGCATATGGAACAGTTGACTCTGGATCAACTAAAGAATTTTTCAAAGTAAGTTTCAAAGACGAATGGCGATTTTAAATTAATTGAGAATATAAGTCTAGATTTGCTACTAAGAATTCATCTTTACAACAAATAGTAAAACTTCTAGACATTCTTATAAAACTTAATTTTGTAAAAATTTAATCGTACACTAATAGAATGGGAAAATCAATCGATCTCAAATGTATTGCTTCATTTGTATTCCTGATTCTAAGTTAGAATATCTCATTAGTAAGTCTTATGTTTGAGTTATTTGGATTTTGATTTCATTTATTTGGATGATATTATAGTATTCAATATGTCGTATTTTGTTTTATGAATTTTGATATAGTTTTATTTCGGATTTTATATACTATATACCTAAATAGTTCATTGTACATATTCAGACACATATTCAGCCTTAGTATACAAAAGTTTAGATGTAAACGCTATATCAAATCCTAAATGAAATAATTTATTAAGAATCATATATATAATGTTGAAAATACTGTTATAATATATATATTATACTGAATTCGTTGATTTTGAAACTCTATCGAGTTGTGGACATTGATTTAAGGCTGATTTTAGGCTGATTAACATTTACATTT
The DNA here is from genome assembly GCA_903813345.2 of Owenia fusiformis. NCBI lineage: Eukaryota > Metazoa > Annelida > Polychaeta > Sabellida > Oweniidae > Owenia > Owenia fusiformis. The sequence continues at coordinate 34,943,761 of CAIIXF020000002.1, forward strand.
TATACCCATGTGTATTCCGGACATTCATTTGTGTACTTATGTTTTTATGATCAGTACCCGAAACCATCATAAAATGATGGTCTCAGTTAGTACTAATGACCATCAACGTCTTGAAATCAGCCACCGTACTATACTATTCACATGTTGAAATTTAATGAAAGTACCCTTAAACATAATGTGTTTCTAGATTATACTATATAGGGTCTATGATACATCAATTATGGCTGAGACATTTTCGGATAAGAATTGAAAAATATTCCTCATATTTTTTTCTCATACGGGTTTTGCAATGTGTTATGTTGATATCATTGAAACCTTTATTTGGCCTTGGTTGATCTAGTTGATTGGGTTTGTTTTGTCAAGGTGCTGACTCTTGTACAGTAGAGCTGAAAAATCGATCAGAATGGACCAGGATGTTAATATTTGTAAATGTTGCAGGGAATTCATAACCTTACTGGCTTTATGCCGATACTTTTTCTAAATGTTTGATGTTTTACTTTGTTGTTAATTATGCTTATAAAATAATCATATTGCCGGAGGTTGCAGACCCCAAAAAATCACGATCGATAGTCTTGGAGTTGCTTATGCTACATGTTTTTAGGCGGTATACATATGGAGTGAAGATGTACATAGCCATGATTTGATAAGAATTGGTCGACTTACTGACACAACATCTTGTAGTTTCTCAAAATGAAGATTGTTGTTGTCATAGTAACCTAAGTCCAGTTTCGTTATCACAATTATTGAGCATCACTTCGTTTTAGAATTCAAAATTAGACATTTACAAGAAAATGTGGACAGTCATGAACACCTCAAGCGACGTATTCGTCCCAAACACTCAGGCTGGAGTTGACAAAGTCAGAAAATCAAAGGGAAAATATGCGTTTCTATTGGAGTCCTCAATGAACGACTACCACAACCAAAGGAAACCCTGCAATACGATGATTGTCGGTGGCAATCTAGACGATAAAGGATATGGCATTGCAACGCCATTAAACTCTAATCTGAGGTAATTTCAGATATGGCACTGTTTATTTGAAATTGAAACAAATGCGATATGTTTCAGTTTCAAACATGTTGTACTTTAATTTTTCTTTTGCAGCTTTATGAAACAAATTTGTCCATTCCAGTGCAATAAAGACATCTCCAAAGGGAGTAAATTTGCACTGAATGGTATTAATATTGTTTCATAATAAAACACACTCTACACCTCAAACGGATTTCTCCGTAAACTACTGCATGTATCTTCCAATTCTAATTATTGTGAAAATCTTATTTGCAGAATTCAAAAATAAGCGTTTATGAGCAAATGTGGAGCTTTATGGTGGCTGCCAAGCCACCTGTATTTAAAATTAGTGAAACAGAAGGCGTTAAAACAGTGCGTGAGTCGAAAGGGAAATACGCTTTTCTGTTAGAGTCTACCATGAATGAATATCACAACCAAAGAAAACCTTGTAATACTATGAAAGCCGGTGATAATATTGACTCTAAAGGGTATGGTATTGCAACACCTATGGGGTCTTCCTTAAGGTAAGAGGCATGGTATATGTCTCTGCGCATGCGCAATTAATAGTGCCTTAGCGTGTTGTATCAAAATGTGCATTGTACCGTAGCTACAGTAACGTTTGTACCGTAAATGAACGCTTAAGTACCTTGATATTGTCCGTAGCAGTAACTGATGATGCGAAGGCTGATGACCACTAGCAAATTGCTAAAATGTGCTGCATTGCTTTGCATGCGAGGTAAATTTATTGTGTCCGCACAATATTAATGTGAAACCATGTGTGGTCATTGTCAAATGTCGCAACACGAGCCCCATATTCAAGACACGAGTATATCCCTATAGGTCACAATATCAAGTATTCAGTCACTACACTTTGCTCGATATGTAGCTCCGTAGTGGTAGCAAGTTCTAGCTAGTAACCTTAGAGAAGTTGTGTCCCTATTTATACACCATTGCTCATATGTATTTCAAATTTTCACCAAACGTGTCAACTAAAGTAACTGTAATGTAAGCACTGTACCAATTACAATAACCCAGCCTTCAGAATATAGTATTTTGAAGTAGATTTAAAGTTCAAAATACTCGAGTTGATTTTCGGGGAAAATTTGTGAAGTCAATGGTTCATTAAAAACTTCCATATATATGAGCAGGGGTGTATGTATAGCTATTCTTGTGAAATTAGAATATATTGTTATACTTATATATTGTTATTGATCAATTGTTTTTTCATCAAAGATGATCTTATGATAATAAAATACTGTGTTCATCGATGCAACTAAAACATAACTGATGATGCATCATAGTAACAGTGAAACTTAGTAAACTACATTGTATATTTTATATACATGACATATATTATTCTATTGAATAAACCAGTCCAGTGGGTCAAATAAAATATTAGAAGTTATTGGAGACAGTGATAAATTCTAATCGAAGCCATGACACCAATTGTCATCAAATTCTAGAACTTCTCACTTTACTTATTTTACCTAATTCACATTTTAGAGAAAAAATCAGTTTAGCGGTGCTGCAGCTTCGAGAAAAAGGAGTATTAGCCAAATTGCAGAAGAAATGGTGGTTTGACAAAGGAGAGTGTGGCCATTCCGACGTGAAGGTATTGCTTAGTTTACACATTACAGTGAGATAGCATATATTTTCGTATATTTGGGTTGCACAGATGGTAGTTTATTAGAATAGAATATAATCAAATAAGTGGTGATTTAAAGTACAATATCAATGTGAATAATGGTGACAAATGTTTATTATATTTTAGGGCTCAACCCAAAATGCATTGACGCTAAGCAATGTTGCTGGGATATTCTACATACTAATAGGGGGCTTGGGTCTTTCGATGGTCGTCTCACTACTCGAGTTCTTCTATAAATCAAAAACAGAGGCTCGGAAACGAAAGGTATGCAATTACTCAACGGTCTGGCATTACAAATAAATATTAATTTGGTAAAGAGAAGGGTTTTCTAATGCTTTTACTGTTGTTTCATTTCTGTAAGATAGTGCAGTATGTGTACGGTGTACGACGTATACGATACTGTTGTTTCATTTCTGTAAGATAGTGCAGTGTGTGTACGGTGTGTACGACGTATACGATAAATGTATAAAGTAGTCTCTATAATAAATTGGCTATGAACTCACAATTTTTTCACTTGGCACCTTTTGAGGTGGATCCCGGCTATGGCATTAATGGTTGAGAAATAGGGATCGAAACCAGCCATAGTTTTCTCCAGATGACCATTGTGAATTGTTGTGTTTTATGGATTATGATGACGGCTTTGTGAACGGGTGTTGACCCTTGAATTGCGTATGGACTTTCAGACTGGATTTTATCTATCCCACATCATTTGAGACTGAATACTCTATCTTTTATGAGCACTAGTATCTACAACTATTTTTGATGTTATGAGTATTGGCTATCAATTTTTCTTCAACATGTATGGTAATGACTTCAGTATGAATGAAATGCCCCTTGGTGTTCTGGTCCTTGATTGTGATATTGGTTCTCGATTGGAGGGGGGATGTTAGACATTGTTTCTTTTCACGTTAGATCATGGTTTTGGGATATATAGGGTCTGCTTTTCTTATGACAGATTTACACTTACAGTTTCCTTTTCTTGTTGGGTTTCTTTAAAGTTTTTAGTCACCCTTCCATTTGGCATTTGCGCTTATATATTCTCTATAGTCGTCACTGAGCCACATTGGTGTATATATTTGGATATTGCTGTCAAATCTTACGTATTACTGACACTAGTTTTATATCACTTCTATGTAAAATAGTAGAATTCTATGTATTTGGTCATTGATATTTTAAATACAATGCACAGATCTAGTTTCCTATTTCTTCGAAACTAATAATCCATTTTATCATGATTTGTGAAGAGTGTTACATTCATTAATAATTCAAATGTACCAATCGAATTTGATATTTATTAGATTATTTCTAGTACCAGTGCATTGTCACAAATTGTTGCACGGTTTCGATGATACTATATGTGAATAATTTTGAATCTGAGTGCATATCGGGAAAATGTCAAAGCGTTTATGAATGCACTATAATCCTTGGGTATAATGTACTATGACTGTGCCCTCGATGCCATATACTTACTGGCTAGTGCATGCATTAATGCTTTTATATTTCTAATACAGAACGATATGGAATTCTTTGTCTCTTCTATACAGTGTGTTTCAAAATGAGTACACCTTATATTTAAGCTTTCTTCGTATTATTTCAACTATGTCCTCATTTTTTCGGAACACCCTGTATACTACATCAAACACGCTTTTGTAACGTTGTTGGTTTTGTTTGACTTTTAGACATCGTTGTCAAGTGCTATGAAAACCAAAGCGAGGCTCTCCATCCGGGGATCATCAGAAACAGAAAATGGCGGGGTAGGAGAAGCTCAGAAACCATTCTCGTATACACTCCCTAAAGAAAGATCTAGTGCCATTAGTCTGGTTTAGTCAAACACCGTGGTAAAGTCACGCATTGTGTTTTACCGTTTGCTGACTCCTGCTAATTGTTTTCAAGCATCTTTATTTTAAGAGCAAATTCACATTATATGTTATGTTCTGACAATATATCACATATTTTTTATTTGTAAACTTGCTTAATATTATGTGGGTGCTGTTTTGCACTACTTCAAGAGTAGTGGAATGTGTCGATGTGTGTATTTTCTCGTATTCTTTGCAAGGAATCTGAATATAATTTGAATTGTTCCATATATCTAAGTAAAACAGAATAAAAAGGAAGCATCTGAAAACACACCTTTTGAAAAAAAGTTATCCAAAATATCACATGAATGTTTTTTTTAATTGAGATCATTACTCCTAAATAGTGTACAAATGATCATAGTTTGGGAGGCTGGGGAATTTTTTCATTTTCTTAGATTGTTCTTATTGTTGATGTGCTTTGCAATATGATTTGTTGGTACCCTGTGCTTGTATATCTATCTTTTCTCTCTATATGACTTCCCAAAATCAAGAAGGCTTTATCAAACAAATCTGAATATAAAAATCCATCTTGGGATATTTTCTATGAAGCTTATTTCAGTTTAGTTAAAAATACGCACATATATCATTTTTAAACATTCAGCAACATTTTGTTTAACATTCAAAATAATATCTGAGTTACTTCAATGTCATTGAGCAATTCAAAAAATCTCAATTAGCAGCAATGAATTAAAGTAGAAAACAATTGCTTTCACGTAGTTTAATAGAACACTCTTATAAAAATAGTGCATCTCCTGCCTAATCACTTAACATATTTATCTATATTTGTCCCGATAATATCATATTGTACTGTAATCATGTTAAGATTTTGAAATATATTTATGATAGTTTAAAGAATTTAATAACGTAAAACAATATTCAAAGGAAATTTATCTACAGGTTTGTGTCATCTTGTCAAAGATTATCGCCAAATACCGAGTAGTGGACCAAATTACACTTAATAGGGAGTTTAAGCTTGCATATTCAGTCGAAACGCCAACCTTTGCGTACCAATCGCCCATACAAATGCATCGCTTAAATATTTTCCGTTTACGTTTAGGATGTGAAACACATTGTAAGCTTAAACTCCCTAATGTATAATTAAAGTTATGATTAGTTTCCATTTGTAAACCAAATATTAATTTTATTTTCAGTATATGTATTCACCACCTCAATATAAAGAGACATTGGGCTATAACACACACACCGAGGTGTAACAGAAACATTGGGCTATAACACACACACCGAAGTGTAACAGAAACATTGGGCTATAACACCCACACACCGAGGTATAACAGAAACATTGGGCTATAACACACACACCGAGGTGTAACAGAAACATTGGGCTATAACACCCACACACCGAGGTATAACAGAAACATTGGGCCGTAACACACACCGAGGTGTAACAGAAACATTGGGCTGTAACACACACCGAGGTGTAACATTGACTGTGACAAACGCTCACTGAGGTGTTTTGTGATCAAAGCACACTGAGGTATTACGTGGACTATGATATACACACACTATCTTGTAATATGGCGTACAACATAGAGAAATCCAAGTGTACTGTACCTAGGTTACATCAAAAATTCTTGGTTACAACCTGTACTACACTGTAATACACACAGTACCTGTGACCACTATAGTGCACTAGACTTATGTGTAAACTGAACTCAGATACGATAATGAAGTGTATAAAATTATAGAATTATATGAAAGAGATAAATGGAGGGCAAATTATTATAATGGGAGATAAATTGTTATAAAAGAGATAATGGAGGGCAAATGTAGTATGAGCTCCAATAAAATACAGATAATTAGACGCAACACATTAATGTTACTTAAAAATGTGTATTGATAAATGGCTCAAACGGAGAGGGTATCTGTAATGTATTTGTAAAAACTAACTGGTGTACTTCGATGGCCATTTGAGAATTTATCTCTCGTATTTATTTCATATGGTCTCCAAAAATGTACTTGTAGCTGAAACTGTCAGACAAATGAATGTTAACTAGGCACATCAAAAAGATGTACCCTATCGAGGCGTTCAATACTGAAGTTGTTCAGCGTTGAAGATGTATTAGTCCCGTAAAAACTGAGGTGAATATTTATTATTCCCATAATGTGTGCAAGAATTATCCATTCAACAGTTTTAAGAACTGTGTTCTTTGCAATCGTTCAAACATATCATGATATTAAAACTATTAAACTATTGATACGTGTACATCAATCCAGTCAGTTTACAATTTACGCAGACTTTGCATTGTAAAGAGACTTTATGGACATTCTGTATATTCCAAATGTTGTAGGGGATATAGTAGGGTGTACCCAAACATTAACTGCCATTTATTTGATTTGAAACTCAATATGTCATTATTAAGTGATATCAACAATACCGAATATGAGCTTTCTTAGTTAAATTAAGTTAGCTATGATGTCAGTTTTATAACCTTTTACAGGAATCTAATTTGGTCTATTTTACATCACCATTTCCAAAATTTATTAACACAATTTAGTTCAAGTTCATTTCAATCTCACGATAGATTACGTAGTATACATGTATTCTCATAATAGATCCAGAGCAGCTTAGGGCTTCAAATTAGCTGCGTTGGGAAAAGGTGAGAAACAATTTACCCAAAGCTTTTGAGACACCCTAAGAAAGCTTCTCCTTTATAATGGTATATTAACACCACATGGTGTATATGTTATCCCACCTTTGCCCCCGGCTGCTCAACTCTAAGAATTTGTAAATAGTAATTAAGTAAAACAGCAAAAGCAGAAATATAGAATTGTAAATAGTTTGAATAGAAACATGTTAAAACAAATAGAAATTGTATATATTTGTAAATAATTTACGCTGCAAAGTTTAGACATTCATTGTTTATCCATTTTGGAACAATGATTTATCATAATATGTTATGTGTAATGTTGTCAAAGGTTCAAAGATGCAATGTATTTATAAATGTTTATGCATCATAGTAATAATGTTTGATCAGATAATAACTGGATTAACATCTCGTGAAGATTGAGGTTCACAGTTGACAATCACATCATTTGAGTCTTATAATTGTAATAGCCATTGATACATTTCTATGTGTATATTGTAGTAACTGCGTTTACCTTTGATTATACTTTTGTGATATCACCTGTGAACACTCAACATGTTAATGTTATTACACCCAACTAAGGTAGCAACACAATAAAATGAGCTGCAGTTTATTTAAAAAATAGATGGTTGTATCAAAAATCAAAAAATACATTCTTTTTCTATTGTTTTTAAAGAATGGAGACTTGGCAAACTATCAAAAACAACTTTGGCACAAATGATGATTGATAGTTTTCGATAGTTTCCATCCGGTAAAACGATATACAAATGTACATATACCCTTCTCTTGTTACTTTCCATCTTTAAATGCAAAACAATTTATTCATTTTGTGTTGCTATCTACATGATTGATCTAAGCTTACTTACATGTATTCTGGTCCATCCAAATACAAACAAAATCATGTTTTACACTGTACCTGACCTGTTACATGCAGTGTACAGAAGCTAGCAATACCTCCAGATGAATAGTCAATACAAAAGAAATACAATTTTCCAGATTGGATCATGGACCATTTACCTTTCATAAAAGTTAGTACGGGGTTTCAATTAGATCAACAATTCGTCCTTGGTCTTAGGGAAATGATAGCCTCGGGCATATCGGTACTTGACTATTATTCCTCCTAATACACAAGACTCATTGTTTATCCATTAGATGTTCGTAATGCCTTGGTCACATTTGCTCCGATTTTCACTACGCCGCCCGGCAGATTGAGTATTTTGTTCAAAAATTGAATAGAAATTTGAACAAAACACTCAATCGGCCGGGCGCCGGCCGATGGATCGGAGCATATGTGACCCAGGCATTACAGGTCACGGAATTACTAAGCTGACCACCCAACTGTGCTTGACGGTCCTATACAATCCAAACATCGTAATGCATACAACAGAATTTCTGTGAATTGTAATTGGTAATTGTGTCCTATGAAGTACTAAGAAGAGTAACAAGTGGTAATCGAGAGATTATGTGTTCTTATGTGTTCTTTACGTGCACCCTAATTGTAAAAGAGTAAATGAACAGAATAGTGTTAAGAATGTATATTTGTCACTTCGTGTTTATAAGTTTGTATAAAGTACACTTGAGTTTAATCTTAATCGCTTAAAATGCTGTTCAACTTGTCGGTCCGTGATGCAGGTTGGCACCCTGGGGGTACGATGGCCAAGCAGGGATTACTTCACTGCATCATTGACAACTAATGCCTGGGTCGCATTTGCTCTGATTCATCGGTCGGCGTCTCAATCGGCCAGGCGCAAATGTGACCCAGGCATTAGGTAAAATAGTTTGAATTCTCATAAGTACATACTTTGATACGTATGACTTACATTTTCCTTTTCGTTTCCAAACGTTTGTGAAAACTAGTGTAATTTATACACTTATTTTTAGGTGGCATTGCATTGTCATTATTTTTTTCCATAAAACTATGCATGCATGTAATTGGCTAAATACTAAAATATAACATTATTATATTATATAAAGTGCATGTTTGCATTAGCAGCACAATAAACATTTGTTATTTTGATCTCTAAAAGAGTCTTGTTCTCATTATAGGCTACTGTTAAGTGTTTACGATGACATGTAATATGATTAAGAACAGTGAATAAAAACGATAAGAAGAAAAGAATTGTATTACATTGTGCTTTCTATGCCGTAATGTTCCCATTGGAAATACTTTTTGAAAGACTTTAATAATACATATTATGTGTAGGGCGGGTGTCAAATAACGTCCATACTCTTTTATTTGGAGATAACGTTTTCAACAATAGAAATATTTTGCAAAAAGATTTTCTGGATATGCAGGAATCAAATTTGCAATCGTCTCTGAAATAGGTTTATATAAATCTTCAGTGGTTTCTGATCCGAATAAGAAAGAGTCAACATAGACTTAATGCCTAATCGAAAATGTACGGTTATATCTTAATTTATACAGAGATCATTCAGGAAGATTAGATGAACTGGTTCAACATCGAGGAAAATGGCATTCAGTAAGCCAAATTCAGCGTGATGATGTCCTGTTTATGGCCAGGAGGATTTCCAAAGTTTCAATCTGATTCTTAAAATGACATTAAAAAATAAGTTCTTAAATGTGTAGCCACAATCATGCATTACTCTTCCTTACCACAAATAAGATCTCGTAATAGCTTTCCTTGAAGTTGATTTAGTTTTTGATCATATTACTTAAATATTTGTATTGTGGTATTTCTTATATTCCACATCTGTCTGATATTAATTTCGAAATAAACCGAACGCCCTTGCTTGTGTTTTTCGGTGACAGACTGGATAATATGTTAATCTGGTACTATAATTTTGGTACAATACGTTACAAAATCTCTGTTTTAGAGCTGGACATTTTATGACTATCCATCCTGACAAATACTAATATGTGAGTTGATTTCGCGACTAATTAAGATAGGATACAAAAATCCAAAATTAAAGTTGTACGATTTCTGGCAAAAATATTGATCAACCTGATAGATGTTTTTAATTTAAAGAGATATTGTCTGTAAAGGCTTAGAATATTTTTAAATATATATTTTAAAAATCACTGTCTTCTATCGTTTGCTCCGTTGGCAGCATATGACTGAAACTTTTCTCTAATTAGATACACATTCATATACAATTACATAATGTTTGAAAGATAGATATCCTAAATTAAAGTTGTACGATTTCTGGCAAAAATATTCATCAACCTGATAGATGCTTTTAATTTAAAGAGATATTGCCTGTAAAGGCTTAGAATATTTTTAAGTATATATTTTAAAAATCACTGTCTTATATCGTGTGCTCCATTGGAAGCATATGACTAAAATTTTCTCTAATTAATATACACATTTTTAGAAGACATCATACGGCTTTCATATATAACTAGACATGTAAATTGAACAAGTTCAATTTAAGACTCCAGATTTAAAACTTTTTTTAAGCTAAGTCATCCAAAATACTGTAAGCTGAGCCATTCAGAATAAGCTGAGTCATCTAGAATACAGACATTTAGACAACTCTTAAGTAAGTTATCTTCGTCTCCATTGGCTTAACATGGGGATATCATAATATCGACTTTTCGAGACTTCAAACAACTATAACTATCTAACCAGAATTTGGGTCGAAATTTGGTTTGCAGATTCGAATTTCTGAGAAAATTCTACTTTTGTGTTATAACTCATACATTAAATTTTGAGAACTTTTTGTGTTGACCTACTTTCCGGACGCCATTCCTCAAAATCGGTAAGAGTAATCAAAAAAGACAGTTACAATAATGAAAGGACTGTCTTTAAGCTACATGATGAAAGAAAGATAAAGGAATAACGACGAATAGTGTCAAAGATAATTGACATAACATGGGATATCAAAATACCAATTTTTTAATTTTTCAAAACGCCATTACTTCCAAACCGAGTGTCGGATTGAAATTTGATTTGCAGATTCGGATTCCTGAGAAAATTCTACCCTTAATTCATAACTCGTACGTTAAATTTGGAGAAACTTTCATGTTGACCTACTTTTCGGACACTATATCTCAAAAGTGGGTCAAAATACTTTCTGACGGCAAAAGGCTAACACTATCAGCACACTCTTTGCTACCTGTATCCAAAATTTTGAAGCAAATAATTAAAGTGTAGTGTCAGAATCGCAAAAATAAGTTAAAACTATAAATTTGACCTAGATTTTGACCTAGGCATTTTGGTGTCCAAATTGTGAAGCTAGCTAGCTTTTGAGGTCCCTTTCTTTTATAGGCTTTCATTATGTAAAGCTGTACTTAGTCTATATCTCGTATTTTACACTTCAAAATAATCTTTTTCCCATTGCCATAACATGGGGCACCAAATTTAGCGATTTTTGAGCTTTCAAAACGACATAACTTCCGAACCAAAAGTCGGATTGAAATTTGGATTGCAGATTTGGATTCCTGAGAAAATTCTACCCTTAATTCATAACTCATACGTAAAATTTGGAGAACCTTTTAGTTTGACCTACTTTTCGGACACCATATCTCAAAAGTGGGTCAAAATACTTTTTGACGGCAAAAGGCTAACACTATAAGCACACTCTTGGCTACATGTATAAAAAATTTCGAAGAATATAATTAATCTGTAGTGTCAGAATCGCAAAAATAAGGAAAAACTTTGAATTTGACCTAGATTTTGACCTAGGCATTTTGGTGTCCAAATTTTTATGAAAAGAAGGTCTTGTGGTCCCTTTCTTTTATGGGCTTCCATTATGTTTAGCTGTGCTTAGTCTATATCTCGTATTTTACACTTCAAAAAAAATAATTTTCCCATTGAATTAGCACGGGGCACCAAATTTAGCGATTTTTGAATTTTCAAAACGCCATAACTTCTGAACCGGAAGTCAAATCGAAATTTGGTTTTCAGATTCGGAATCCTGAGAAAATTTCCTATAAGACTGATATCATGGACATTGGATTCGGAGAACTTTTTTTTGGACCTCGTTTTCGGACACTGATATCTCGAAATCGGTTTGAGATACCAAAAAACTAAATCGAACCTAGGTTTTCTACTTTTTTATGAGGAACACAATGAAAAAAACCCGGATCAAAAATATTGAAGGACGACAGAGATAATGGGAAAAAGTGACAAAGTACTGGATTTGACCTAGTTCTTGACCTTTGACCTAGATGAAAATTTGACCTAATTTCCCAGAAAGCCAGATACATTCCCTAGTTAACCATGTAGGTTGGATTAAGTAAGATGTTATAGTTGGAGAGAAAATCTGTTAGGAGGAAGAAAGAATAATAATAATAAGAAAACAGGCAAAAACAATAGACTCCAGATTTTCAATCTGGAGTCTAATTACATAATGTTTGAAAGATAGATAAGATTGGAAGATCTAAAACGACTAAAAGCTTGATCCTTATACCCAAAAACATACAAAAGTTAGCATGCAATACAAAATAAAATAGATTCCTTACAACACTACGCTTTATTCCCATAACTACACTTGAGCATTTTTCGCTCTTATCTTAATAAACACAGTGCTACTTATAGGGGCGAGATAAACCTTCAGAACCACTAACAATAATTGATGCATTATATCTGATTTGACAAATGAAGATGATGATCAGAGGAGAACCAACCTAATTAACTTGAAAATGGAACATGGGAAAAACATTACTCAGTTGTCAGCTTAATGTATGTACGTCCGCAAAGAAAATAGTTCGTATAGTTTCTATATCCTATATATTCACATATTACCAAAAGCTGACATAATTATTCAGCAGTAACTTCCCCCAATGCAGATTGCACTTTTCAGTGGTCGACTAATTGCAATTATTGGGATTTTGACATAGGTATTGATCTTTTAGCAAGCACTTCAATTATTCCAAAAAGAACTCCATAAAATGCCATATTGATAAATCAGAATTAAGAAAGTAGAAAAGCATCGAACAACTTAAGAGTAACTCCCTCTGAATCAATTACCATAGCTAGCAGCTGGGATAAAGCCTCCCAGGACATGGGAGAATAGCTAATAGGAAGTAACATTCTAACGAAGGTAATAGCAAACTGATATCCAGGGAGAATGATGAATTGACATGAATACGAAATCAAAAGAAAATTGACTTCAGATGCGCATGCGCCATAGATCGCCAACTTTAGAATTGCTATTTTGAAAAATGGATACTGATGATGTTTTAATAGAAATCCGGTGGAAATGACAATCTTATAGAACACATGTGATGTGAGAAATTAAATAATCCAATAATTATGTGAACAGTGAAATTACTCGTGGAATAGTGTGTAGATTAGAAGAAACATCGTCCCAAAAATGGCGGCTTACATTGAGAAACATTGGACGCTATATATTGTCTTGGTGCTTGTACACAATGCCTTTGGATATAGCATACCGATAGGTAAGGATGATTTTTAAAATATCTGAAACTTAAATATGCTTTAGACAACGTGCAGTGTGTACTGTATATGTTATACATTACATTTGTATTTCGATTAATTTAACTTTACTATATCTCTAACGGATGAAAAGTGTGGAACATGCGTCTATTATTGGACAAAATAAAGATGATGAAGAAAACTGTATAAACTATTAATTGCCATTCACCCATAACTGATTTGTTCAAAATTCCATCGCTCTACCAATCCATTAGTTGGGGGTTAACCTCACATAATGGTGCCCTGGCAAAATATTCCTTTTCAAATTAGATGTATTTCTATTTGATCTTTTGAGTTCTATACAGTATGTTCATGTTTTGTTTTAATATTTTAACCGATCTGGTGTTACAACTGTGTGTCCTCAAAAAGTAAAGGGTAGTTTGATATATATATATATACGAGGGAAGATCCAAAAGTTTCCGGCCTAACATAGTTCCCGATGTCTGAGAGCAACCATTCTTCACAGTTCAAATGTTGCTTATGTATGAACATAATTTATGCATATGATTAACCTCTAGGGGTCACAGCCTCATTTTGAGAATATTCATAATGAGGTCAGGTCACAGTGGCTGCACAATGGAGAAAACTGAATATAGAGCTGTGATAAAGTTTCTATATCAAGAAGAAAATGGAGGGCAGGAAATCTACGATAGACTTAAGGATGTGTATGGGGAAGGTGCTCCCTCCTATTCTACTGTAAAATTTTGGGTGGCTGAATTTAAACGTGGACGGGAATCAATTGATGATGCACCACGTTCTGGAAGACCTAAAGATGTCACTTCAGATAGAAATGTTGATCTTGTACATCGAACAATATTGGAAGATAGGCGGAAATCTATACGTGAACTTGTAGAAGAAACTGGATTATCATATGGTACCGTTTGTAGAATAATTCATGAAGATTTACACATGCAAAAGTTAAGCTCAAGATGGGTGCCCCGTATGCTCACAGAGGACATGAAAACAAAACGAGTTGCTGTTGCAAGAGAGACCTTTGGACATGTATAACACTGATCCACAAGGTTTTATGGAGAGAATAGTCACTTGTGATGAAACATGGGTGCGTCATTTTGAGCCTTCAACCAAACATGAGTCAATGCAATGGAAACATATGGGGTCCCCACCCCCAAAGAAGTTTCGCACCACCCCATCCAACAAAAAGATGATGGCCACCATTTTCTGGGACTGTGAAGGTCCTATCTTAGTAGACTACCTTCCAAGAGGAACTACAATGAATGGAGAATATTATGCTGCTTTGTTGCGTACTTTAAAAGCTAAACTTGATGAAACCAGGCCACACAAAGTCCGTCTTGGAGTTTTGCATCAACAGGACAATGCACCTGTTCACACAAGCCAAGTTGCTCGTGATGCAGCGGAAGAATGCCATCTGGAATTATTACCGCACGGACCCTATTCTCCAGATCAAGCACCCAGTGACTATTACCTATTTGGGAAACTCAAAAATCTCTACGAGGGCAACGCTTTGATGATGATAATGAGGTCAAGATAGCTGTTAACCAGTGGTTGGAGGGTCATGCTCCTGATTTCTTCAGAACTGGACTTGAGATGCTGCCAAGAAGATGGGTCAAGTGCATCGAAGTACAGGGAGACTACATTGAAAAATGACACTATCATTTTGAAAATCCATCAACTAGAACTATGTTAGGCCGGAAACTTTTGGATCTTCCCTCGTATATATACTTGGTGTGGCGGGAGACAAGGACTTAATTAATTACTCTTTATTTCCAAAAATTCGCTTATTGTAGGCATGACAGGGGTAAAGATATCAAACCACTATGCAAATAATATGCAAGACACTAGAAGCCAATTCCCAAGTAACTGTATTAGTTGTGCCATCGATCGAGGATGATACTCATCAAAACATATTTGACATCAAATTAGTACCATGTTCTTGAAATTCAATCACAAGTATGATTCATTTTACTGTCATTTATTCTGTGTGGAAGCCTTGTAGAAACGATTCTTTGCAATTCCCTGGCGTACAATGAAGGTAATGGACTTTAGGCTGAGATATGTGAGGTCTGGTCACTAATGGGATGGGAAAGATGTAGAATACATGCAAATATCTGGTCCAGACATGTATCCCCAAGCTTATCTCAAGTCATTGCGTGAATGCGAAAACGAATAATTTATTCTTACAATAAAAACAGAATTCATTCCAGAAAAAGCGTGACAAATATAAGCCCCTCTTTTGACAATGGAAGAACCGTTTTAATTGAAGATTACACTGTTAGAATATTGGAGGATACTGCGTTTACGAACATGAAATGCTTAGCCAATTTCCATAATGTTCCAAATCTTGCCTGTTAGTATGTTTTTCATTGTAATATAGAGTCTATGATCATAATATAAAAAACTGCAAAATAGGGAATTAAGAATACAGACTTAGACTTCCAGCCAACTGAAGGAGTAATAATTTCTCCGACATTATTCCTCAACTATTGGGAATTGCGCTCTTAAAACAGCAGAATTACAAAGCATTAATCTCATGTAATGTTCTAAGTTTAAGAATTCCCAAATGGTCTAAATGCCATTAACTCTTGTCTAATCTTGCTATCAAAGGGCTGTGCTCATCCACATGGATCAATATTTTAGTGTATTCTTTATAATCACATTACAAGCAACTGTCTCAATCAAGATTGTAACATTGCGCAGCATGCATCATGAAAGGCTAATATATTCAAATGTCTAGATGGCTCGAGGACGAGAATTCAATTAAGAGATATCCCAGATGTTTAATGACTCATATTAGATTAATAGAAACTAATGAGAGGTCAGTTTGATTGCGTTGATCAATTTTCGTAATGTTCGTAATGAACGTTTTGACAATGCCATCTTCGCATGCTCGGTTTTCACTGCGTTAAGACCGACGGGAGCCGAGTGGACGAAGATGTAACAATGCAATTATAAAGCTGGAGTATCACATGCATGTCAAGTCAGACATGCATGTTTTTTGAGGTAGATACGCCCACCGAATAACAAATAATTTATTCGAGTATTCATTTCTCTTAACTGTAAGAATGAACTTCCATTTGGCTGTGAGGATACATGTATTTCCTTCCATTTGGCTGTGAGGGTATATGTATTTCCTGAGAATGTGAACTCCCTTGATGACTGTGAGGTAGTGCTTCCTTCCATTTGGCTGTGAGGGTACATGTATTTCCTGAGAATGTGAACTCCCTTGATGACTATGAGGTAGTGCTTCCTTCCATTTGGCTGTGAGGGTACATGTATTTCTTGAGGATGTGAACTCCCTTGATGACTGTAAGGTAGTGCTTCCTTCCATTTGGCTGTGAGGGTACATGTATTTCTTGAGAATGTGAACTCCCTTGATGACTGTGAGGTAATGCTTCCTTTCATTTGGCTGTGAGGGTACATGTATTTCTTGCGAATGTGAGCTCCCTTGATGACTGTGAGGTAGTGCTTCCTTCCATTTGGCTGTGAGGGTACATGTATTTCTTGAGAATGTGAACTCCCTTGATGACTGTGAGGTAGGGCTTCCTTCGATTTGGCTGTGAGGGTATATGTATTTCTTTAGAGTGTGAACTCCCTTGATGACTGTGAGGTAGTGCTTCCTTCCATTTGGCTGTGAGGGTATATGTATTTCTTGAGAGTGTGAACTCCCTTGATGACTGTGAGGTAGTGCTTCCTTCCATTTGGCTGTGAGGGTATATGTATTTCTTGAGAGTGTGAACTCCCTTGATGACTGAAGAGGTAGTGCTTCCTTTCATTTGGCTGTGAGGGTACATGTATTTCTTGAGAATGTGAATTCCCTTGATGAATGTGAGGTAGTGTTTCCTTCCATTTGGCTATGAGGGTACATGTATTTCTTGAGGATGTGAACTCCCTTGATTACTGTGAGGTAGTGCTTCCTTGCATTTGGCCGTGAGGGTACATGTATTTCTTGAGAGTATGAACTCCCTTGATGACTGTGAGGTAGTGTTTCCTTCCATTTGGCTATGAGGGTACATGTACTTCTTGAGAATGTAAACTTCCTTGATGACTGTGAGGTAGTGTATCCTTTCATTTGGCTGTGAGGGTACATGTATTTCTTGAGAGTATGAACTCCCTTGATGACTGTGAGGTAGTGCTTCCTTCCATTTGGCTGTGAGGGTACATGTATTTCTTGAGAGTGTGAACTTCCTTGATGACTGTGAGGTAGTGTTTCCTTCCATTTGGCTGTGAGGGTACATGTATTTCTTGAGAGTGTGAACTTACTTGATGACTGTGAGGTAGTGCATCATTTCATTTGGCTGTGAGGGTACATGTATTTCTTGAGAGTGTGAACTCCCTTGATGACTGTGAAGTAGTGCTTCCTTCCATTTGGCTGTGAGGGTACATGTATTTCTTGAGAATGTGAACTCCCTTGATGACTGTGAGGTAGTGCTTCCTTCCATTTGGCTGTGAGGGTATATGTATTTCTTGAGAGTGTGAACTCCCTTGATGACTGTGAGGTAGTACTACCCTCCATTTGCCTGTGAGGGTACATGTATTTCTTGAGAGTGTGAACTTCCTTGATGACTGTGAGGTAGTGCATCCTTTCATTTGGCTGTGAGGGTACATGTATTTCTTGAGAGTATGAACTCCCTTGATTACTGCGAGGTAGTGCTTCCTTCCATTTGGCTGTGAGGGTACATGTATTTCTTGAGAGTGTGAACTTCCTTGATGACTGTAGAGGTAGTGCCTCCTTCCATTTGGCTGTGAGGGTACATGTATTTCTTGAGAATGTGAACTCCCTTGATGACTGTAGAGGTAGTGCATCCTTTCATTTGGCTGTGAGGGTACATGTATTTCTTGAGAGTGTGAACTCCCTTGATGACTGTAGAGGTAGTGCTTCCTTCCATTTGGCTGTGAGGGTACATGTATTTCTTGAGAATGTGAACTCCCTTGATGACTTTGAGGTAGTGCTTCCTTCCATTTGCCTGTGAGGGTACATGTATTTCTTGACTGTGTGAACTCCTTTGATGACTGTGAGGTAGTGCTTCCTTCCATTTGGCTGTGAGGGTACATGTATTTCTTGAGAGTGTGAACTCCCTTGATGACTGTGAAGTAGTGCTTCCTTTCATTTGGCTGTGAGGGTACATGTATTTCTTGAGAGTGTGAACTCCCTTGATGACTGTGAGGTAGTGCTTCCTTCCATTTGGCTGTGAGGGTACATGTATTTCTTGAGAGTGTGAACTCCTTTGATGACTGTGAAGTAGTGCTTCCTTCCATTTGGCTGTGAGGGTACATGTATTTCTTGAGAGTGTGAACTCCCTTGATGACTGTGAGGTAGTGCTTCCTTCCATTTGCCTGTGCGGGTACATGTATTTCTTGAGAATGTAAACTCCCTTGATGACTGGGAGGTAGTGCTTTCTTCCATTTGGCTGTGAGGGTACATGTATTTCTTGAGAGTGTGAACTTCCTTGATGACTGTGAGGTAGTGCTTCCTTCCATTTGCCTGTGCGGGTACATGTATTTCTTGAGAATGTAAACTCCCTTGATGACTGGGAGGTAGTGCTTTCTTCCATTTGGCTGTGCGGGTACATGTATTTCTTGAGAGTGTGAACTCCCTTGATGACTGTAGAGGTAGTGCTTCCTTCCATTTGGCTGTGAGGGTACATGTATTTCTTGAGAATGTGAACTCCCTTGATGACTGTGAGGTAGTGCTTCCTTCCATTTGCCTGTGCGGGTACATGTATTTCTTGAGAATGTAAACTCCCTTGATGACTGGGAGGTAGTGCATCATTTCATTTGGCTGTGAGGGTACATGTTTTTCTTGAGATTGTGAACTTCCTTGATGACTGTGAGGTAGTGCTTCCTTCCATTTGGCTGTGAGGGTACATGTATTTCTTGAGAGTGTGAACTTCCTTGATGACTGTGAGGTAGCGCTTCCTTCCATTTGGCTATGAGGGCACATGTATTTCTTGAGAGTGTGAACTCCCTTGATGACTGTGAGGTAGTGCTTCCTTCCATTTTGCTGTGAGGGTACATGTATTTCTTGAGAGTGTGAACACATTTGATGACTGTGAGGTAGTGCTTCCTTCCATTTGGCTGTGAGGGTACATGTATTTCTTGAGAGTGTGAACTTCCTTGATGACTGTGAGGTAGTGTTTCCTTCCATTTGGCTGTGAGGGTACATGTATTTCTTGAGAGTGTGAACTTACTTGATGACTGTGAGGTAGTGCATCATTTCATTTGGCTGTGAGGGTACATGTATTTCTTGAGAGTGTGAACTCCCTTGATGACTGTGAAGTAGTGCTTCCTTCCATTTGGCTGTGAGGGTACATGTATTTCCTGAGAGTGTGAACTTCCTTGATGACTGTGAGGTAGCGCTTCCTTCCATTTGGCTATGAGGGCACATGTATTTCTTGAGAGTGTGAACTCCCTTGATGACTAGAGGTAGTGCTTCCTTCCATTTTGCTGTGAGGGTACATGTATTTCTTGAGAGTGTGAACACATTTGATGACTGTGAGGTAGTGCTTCCTTTCATTTGACTGTGAAGATACATGTATTTCCTTCCATTTGGCTGTGAGGGTACATGTATTTCTTGAGAATGTGAACTCCCTTGATGACTGTGAGGTAGTGCTTCCTTCCATTTGGCTGTGAGGGTACATGTATTTCTTGAGGATGTGAACTCCCTTGATTACTGTGAGGTAGCGCTTCCTTCCATTTGGCTATGAGGGCACATGTATTTCTTGAGAGTGTGAACTCCCTTGATGACTGTGAGGTAGTGCATCCTTTCATTTGGCTGTGAGGGTACATGTATTTCTTGAGAGTGTGAACTTCCTTGATGACTGTGAGGTAGTATATACTTCCTTTCATTTAGCTGTGAGGGTATATGTATTTCTTGAGAATGTGAACTCCCTTGATGACTGTGAGGTAGTGCTTCCATCCATTTGACTGTGAGGGTACATGTATTTCTTGAGAATGTGAACTCCCTTGATGACTGTGAGGTAGTGCTTCCATCCATTTGGCTGTGAGGGTACATGTATTTCTTGAGAATGTGAACTCCCTTGATGACTGTGAGGTAGTGCTTCCTTCCATTTGGCTGTGAGGGTTCATGTATTTCTTGAGGATGTGAACTCCCTTGATTACTGTGAGGTAGCGCTTCCTTCCATTTGGCTATGAGGGCACATGTATTTCTTGAGAGTGTGAACTCCCTTGATGACTGTGAGGTAGTGCATCCTTTCATTTGGCTGTGAGGGTTCATGTATTTCTTGAGAATTTGAACTCCCTTGATGACTGTGAGGTAGTGCTTCCTTCCATTTGGCTGTGAGGGTACATGTATTTCTTGAGAATGTGAACTCCTTTGATGACTGTGAGGTAGTGCTTCCTTCAATTTGGCTGTGAGGGTACATGTATTTCTTGAGAAAGTGAACTCCCTTGATGACTGTGAGGTAGTGCTTCCATCCATTTGACTGTGAGGGTACATGTATTTCTTGAGAGTGTGAACTCCCTTGATGACTGTGAGGTAGTGCTTCCTTCAATTTGGCTGTGAGGGTATATGTATTTCTTGAGAGTGTGAACTCCCTTGATGACTGTGAGGTAGTGCTTCCATCCATTTGGCTGTGAGGGTACATGTATTTCTTGAGAGTGTGAACTCCCTTGATGACTGTGAGGTAGTGCTTCCTTTCATTTGGCTGTGAGGGTGTATGTATTTCTTGAGAGTATATACTCCCTTGATGACTGTGAGGAAGTGCTTCCTTCCATTTGGCTGTGAGGGTACATGTATTTCTTGAGAGTGTGAACTCCCTTGATGACTGTGAGGTAGTGCTTCCATCCATTTGGCTGTGAGGGTACATGTATTTCTTGAGAGTGTGAACTTCCTTGATGACTGTGAGGTAGTATATACTTCCTTTCATTTAGCTGTGAGGGTATATGTATTTCTTGAGAATGTGAACTCCCTTGATGACTGTGAGGTAGTGCTTCCTTCAATTTGGCTGTGAGGGTATATGTATTTCTTGAGAGTGTGAACTCCCTTGATGACTGTGAGGTAGTGCTTCCATCCATTTGGCTGTGAGGGTACATGTATTTCTTGAGAGTGTGAACTCCCTTGATGACTGTGAGGTAGTGCTTCCATCCATTTGGCTGTGAGGGTACATGTATTTCTTGAGAGTGTGAACTCCCTTGATGACTGTGAGGTAGTGCTTCCTTCAATTTGGCTGTGAGGGTACATGTATTTCTTGAGAGTGTGAACTTCCTTGATGACTGTGAGGTAGTATATACTTCCTTTCATTTGGCTGTGGGGGTATATGTATTTCTCGAGAGTATGAACTCCCTTGATGACTGTGAGGTAGTGCTTCCTTTCATTTGACTGTGAGGATACTCGTATTTCCTTCATTTGGCTGTGAGGGTATATGTATTTCTTGAGAGTGTGAACTCCCTTGATGACTGTGAAGTAGTGTTTCCTTCCATTTGGCTGTGAGGATACATGTACTTTTTGAGAATGTGAACTTCCTTGATGACTTTGGGGTAGTGCTTCCTTTCATTTGGCTGTGAGGATATATGTATATATATGATGACAAATTATACATTTTTGTATTTGTGACAAACACATCATTGGTCTCTGCAACCCGACATGTATGATGATAATGTTAGCAAGTTTTAAAATGTCATCAATGTGTACATGCATGTTACCTATAACTTATATAGTATGGATAGGGAAGATAGGGGAAAAGACTTGAATTTGGGATTTTTTATGTAATATTGTTTTCTGTGGTTATTTTCAGGAGCGCTAATAGACGACTCTAATACTCAAGCAAAGACTGCCTTCAGCTTCGCAATAATGAAGTTTAATAAAGAACTGAAAAATGAAAACAAGAAGAAATCTATAGAAATACATCTAGAATCCAACATGAAATTACATGTAGATATGTCGAATCCATATCAAGTAACGAATGAAAGTGAGTATTATTTAATTTACTGTAAATGCCATTCACTATTTTTATTGATTTATTTACCCAAGTCCTACAGATAATTTAGAGTGAAATTCCCCTAGAGATGCATCTGTCTCTGATGTTTATATCAGTAGCCACATTGTACTGTCGTGAAAGGTCAGAGAAAGCAACTAAGCAATATTATTAGGAATGACGACGCTCTCAGCATCATCAGGATGTCATAAAGGCATTGGGATATTGACGTCAATGAAAATATTGTTTAAATTGCAGAAAATGATTTTTATGCATTCATTGCCAATGCTGAGTCCTGAAATGAGAATAAATATTGTGAATTTGTGTCATTCTGCCAGGCATTTAGTCCACGCAACGCAAATAGCTTAGTTAATAAAATCCTATTTATATTCGCACAAGAGCATCAATATAGTCGTTTTGGATCATGATATCAATATTTTATTTGGTATGAATAGTTTGGAAAATGCAAATAACTGCTCGGCTATCATCAAAAAGTCGATGAATTGTGGCAACTGTTTTATATATGACAACTTAGAAATGTTTGGCTATATATTCCAATTTCAAACGGTGTGTTAATTAGGTAATCATATTTGAAATTTTCATACTTTTGAGGGCATAAAGTAGAATCTCGATTTTAAGCATGTTTTAACAGCTTGTTGGGAAGTCAGGTTGAAAACCTTTGAACTGTTACCTTGTAGTAGTTGTTTTGAACAATGTTATTCCAGTGTGTAGGCATCTTAACAGAGGAGTGTTTGCATTCATTGGGTTTGAAACATTGGAAACTTCAGATGTTATTAGATCGTTTAGCAAAAGATTCCAAGTGCCATTCATTAGTATCGGAGGACCTATCAACACAACATTTCAAGAAAACCCATACGGCCTAAGGATGCAACCGTATTACATACCAGCGGTGGTGGATATTATAGACCACAACGTAAAGGCGAATGGTTGGGATGTAGTATATTATGTCTACAACAAGGATGACATAGGTTTGTGAACACCAATGTTTAGAGTAACAAGTCTGTTCCCTATTCCTTTTGTCACTTTCCCCCTTGTGTTTCACCAGAATATTTCAGATTATGATATTAACTAACTTTTATACTGTACATATTGTATGTGCATTGCCCTTAATATATACTTGGATAAATGAAAATGTATTAGCTTGTGTATTTTAATGGTAAAATATGCCCCTCCTAAAATTTCTGTAAATAAAGTTTTATGTCAATACCTTAATGTTATCATACTTTTCTAGCCTTTTAAAAAAAGTTGCAACATTTTTTGGCACACCCTGTAGATTTCAAATATGCTATCAAAGAAAAGAAATGTTGGTCCTTAACGCATACCTCAATCTCATTAAAAGGTATACTTCAGTGAGATTCCAAAGCTGCAAAACCTCAAATGATTTTTGCTTTGTGAAATTAATTATTTTACACAGTTACCTTGCATTAAGAAACTATTGTCATTTTGATGCCTTTCTATAAACTAATTTGTAATTTAGGTATGATTCGTTTATCCCAATACTACGACTTGATGATTAAAAAAAATATCAAGGTAACCATACGTGCAGTCCCCGTCAAAGGCGTGGAGGATGCCTACAAAAGATTGCTAAACCTTGTCAAGGGGGAGATGGAGCGAGAAGAAGAAGTAAAACCCAGACGTCTTATTTTAGAACTAAGTCGGGAAGAACAACAACAGCTCATCGAAAAACACGTAATTACACTAGTGATACTTGGAATATCTACATTGTGAATTAAACACTATAATGGCGTATATTCAAAGTATACCAATACGAGTTCTCAAATACTGCAGTACTGGTAAACCACGTGATTATTTCAAAAATTTAGTAAATATAAAAAAATTAACAATTCGATTTTGAAAATTTGTTTTTGTGTGTGTGTCTGTCAATAAGATTACAAATCTGGATGAGTTGCATTCTCAGAATGATACAGATATATCTTATTGTAACAATACAACCATACGTGTTGTATATTAGCAAAATAGACTTAAGTAGTATCGATACAAATTCCATTCCTTTGATGTGTACCATTGATAATGAATTGTCGTTTGGTACGTATATGATGAAGTTTATACTTTTATCTTTATTTAATGCAGCTGAGTAGTAAGATACCGGCGTCAGCGTTTCATTACGTTCTAGGAGGAATGGTAAGTATTACTGTCTTACAAAAGTTTTCTGTTTTAATTATTCAATGACTGTGAATTTACTATACATTGATATATACCCTCAAAGATATCAATAAAATAATCAAATTATTTTGATATTCTAAGTTTGTAGGGAAGGGTACGAGTGGGGTTGGCGATTAAAAATAATTCATTTTGTAATTTCTCTTTGTGGGGATATCCTCAACAGGGAGTCTTCTACTCCTTGCATTATTTTACCTGAACTTTTAAAATGAAGAAAAAATAAATAAGAAATAATGATCATGTAATTCAAATGATAAGAGAATATCCCAACAATAATCTCAGCTGTATTTGTTTTAAAGGGCATCAATGAACTGTCAATAAAAAACTTCAAGACAGGAGGAGTAAACATCACGGGAATACAACTTATTGATAAGTCTTCCGAAACGGTTAAAACATTCCTGAAGTTATGGGCGGATCTGGACTCAAAAGAATGGAAGCAATCAGATTCAGAATTGAAGGTTGGTTGTAAAATTAAATAAATAACTATATTGATAATATTATAATAGATTGAAGAAAGCATCATCAATGAACACAATTTCTAATCAAGAAGGTGATTTAAGACTATTTCATTAACTTCAGAGCGGCTACTGTCTGAAGGAGATAAAAAATTATCAAAAAGTGCATGTGATTAGGTTAACTAAATACAGATGTCCTGGAAATAGTATTTGGTTACCAATTTATGCAAAGAAGCTTACCCCAGACACTCTATTTCATATTTTAGGCAACTAAGAAGGCTGAGATCATAAAGGTATATTTCTAATTGAGGCACAGGAATGCAATACTATTTAATTTTAATTTTTATGTTAAAAGGAAGGTAGAATTGTTTAAGTTAATAAAAAGGAATGTGTCTTCATTTTGAGCCAATAAATACGGCATATAAAACATCTACGGCATTCATTTCACTCCTTTTTTATGTTACTACCAAAAGGTGTTGACATATTGTTATGGTCTTCGTATTATTTTGACGGCGGATGGCGGTTGGCAATCGGCGTCTGTAACAAATTCTTACAACTTCCAATAATTTAACAAATATTGTGTAGACTGACTCTACAAGTTTTCAGAAGTTCAAATCTGACTTTGTATTTAAAATTTGACCTTCAATGACTTTTCCGAGGTAAAAAAGGTCAAAAGGTATTTTTTCAAGTTGACCAATTTATTTTCAAAATCATCTACAAATTCTCAAAAGTTCAAATCTGGCTATACATTTGACCTTCAATGACATTCTCAAGGTCAAAAAAGTTTACCTTCGATGACCTTGTCAAGGTCAAAAGGGAATTTTCATCTTTCTTCAAATTGACAATATTTTTTCAAAATTATCTACAAGTTCTCAAAAGTTGAAATCTGGCTATAGATTTGACCTTCAAGACCTTCTCAAGGTCAAAAAGGTCTTTTCCATCTTTCTTCAAATTGAACTTTTTTCAAATCCATCTAGTTCTTAGAAGTTCAAATCTGACTTTAGATTTGAGATTTCACCTTCAATGACCTTCTCAGGGTCAAAAAGGTTTTTTCAACTTGCTTCGAATTGGCCAATTTATTTTTTCAAAATCATCTACAAGTTCTCAGAAATTCAAATTTTACTTAAGATTGAACTCACAGGTGGTGGCATTTTGTCATGTTAATGCCTTGTTTAGCAATGAAATGAATCACAAATTTCAAAACGTTTATAGTTACACTCCACTCCATACGTTTGGCAAAAGAAAGTTCCCTTATGATCACGTTTCAAAGTCTGTTTCTGTTTGGCGATTTAGAAACATCAAATATGTCATAAAAACTATTGTAATTACTGTAAAAATTAAGATTCGAACATTCACAGGCTTTGATATGCCAATGAAAGTTTCCTGTCCCAAACTCATAGAGGGGAGTGTTGATATGCCAATGAAAGTTTCCTGTCCCAAACTCATAGAGGGGAGTGTTAACCGTATACATTTCTCAATGTTGATTCAATAAAAAAAATCAACATTGATGCAACAATGATTTTCTCAAGGATTGATTTGGTTGATTTAGTGTTAAATCAAGGTTGATTCAGGCTTGAATTAACGTTGATTCAACTCAGGGTCAATTTAATGTTGATATCAAACTTGATTCAGTGTTGATTTTTCAGGCTTGATTCAAGGTTGAGGATATCAATGTTGAATCAAGCTTGATTTTAAGGTTGATTCAGGAATGAGTTTTTTATGTTGAATCAAGCTTGATATCAAGATTAAATCAACCCCGCAGCCCCGAGTTGCCATCAACCTTGAGAAATGTTCGCTGTCTATAAGTTGTTTATTTATATATTTGTAATAACATAGAATGACACCTTCGTTCACTCGTCTCCCACAGTGAAGATTGAGCCTGCAAAGATGATGTAATGGGTGATCATTAAATATTAAACCAATATTAATATACTACTTAACAATAAAATGACATGTACTGTAAAAGTGTAACACCCATTAATACCAATTAATGTCAGATTTGAATGTACTTTTTTATAGTATGAGGCAGCCCTGGCGTATGATGCTGTAACCGTTATTTATAAAGCAGTACGTAAATTATTCGATAGAAATAGGAAGGCATTAGAGGAGGCGGGAAAGCCAATCAACTGCACATTGAGTAGCAAGTTTGACAATAAATCTGATGTTGCCCGTTATGGGCCTAAGATACTAGCAGAGCTCAGAAATGTAAGCAGAACATATAGAACATCATTGCACATATGATTGAGAAGTGTGAAAATATACTGTGAGGTTATGTTCCATGTTATGACTTAAATTTGAATTTCACGATACATGTGTGCTGATTTGTTATCATTCAATTCAATTTGCTATGATATGATATGTCTTTGTAGTGAAACTGCTATTCGACTCGTAGCTTTCTTGTTTTATTCTGACAGCAGACTCAAGATTGCTGGCTTTTCTACACACACAGTAACAACTAATTGAAAATTAACCAATTAAAAATGTGTAACTTGATTTGTTACATACACATATGACTAATGTTGATAGTTAATCGCTGTTTAGAATTATTGCTATTATTTTTTATCTCAAGGTGGCTGTGTTCAATGGACTATCAGAAAGTGTACGGTTTGACAACAAAACTGGCGAAAGGAAGGATTTTAAATTAGAACTTTTGGATACAAATATCAATAGAGGATTAGCGAGGGTAAGAAAGCATTGATCGTGTTTCTATTGGACTATTATAATAAACACTCCACAAAAGGGCATAAACATTTTTCGGTCTGTGTAATCAGTCACTATCTGGTATGTCATAATACTGTGTTTTAATATTCCAGTTTGGATATTGGGGGAGAAGAGCAAATGGCCTGACTGTCCATGGTCCTAAGTTGATCAGACCGTGGAGGGTATTTAACGAGACGAACGCAACATTCATAGTAACAACCATTCTCGTAAGTGTATCTCTCAATGTCCTTTGGATATTTCTGACCATTTCCCACATTCGCCAACTATCATAGTCGTCCTCTTGATATAGTAGTCCATGGTTTGACTCCGGGATATGCAGAATCTGTAGCACAATATAGCACAGCGACATTTGAACCAATATCTAAGGATATATTTGGTTCTTTTAAAATACCGTTTGCTGAAAAAACATCGGGCTTTTGGGTCTAAATATGTCTCATTACAAGGGGTCAGAAAATGTTAACATTTTCATTCGAGCCAAGATGTTAATCTTAGCATATTTTCAATAAATTGGATTAAAATAATCATTTAAAAATGCGTCAGTGGTTAATCAGTGTACATGTACTTACATAAATGTGCTTATTAATTTTTGTTTAATTTTTCAAATATTGGTCAAGCAGATTCAACAAAAGTGTGTGAATCATTTAAAAAATTCATATTTCAAACATATTAGGTTTTTACTCATTGAAAGTTTTATTTAAAGAATTCATCCCTATCAACACCAGGGGTCAAACAAAAAATAATTGCCTATATTTTATAAAACAATGACAAACATGTAAAATATATATACTATATTTGAAAGTTATAGAGCTATCGGAACGTCTATATGTTCAGAGGGCATGTCTTATAATGTATTATATATATAATATGAAATCAAACGACTTTCATTTCTCTTTCGACGTTTCTGCTGCATATCATCCCATTTTCTGATGGTTACATCTTCCTAGAAGTTACAGCTGGCTATTACTAGTATCACATTTTTGAGGAAAATCCAAACAATTGTTTCTCAAAGCTTCATGAATTCGACCAGGTCTTTCTTGGAAGTTGTTCTATAAACAACTGAGCAATATCTCGGAGCAAAATAAGTATAGCCGTAGCCACAATCAGTCGAGGATGAGCAAAAAGCCCTCCTTTATTGATAGTTGACCCCTGACGATGACAGTCTATATCTCAAAACGTATTAAGACCCATTTTTTAAAAACATCATACTTTTAGCATATGTCATTGTTATATAAAAATGATTCATTGGTATCATTTACATCACCAGTATTGAAAAATCAATTCAAAATGATGATGTGCTGATTACGTAACGTCAAATTCAATAACGTCAAATTAATAGTTGAGAAACCTAAAACATACTCTCAAAATTTATTTTCTGTAGCAGTGTACGTACTCCAAATTGTAAAAAGGGGATTTCACTTTTTCTAATATTTTTGACCACCGCAACTCATGTATCCTCACTCCAGTGTATTTTGTATAATCTTGTAATTTTGATATCGTTGCAGCAAAAACCCTTTATAGAGCTGAAATATCCTGAGAAGAAGGGGAATGCACGATTTGAGGGATACTGTGCCGATCTGGCTGCTCTAGTTGCGAATAAGTTGAAGATTAAGTACGAATTAAGAGTAGTTAAGGATGGGAAGTATGGTAGTCAGCTGCCAAACAAAACCTGGAATGGTATGGTCGGAGAGTTAACGAGAAATGTGAGTGCAAATGTATACATGTTGACTAGTTTAAGTGCAATTAGATTAGATTATTTTTCACAATTATGCACATTAGATTTAGATTTGAGTAAGATTTATTTTTGCAATTACAATAAATTCGTCATTCCTGTAAACCAACATGAATTAATGGTCGGTTCTCTGCAAATTAGAATAAATCTCGGAATTGTCTCACGGAATGTCTGTTCAGTGAAGTGTTCATAAAACATATTTCAAATGGATGTAGTGTCTTATGGAGGTAATTTAATTTGAAAATCATTTTCTTGTGTTATTTCAATTGGAAACATATCCTTAAAGAAGATTTTGACTTTGATGGTCTAATTTTTTAAATCCACATTATGCTATATTTACGAAAACTTGTCCCATTATTTGATTTGAGGTAAAGGCAGTATTTTCAATAGGTTTACTCGAATATATTCAGATGTAGTTATATTGAACATAAAGTAATTTCTTCACTTCAACCTAGTTGCCTTATCGTACCCTAATTATTGTTTCAGGAGATAAAGAAACACTTTAACATCAGTATACAGTTGCTAAACTTTTAAAGTATAGGGTAGCTTGCATTTGATGTACTAAATATATAGCCAAATGGATGAAAAGCAAAAGTAAAAAACACAGAAAGACAAAGAAAATCTAAGAGTAGAACCAGTCAATAGAAATTACATCTCAAACAACAATTTGAATCAAGCATACGAAGAAACTGTGTAACGTTCCACTTTCCTTAGATTCATGAACCATACGAAAAACTGTATATCGTTCTCGTTTTCTTAGATTCATAAACCATACGAAGAAATACGAAGAAACTGTAAAACGTTCACCTTCAAGACTGTGCAATTATTTAAATTGCAGTTCATCGTATGCAACACTATTTTTTTATAGGAAGCTCAAATTGCTATTGCACCATTAACAATCACCTCACAGCGTGAGAAAGTCATAGGGTTCTCGAAACCATTCATGAGTGTGGGGATAAGCATCATGATCAAGAAACCCGACAAAGCAGTCCCAAGCGTCTTCTCATTCCTACGACCCCTCTCCTATGAGATTTGGATGTGTATAATATTTGCCTTCGTTGGTGTGAGTGTTGTCCTGTTCCTAGTAAGTAGGTTTAGTCCATACGAGTGGCACGTCGAGGATACCGATGAAGGATTTGAAGTGACAAATGATTTCTCAATTTGTAACAGTCTTTGGTTCTCATTGGGCTCCTTTATGCAACAAGGTGGCGACGTGAACCCAAGGTAGGATTCTGAAACTCATGACAGATGCTTACTTAAATGAAGAACATCTATCATATGTTATTTCTATATAAAACACCGGGCAAGAGAATTAAAAAAGAAGTTATTATATTAATTACATTAAGCTAGTATATTAATATCATTCTGTTATCATTGATGTAGCTAAAGCTGAAACCTTATTTCAGATCAATGTCTGGTCGTATTGTTGGAAGCGTCTGGTGGTTCTTTACTCTTATTGTCATATCTTCATACACTGCTAACCTAGCTGCGTTCCTCACATCTGAGAGAATGAACGCGCCCATCGAATCAGCCGAAGATTTAGCAAAACAGTCAGCAATTAAATATGGATCGGTTATTGGTGGATCGACATTGGCTTTCTTTAAGGTATGATTTTTGCTCGCAGCTTGGCCTCCGTAATTAGGATATAAATTATATCCAACCCGTTTCTTAGATTTGGTATAAATTCCCGAGTGTTTCAGATAAACATATGTTCATTCATCATATTGATATTTTTGAAAGTACATGTCTAAGCATGATCCATGGACAAATAAATTCAGTTGTCTTATGGTTACCTAATTTGTTTCACTCCCTGATTTAAATTATATCCATAAGTTCTATCATAAAACGCCATTTTCTATATTATTTCCCTTTGTAGACGTCGCGCATGCAGACATATGAACGAATGTGGAACTTCATGAAGACAACCACTCCAACTCCATTTGTAGACACTAATAAAGAAGGCATTGAGAGAGTTCGAAAGGAAAAAGGCAAATATGCCTTTCTTCTCGAATCGACCATGAACGAATATGAAAATAATAGATATCCATGTGATACGATGAAGGTTGGGAGTAATTTGGACTCTAAAGGATATGGTATAGGAACACCATTGGGCTCTCAGTTAAGGTAAGCAGTAATTTGGACTCTAAAGGATATGGTATAGGAACACCATTGGGCTCTAAGTTAAGGTAAGCAGTAATTTGGACTCTAAAGGATATGGTATAGGAACACCATTGGGCTCTCAGTTAAGGTAAGCAGTAATTTGGACTCTAAAAGATATGGTATAGGAACACCATTGGGCTCTTAGTTAAGGGTAGCAGTAATTTGGACTCTAAATGATATGGTATAGGAACACCATTGGGCTCTGCGTTAAGGTAAGCAGTATTTTGGACTCTAACGGATGGTATAGGAACACCATTGAGCTCTTAGTTAAGGTAAGCAGTATTTTGGACTCTAAAGGATGGTATAGGAACACCATTGGGCTCTAAGTTAAGGTAAGCAGTAATTTGGACTCTAAATGATATGGTATAGGAACACCATTGGGCTCTCAGTTAAGGTAAGCAGTAATTTGGACTCTAATGGATATGGTATAGGAACACCATTGGGCTCTTAGTTAAGGTAAGCAGCATTTTGGACTCTAAAGGATGGTATAGGAACACCATTGGGCTCTAAGTTAAGGTAAGCAGTATTTTGGACTCTAAAGGATATGGTATAGGAACGCAATTGGGCTCTCAGTTAAGGTAAGCAGTAATTTGGACTCTAATGGATATGGTATAGGAACACCATTGGGCTCTAAGTTAAGGTAAGCAGTAATTTGGACCCTAAAGGATATGGTATAGGAACACCATTGGGCTCTCAGTTAAGGTAAGCAGTAATTTGGACTCTAATGGATATGGTATAGGAACACCATTGGGCTCTTAGTTAAGGTAAGCAGTATTTTGGACTCTAAAGGATGGTATAGGAACACCATTGGGCTCTCAGTTAAGGTAAGCAGTAATTTGGACTCTAATGGATATGGTATAGGAACACCATTGGGCTCTTAGTTAAGGTAAGCAGTATTTTGGACTCTAAAGGATGGTATAGGAACACCATTGGGCTCTTAGTTAAGGTAAGCAGTAATTTGGACTCTAAATGATATGGTATAGGAACACCATTGGGCTCTGCGTTAAGGTAAGCAGTATTTTGGACTCTAACGGATGGTATAGGAACACCATTGAGCTCTTAGTTAAGGTAAGCAGTATTTTGGACTCTAAAGGATGGTATAGGAACACCATTGGGCTCTGCGTTAAGGTAAGCAGTATTTTGGACTCTAACGGATGGTATAGGAACACCATTGAGCTCTTAGTTAAGGTAACCAGTATTTTTGGACTCTAAAGGATGGTATAGGAACACCATTGGGCTCTAAGTTAAGGTAAGCAGTAATTTTGACTCTAAAGGATATGGTTTAGGAACACCATTGGGCTCTTAGTTAAGGTAAGCAGTAATTTTGACTCTAAAGGATGGTATAGGAACACCATTGGGTTCTTAGTTAAGGTAAGCAGTAATTTGGACTCTAAAGGATGGTATAGGAACACCATTGGGCTCTTAGTTAAGGTAAGCAGTAATTTTGACTCTAAAGGATGGTATAGGAACACCATTGGGTTCTTAGTTAAGGTAAGCAGTAATTTGGACTCTAAAGGATGGTATAGGAACACCATTGGGCTCTTAGTTAAGGTAAGCAGTAATTTTGACTCTAAAGGATGGTATAGGAACACCATTGGGTTCTTAGTTAAGGTAGGCAGTAAAATGTACTCTAAAAGATATGGCATACGAAAACCATTTCCCATACATGCAAAACTACATTAAATATTTACCCCAAACTACCGGAATTTGATAGAAATCTATCACAAGACTACTTACATATATGTCATAAAAGTAACCACATTGTTCAACATTCGTCGGCATATTAGAAAGTTATGAGAGTAAAAAATTACAACTAATTTTTATGATTTCATATTTTAGTGAGCCCATTACTCTGGCTGTGTTGGAAGCCTTGGAAAATGGGGAACTCCTTAAGCTTGAAAAGAAATGGTGGCTCTCTGAAGAAAACGTTTGTAAGCAGGATGATGGAAAACCTAAGGTACAGATACACCATCGTTTCTTTAACTGCTTTTTATGTTATAAAACAATGTACCGGTAGACCATTTCCATACGTCTATACCTTGCTGCTATGGTTTTAGATATTCACATACGTACTTCACTCATCATTCATGTCGGGCATATTTGCAGCTAGGCCTGTTTAGATGGCCAATTTGAAGTAAGGCCTGTTCATATGGCTTGTTTGCAGTTAGGCCTGTTTACATGGCTTGTTTGCAGTTAGGCCTGTTTATATGGCTTGTTTGCAGTTAGGCCTATTTATATTGCTTGTTTGCAGTTAGGCCTGTTTATATTGCCTATTTGCAGTTAGGCCTGTTATGGTTTCCGGACAACTCGGACCCAGGACAACTCGGACCCTGGACAACTCGGACCCAAGACATCTCGGACCCAAGACAACTCGGATCACTTTTTGAAATGATGATTTTTATCATTATATTTGGTTTTAATTATTTTTATGTTTATTTTGACATATATTATATATTGTGAATTAATATATTATGTTAATTTGATGAAATTGTTTTAAATTAATGTTTTGATGAGAGTTAAGAAGTAAGAAATTATTGGAGCTAAAGACCCAAGACAACTTGGACCACTTTTTGAAATGATGGTTTTTATCATTGTGTGGGGTTCTAATTTTTTGTTTAATGTTTTTTTTACATATATTATATATTGTTAATTTATATATTTTGTTAATTCGATGAAATTGTTTTAAATTAAATCAACTATAATTTCAAAAGATGGCCCGAGTTGTCTTGGGTCCTCAGCTTCAATATTCTCTTACTGGTCTTCCTTCATAACTTTCATCAAATAAGTCAAATTAAAACATTTTCATCAAATTAATACAAAATATGAAGTCACAATATATAATATATGTATTAATTTTCATAAATGAAAATAAAACCACACATAATGATAAAAATCATAATTTTAAAAAGTGGTCCGAGTTGTCTTGGGTCCGAGATGTCTTGGGTCCGAGTTGTCCAGGGTCCGAGTTGTCCTGGGTCCGAGTTGTCCAGTTACCCTGTTTATAAGTCCTACCTGCCCTTGGACCTGTTTAAATGGTCTGTTTGCAGTTAGGCCTGTTTATATGGCTGACACACAATTAAATTTGAGCCACTCTCAAAGATCATGGTGTGTTTCACTTATCGCAGCTTACTGTTATTGGCTGTTATACCGTTACTTTTTGGTTTAATGCAATGACACAAAATGTAACTTATATATTTCAATATAAAGTACTTGTTTTCTTTTCAGGATGCATCAGAGAATGCCTTGAAAATGGCAAATGTTGCTGGGATATTCTATATCATGTTAGTTGGTCTATGCATTGCCATAGTTGTAGCCCTGCTTGAATTCATTTACAAATGTAACGCAGAAGCTAATAAAAAGAAGGTAAATGCGAAAATTCCCTTAGATTATTTTATATTCTGAGAACATTCAAATATTCTACCTTACATGTGCTTGCGTGAAAAAAATGTCATCAGTCTTATAACTGCTATAAAATAAATGATATTATTGTATATTTATCATCCACAGGTGTAACAATTACCGTACAGAAAAGTATTGTATTTATATTGCACAGAACGAAGTTTAAAATAAATATGATTGTATTTTTGCAGACCAGTCTATCAGCTGCCATAAAAGCTAAGTTCAACCTGGCTATAAAGGGAAATGTCGAGTATGATGAAGCTCAACAGGGAGAGGAGATTCAAAAATCCATGTCGACGGTAGAGATTTGTAAATCTTCCACCGTACAGACGCTTATCTAACACCTTGTTGTGACGTCATGGTTGCTTGCGCTTTTGCTCACTACGTGGTTAGCATGTTCAGCTTTTATTCCTACCCGTGTATAGAATGTCAAATTATCTAAATTTGTGAATATCATCATTTGTCATCATTCTGGTCTATTGAGTTTTCCATTTTTATTGCATATAGTGATTCCTCTGCACTAATTAGTTTTACATCATATCTAACTACTTCATATAACCTCTCATTTTATTAAATATTTTGGGAGTTAACTCTTTGACATTTTATCCATGGGTTTTACCTTGCATCTATTAAATGCTTTTAGATATCGTTTGTATATTTTGCATGCTGTTTCTGCATATGAATCACTCACCATTGTGAGCATGAATGGCTGCTTCTCGTGTATTTCACATTTGCTACATGTATGGCTTGCTTTTAGAAAATATATTTATTGTTAGGTTTACTATGATTATTGCATAATGCGTCTAAAATATTACGTCAACAATACGAAATGTCCCACGACGTTTTACAGTCTTACACAGATCTTCGTTTGTAAAAGTATGCAACCTGATTTTTTGATGGCTGTTGCTGTTTTGATTTTAAATATTTTACGATGTACTGAGGTTTGCGATGTTTTGTTCTTCAAATGTTGCTCTTTGCGTTTTATCATTCAATGTACGGTGCAAAGTGTTAGGGTTTTATGTCACCACCAAAAAGTGGTGACATATTGTAATGGTCTCAATTTTTGTGACGGCGGTTGGGGATCAGTGGGCTGCGGTTGGTGGTTGGCGGGCGTCTGAAACAATTCTTACAACTTGCAATAACTTAACAAATACTGTTTAGACTGACTTCAATTTATTTCGAAATCATCTACACGTTTTCTGAAGTTCAAATCTGACTTTAGATTTAAGATGTGACCTACAACGACCTCCTGGAAGTAAAAAAGGTTATCTACAAGTCAATCATCTACAAGTCCTCAAAAGTTCAATTCAGACTATAGATTTGAAATTGACCTTCAATGACCTTCTCAAGGTCAAAAAAGTATTTCCCCAACTTGCCTCAAATTGACCATTTCATTTCATTTCAAGTTCTCAGAATGTCAAATCTGACTTTAGATTTGAGATTTGACCTTCAAAGATGACATTCTTAAGGTCAAATATTGTGAGCAACTAGGTGGTGACATTTTGCCATGTTAATGCCTTGTGTACGTGTTCATTTAGATGTGTTGCAAAATTGTGTTACAACATCTAAAGAAGGGCTGGGCTGGATAACACAGTAAACAACAACTTTAAAATGATTGATTGTGAATAACACTTACATTATACAATGGAGCTAATCCCTTACTAATACACTCACAAAACGGTGGAGATTTTACTCAAAATGCCACGCCATATTTTATCCTAGATGACGTCATGAGTAAGTGTACTAAATGAAATGACAACACAATACTTTTTCAGTACAATTTCGACGATGTTTCTCTCTATTTTTCTCTCTTAATTATTCAGTTTCTCTGCGACCCATTGCAGTTTGAATTTTTGTCGATGTTTTTCGTTTATTTTCAGTTCACATACGCTGCCCCACAGCCTCTGATTGGATTCGAGGCGTACAACGCTGATAGTAACACGCATACACAAGTATAAACAATGGCCTAACATGCGAACGCTGAATACTACCAATGATAAGACAGAGGAACTGAAGACTGTTTCGTACAGTGGAAATGAAGTGTTAAATAACACGAATGTATTGCAAAAACTACAAAACCTAAAATTGGGCAACAGTTTGTGATAAAAGTGTAACATTTCTGAACATATACAGTAATGAACGTATCAGCTTCATTCAATATGGTGCAAGACAAAAGTCTCACATAAAAAAGATTCGTACGATGCAGCTATTGTTGAAATTGTATCAAATAAATTATTCGTACAATGCTATCAGTGAATGTTGGGGCGAATATGAACTTCAGAGACCGTTATATCCCTGTATTACTATATGTCGACAATGTTGATTATCAGAGGGCCATTCTGATTTGATTACAAAGCAAAGTGATTTTTGTAAATAGTGAAACATGATTTATTACATGTTATATTTGTACATAATTAAATTAAAATATGCATGGTATTTCTTTAAGATATACTCAGTATTAATAATAGCATTGCACTGTGTAACAGTTTTTAAAGCATCCGATACATTTGTTCTTGTTAATTTGTTGTTATGGATAGTCTTGTAAGATATGCGGATATCAAACTGGTTATATGCAATATAAGAAAAAGAGCCATCTGTGATTGCATTTGTTAGTTTACTAAGTACGTGTTTACAACATGGTATCCATATATTTGTCAATGTACAGATATACTATCCATATCATTCATATTTAACTGTCAACCGGTCAACTTTAAATTCTGGAATAGTTTGAGCGGTTTCTCATTAATCCTGGGATATATAATTCACACGTTCACGTACATGTACAAGTTAAAATGTGTAACCAATGTGTCTAGAACGCAGCTGTCATGTAAGAGTATGACAATCGGTGTGAGTAATCAATAGACTAGATGCGAGTAGACATAATCTTAATTTATGTCATTCAAAATTCAGTCAAGCCGATGTCATATTTGGAATTTACATGTAAAATTACATCTAGAAATGTGGTTTCGAAAAGAGTTTATCAAGGTTGAAAATTTAATTTTCTTTGAAAGGCGTTGCAAAATCACAAAAAGTGAGATATTTTTTCTTGTGTTTGGCAGATAACATTTTCCTTTACTGGACATATTTTAATTTGTATAAAACTATCAGATACATATAATATAATAAGGGTCATATAAAAAGTGAACCACTAAAACTGATAATATTTAAGTTAAAGGGAACTTTGAAAAAGCCGGTCATGTTATTTCGCCCCAATTAGCCACCTGGTTGCGAAACTGGTAACTACCTACTCGCATCTGAGTAATTCCCAATGTGTCAAATATCTTATATTATACGTGTAACAATTTTAAACTGAAACACTATTGTCGGTCCTTTCCTTTGGAATTTTTGCCCGGCCATTAGCTACGGGTCTGTAAAGTTATATGTATAAGGCTGGAAAAAATTGAAGGTTTTTTTAATTTGCTTTAAGGCATATATTGCAATACTAGGTGCACGATAAATAAAATAATGATATTTAAAGTTTTAAAAAATCGTTTGTAAAACAGTTGTGCACCAAGCTAGCAAAAAGGGTCAAGCTTGTGGAATGACAACATATTATTGATCTTATTCGAGTCTCAATTTATCAAGTGCTTCAGTACGACGGTCCTCTTGTTTTTACATTCAGTACCCACAATGTAAGCTACATATGTAAATGTCTTTATGATTATGACTTCTAAGTAATGTTGTTTACTTTATTACAGTGGTCCCTAAGTGATGAAGCAAGGGATGAGGTTGGTTTGTGAATAATAATTATGATTATCATTTGTTTCCAAATAATTCTCAAATCGTGCTTTATTTGTTCATAATTTTTTTTATTAAAAGTGTCAAATATACAGAACAATGGAGCCAGTTATATCTTAATGATCAAAAATGAATCCTAACTGACTTTATTGATTAAAGGTTCGTCAAGATGCGATCTATTTAAAGACTGAAAGAAATATAACAACAATACTAGAATAGTATGTTCTTTATGATTATATATATTTCATGATTATAATGTCTTCAATTATGCAAAGTGCATACAACAATTATTGTAAAATATCCAAAATGTAAATAAAAATGTATACACTGAAAAAAATATGAAAAAAAATTAAGCTACACACATGATAGATTAAAATGTTTCTAAATTTTAAAAATATTTACGATCAAAAAATCGTCTTCATGTATACAGGCACGGGGTCCTGTATCTAAATACATAATACTCAAAACTAAATAACTGCAGCAAATTATTTTGATTATATATCACATTTACTATCTAACTGTATCATAATTAGTGTATAATCTATTCTCAGCTATCAACATTACTTTTTTTAGTATTTACAAATGACCAAAATTTGTTCCTTAAATGAACCTTTTGTCATACGTTTTGATTTGATTGATTAAAACAATGATATGTCAGGCCTTACTCATACATTTGTAAAAATAAATATTAAAAAATAGATAATTGTTAATTTTAGCAAGTTCTTTTATCTTTTGACTGAGAAAAAACTTTTTATGCTTTTCTGGTTGGATTGTCTAATATTTGTTTTCCTTAGAGATTTCCTTTTCTTAGATTTGGTTTTTGAATCTGAACCAGTACATGCAGTACTATGATCTCCAGTACATGCAGTACTATGATCTGAGACTACATTTGAACTTGTGCTAGCACTTGTATTCTCATTTTTATCTGCACTTGAATTGATGGTTAAACTCACCATGCTTTGGCTTTCATAGGCATCAGGGATATCTTCTAATAGAATTTCAATATCACTTTCTGGATCAGAAGCCAGTTCAATAATATCATTTCCGCTATCATTATCCAAAGATTGATTTGATGATACACTGGTTTTGCTAATTGTACTTACTGCTTTTTTACCAAGGGGACCAGCCTTTGTTCTATTACGTTTTGGTGTGTCACCCATCGTTGTAGAGATCTTTATATCAGACTCTGATGTATTGTCTGACTTAGATAATTTTTCCTTTGAGATTATCTCGTTTTCAGTCCCAATGTCAATTAATGTAACTGCTTTTTTTACCAAGGGGACCAGCCTTTGGTCTATTATGCTCTGGTGTGTCACCCATCGTTGTAGAGATCTTTATATCAGACTCTGATGTATTGTCTGACTTGGATAATTTTTCCTTTGAGATTATCTCGTTTTCAGTCCCAATGTCAATTAATGTAACTGCTTTTTTACAAAGGGGACCAGCCTTTGGTCCATTATGCTCTGGTGTGTCACCCATCGTTGTAGAGATCTTTATATCAGACTCTGATGTATTGTCTGACTTGGATAATTTTTCCTTTGAGATTATCTCGTTTTCAGTGCCAATGTCAATTAATGTAACTGCTTCTTTACCAAGGTGACCAGCCTTTGGTCTATTATGTTCTGGTGTCTCACTTATCTTTGTTTGGAAGTTCACAGCTGTTGACTCTGATGTACTCACATCAAAGAGATTCCTTCTGACTCTTGTCTTATGGGTCCAATAATGCTTCATTTGTGATTGTCCCTCCAACACTGTGTCTGTTTTCCTCTTCTTGGCACTACTTCTGGGAGATTTTGCACGCTTCTTGGCAGCTTTTTGGGCAACTGAAATAAGAGTAAAATAAAGATTGAAACATTTTGCCTGTTTGTGTTACTAAAGGTAGTGATAAAACATTCATCATATTTTTCAAAAAATCTACTATTGTCTAATACACAAATCCATGAAGAACCTTACTTATCACCGAAGAATACGGCTCAATTTCAAAGTTTTTAGAAAAAAGCATGATTTTTGATTTTGGAACGAGAGAACAAGATATATGCAGGTTTCTTATATCAAAGTAACATTTTATATGTCATTTGAAGAATGTAATCCTATTTTCTTTACTTTATTGCCTATATTTACTGTTATTGAAAATTGTATATTGGATGTACGTTTGGCCCTAAAAGGGCATCAGTACTAATAAAATCCTATCATTATATGATCTTTGATTCTCAGATTACTATGTAAAATACTTCATGTAACAAACCATTTTCTTCTTTTAACTTGTTGTATTCACTCAACTTCTCAGGGAACTGCTGATTGAATGCATCCTTTCTCACCAAAGTAACATAATATTCATCTTTGGTCCATACATCCTCATCTGGAAGGCAAAAAACAGAACTAATTATTTTATTGAAATACAAAGTTAGCATGGAGCTTTCCATTGCAGGTTTCAAATTCAAACTGTTGTCTTAGATTTCCATGTAAAATATCAAAATACAAACTT
This sequence comes from Owenia fusiformis, assembly GCA_903813345.2. Classification (NCBI taxonomy): domain Eukaryota; kingdom Metazoa; phylum Annelida; class Polychaeta; order Sabellida; family Oweniidae; genus Owenia; species Owenia fusiformis. Next base: position 34,985,076 of record CAIIXF020000002.1, read on the forward strand.
ACGGTAGCCTCAACTTTTTGTGCCGGATATCAAGTTACAAAATTTGTCAGATATCTTTAGCTTCAGTTCTCCACGTAACAGATCATAATGCAATCTTAGTCTCATTTTAATATGTATGATATCAAATCATGAATTTCAATTTTAGGCAGGCCCGTAGCCAGGGGGGGGGGGCCAAAAAATCTTTCAAAATCATGCAGCTTGTCACCATTCTGAGCAGTTTTTAAGTGATTTTGGCCATTTTTGGACCAAGATTGTCACAAGTGAACCCCCCTGGAATTTTTCAAAAAGTAACCCCTCCCCCTTGGCAAATCCTGGCTACGGGCCTATTAGGTAAACCTCTACATTTAAAGATGAACCTCTAAAGGCTTATATCTACATGAAGATAGGTTCACCTAAGAATTTTGGGTTATTTCCTCCTCTTTATCCCTACCTAATTTGTTCCACTCCACTTCATATTTGGCTACTGACTTCAAAATCCTCTCCTTAACAATCCTACAAGCAAACACATGCACTGACTGACATCTTCATTCAATGAAGAACAAATAAATTATTCAGTTTTGAAAAGAAGTAATTGCAAAATTTGCAAAAAGATAAGATGCTAACATATTTTGACCAAAACATAAGCACAAATTGGATTCAGCAGCATCCTGTTTTAAACAAACTTGGGGCTGGGAAGATCACTGCTGGTGTTACCATGTACATTTACTCTAGTCTTCTGTCTTTGAAAACATATCACAATAGACTAAAAATCAATATGTTTCTCATTTGCAAACAAGATTTACAGTCAACCTGGGCTTATTTTTCATTTGTATAGAAAAACGTACATACTGTAGAGATAATACTTATAGGCTATAGAATGTATATAAAAAATCAGCTAAAATGATTACCTGTGTGGAATCACAAAATGTTTTGCTTGATTACGGACTGCTGTAGATCTTGGTACTTGCATTTGCCAAGCAATTAAAAGAGGCAGCACCTTTTTTATAACTTTGTCACTTGTCCAGTTTAACCATTCTTCACCAAAATCCTAAAATGCATGCCCCCTTTATATTTTACAATAAAGATAACATAAAGTAGAAAAAACGTCATGCTTTACTTAAGCACTATCATGTGTGTGTTTGCAACTCAAATTATCAACTGGTGGGCCAAAAACATCCATATTGTCCAAAGATGATTTAACTGGGGATAATAATGTAGAGATGAAAGCACACAAAAAATCTGTTAAAATGTTTGTACCTGTACTTACAATCATATCTTTGAGTTTTGGTCTCTGCCAATCCACATTTTTATCGACATTTCCTATGTCTGGCTTCAAAAACTCATCAATAACCTCCTGGGGAGGAAACCCATCAGCTTCAACAGCCCTTTTACGAAGGCGCATCTCCAATGAATGACTTTTAAAATTGGAATGATTCAAATGCCAATTACATTGACATACAGAGTCTGAATCCTGCTCCAAGCATGACATCTCAGTTCCGCAAACTTGGCAGCCATTTTGTTCATGTATGGGTTTGCTTCCAGGGTGTCCACAGTTCCCACAATGAGCTGGCTTCTTTGCATCCTTGTATCCTTGTAGAGTTTTGTACCTTTCAGATTCAGTTTTCCATTCAATAAATCTGAAAAGGCCATATTCAATGAATATTAAATAGAGTATGAGGGTACATAAAATGCACCATTCAAAGCACATTCACAAGCTAGCAACATACTTTAGTAAGTCTTTCAAAGTGAGTTTGGTTTTTGTATATCATGGATACCCCATGAAATACACAGTACCTATTACAATAATTAATTTTTTTCAAATAGAGCGCCAAACAACAGAAAAAGGGAAAATTGAACCTCCCACTGTGGGATTTTCTAGTTTATGCCCCCAGTTGGGCATTAGTTCACACAAATGACAATTTTATCAGTATGAAAAGTGTTGGTGGACAGACATCGGTGATTGGGCAATGCTTCACCAAATAAAATTGACATAATTTCAAACACTGAACAACAGCATTTCATGCAACTTAATTAATTGTATTGGAAAGTCCTTCAATGTTCCATCCAGTCCTTTAGTATATTACTTTGGAAGTGAAACAAAATATATTAAAAGTATTATGCACAGGCATTCATCATTATAGACAGGAAAACATCATATACAGTACCTCTGAATTAAGTCTGTCCCTGGAGGCAACTTCTTGACCAATGAATGTGCCTTTTCAACACCAACATTCTCAACCCCATCATAATAGTCACACCCTGTTAGTAGGGCCAGCCCAATCAAATTACGCTGATTCAAATTCAACTCCTTTTCAATGTCTTTCATTTCATAAGCATTAACTGTCTAAAAGTAAAAAACTATTAATTTAGTATTTTAAATCTTACTTTATCTTTATCAATGCTCATTTCACAAATGGCCAAAAGGTGGAGGTGAAGTGTTCACATTTAAAGGTATTTATTGAGAGAAATGTTCACAAACACAACTTTTACTGTATGATATGAAGAACCTTGATACCTGAAAGAAAACAATCTAGAGTACAATGTATGTAACTGTAAATACCTTCTCTTCCATGGAGAAACGATACACTTTTGTAGCGCCATATAGAAATGCATCACCATCTTCTGTCATACAGGCATCAACACACTACAAGCATTTACAGTACATTTACTTAGGCATCAACACACTACAAGCATTTACAGTACATTTACTTAGGCATCAACACACTATGAGCATTTACAGTACATTTACTTAGGCATCAACACACTATGAGCATTTACAGTACATTTACTTAGGCATCAACACACTATAAGCATTTACAGTACATTTACTTAGGCATCAACACACTACAAGCATTTACAGTACATTTACTTAGGCATCAACACACTATGAGCATTTACAGTACATTTACTTAGGCATCAACACACTATAAGCATTTACAGTACATTTACTTAGGCATCAACACACTATGAGCATTTACAGTACATTTACTTAGGCATCAACACACTACAAGCATTTACAGTACATTTACTTAGGCATCAACACACTATAAGCATTTAAAATACATTTACTTAGGCATCAACACACTATAAGCATTTAAAATACATTTACTTAGGCATCAACACACTATAAGCATTTAAAATACATTTACTTAGGCATCAACACACTATAAGCATTTACAGTACATTTACTTAGGCATCAACACACTATAAGCATTTAAAATACATTTACTTAGGCATCAACACACTATAAGCATTTACAGTACATTTACTTAGGCATCAACACACTATAAGCATTTACAGTACTTTTACTAAGGCATCAACACACCGTAAGCATTTACAGTACATTTACTTAGGCATCAACACACTATAAGTATTTACAGTACATTTACTTAGGCATGTTTCATGTGCTTTCAAAATGACTATCATAAACAAATTTCGTAACCAACCACTAAAACAACAATCTAAATCTAACAAATACTACATTTTCTTGTCTTGAATGTATTATTAATGTTAAATCAGACATTGTTGTTGTGGCAATACTATTTTTGATACGTACTAATTACATTTTCAAGATAAATACACAATAACATAGAAGTTGAGAAGTTTGATTGTAATACCTTGTTTGCATTGAGTTGAGCACACAAAGCCTCTGCCTCTCCTCGACTCCACACAAATTGTACACCAAGGCAGGCAAGTAAATCACAACACTTGAAATAGCAAAAAAGGTACATGAACATATTATTCACATTATCAGATTACAGAAAAATATTAATTCAGATATTGTTCAATTGAACTGTGAAAATGAACTCTAATTAAAACACTCATATTTGCCTCACCTATTCTATTTATAATCCTATCATAATATTGTTTTCAAATATATTGTATAATGTGCCCCATAAGCCTAAAATAGCACTGGTGATCCACTCGATTACGCTGGTTACCAAAACGAACCGTTTTGGTAACAAAATGTCGGAACGTTGAAGGCACGATTTTCCTTTTTTCCTTATTTCACGCGTTGTAGGCAGAATCCCCACGACGTTTTTTCTCACAACGTGCAGCAGTATCATATGTTTTAGAAAATGTACATGTTTGCGAAAAAATAGCTCAGAGGACAACAGAATCGTCGATTTACTTCCTCACTTAAGTTACATAAACGGTTTTTCGAAAAACAGTTAAGATCTGCACTTTTAACCCAAACCGTTTATGTAACTTAAGTGAGGAAGTAAATCGACGATTCTGTTGTCTTCTGAACTATTTGTTCGCAAATATGTACAATTTCTTAAACATATGATACTGATACACGTTTGTGTTAAATAATGTCGTGGGAATTCTGTCTACAACGTGTAAAATAAGGAAACGAGAAAATCGTACCTTCCGGATGTTCCGACATTTTGTTACCAAAACGGTTCGTTTTGGTAACCAGCGTAATCGAGTGGATCACCAGTGAATAGGCTGGGTATTCTATACGAGGCACTTAAATAAATAAATATACATACATACAGGGTGATCCAGAAGTAACGTCAAAGATGTTGTAAGGGGCAGGGAAAGTACCGCAACAGACTTTTGACAGTTGATATTTTTTTTGTGAGTAGTTTCTGGCTGTAAAAAATAAATGGATATGAAAGGCCAATCTATAATCTCCAAGAAAAGTTTAAAGAATAGCTTCCAGATCAATTGGATTATCTTATAATCCATGTTTAATCCACCCATCAACAAGCTTTTTCAGAATACATTTGTCATTTTCACCATCGTCCCTCATTTTTTTTACAATTTTTCATGCAAAATTACATTGTACTTGAACACATGTTTCATCATGTAAAATATATAAGGAACTCCATGAAGTTTGTTTTTGAGTTTTTTTGGAAAAAATGAACCTCTTAAAATGCATGTTTACATAAATAATTTAAAAGTGGTGTAAAAGATGGCAATGTTTTTCAATAATATCATACATAGTTGTGTGATTTACTCATGTGTGTTGAATTTTAATCCTGCATTCACTGACTGAGTTAGCCTGTTGAAAAGCCATAGAGATTAAGAATACAAACAGTAATACTATGAATACCAGCTCATATAGAGCTTTTAGGGTCCTATGTTGAGGAATCAAGAGAAACCATTAGTGCAAGCAATTAAATGTAACCATCATCCGAACATCACCCGAAAAGTACTTAAATGGTGAAAAACTGCAGGATGTTGATAGAAAATGTGGCTATGGGAGTGGGGCGACTCTCAACCAATGAGGCCATATACATATCATAATTTCTCAAACACAGTTATGAGGGGGAGGGAGTATCTTACATTGACCTTTTGAGATGCTCCCTAAGTTTCCAGTGTTGTTTTGTTGGCCTTTTTTATAAGAGTTCATGTTTTCTTTAGTATTGAATTAATTAAAGAGGTTAGGGCGGCTGCTCGCCCCTCCCCTCCCATGGCCAGAAATTATTTCAATCATTTTTAGCCAAAACTTTCAAAAAACTCCCCTTGGCAAAAGTGCCCCCCCCTCCCCTCCCTAGTTAACCCTTAAACGTTTTTTTGTTTTTAACACCCTCTAAAGGTTTTTGGGGTCCGTTTGGACCCCTAGATATATTTTGCAATTTCTTTGCAACCAGAGAAGAATTTTTAATTCTGACTTCAGTTTTATATAGGTTAATCTATTACCTTTCAGAATATGTATGCATTATTTATCATGAATGCATGGAAATATGTGTAAACCTAATCGTAAGGGGTCAGGTGTTTTAGCATTTATATATAACACTGTATTAATTGAATATGTTTCAGTGATAGTGATGTTCTTTGGCCTCAGGTAGCACAAAAAGTCATAATGCGATCTATATGTGGTTTGTTTTATCTGACAGGAATTGAATTAATTGAGGATTAGATGGAATTTCATGTTGATAGAATGATTGATATAATTATTGCAAAAACCATTTAAGGGTTAAACTGCTCCCCCTGGTTAAAGCTGGCTAGGGCCTGTAATGTTCGAGAAATGTGTTACACAAGCTGTGTAACTCACTTGTGGGAGAACTTGAATGAGTACTATTATGACCCTCGGGATTGTTGTTATCTCTCAGCTGATTTAACTTGGGACATTTGTAATGATGTTTTCCCTTACATTTTCATTCATCAATCAGGCAAATGAAGGCAAGTGATTGAACCAATAGGGGACCATAAGTTTACGCGTTTCATGTGGACGTTCATCAAAATAGTACAATCTTAAGCTCCCTAATAACTGAAATATTTGACTCAACAACTGACCCTATAGAATCATTTTTGTGTATATTTGTTTTCTTTAAAATGTGGAAGAAAACTGGACATTTCGTTAAAAATATGTTATTTTAAACCCTAGGATGAAAAAAATAATTTTCTTCATCCTAGTGTAAACCATAGAAATGATGATTGTGGTTAACAACAAGATAGTACACACCACACACTCAATGGAATTGATCGTGATTTTCAGAGACTCTCAATGATTATATGACATTAAGGTAAGTGTGTATGTTGGAATATCTATGCAATCAACATTGGAGACACATGTTGTTTTTTCAGGAACGCATAACTCATTCCATATATGATGTTCATCTTTTAGTTTTGCATGGAGGTCAGAGAGTGCACTAATATACCTTTGAAAGAGTACAGAGAATCATGGTTTTATAAAATGTTAAAAAATGAGAAAGTTCAGTTACTTACTTTTTAAAAATACAAAATAAGTAGGTCACTGATTTTTTTCAATTTTGCATATCTTAAAAAATGATGCTCAATGCTCTTTTCTATGTTCAGTAGTGCACTCTAAGTGCAAAACTGAAAGATGTACTGGGTATTGAATCAGGTATGTGTAATTCCTGAACAATAATGAGTCACTCCATTGAGGATTGCGTACGAATTAAAAACATACACACTTACCTTAAATGTGATAATTTAAAAGCATTGAAATCGAAGCTCCATATTTTTGTTTCCAAGCTATTATTAATAAACAAATGATTTCATATCATAAGCGAATTAGTATTTCACGTGAGATATATGATGAAATATCTCACTTTGCTATACAATAAACATGACTTTTTTAACAAGTCATATGAAAAATATTTTAACAAATAGATCCATCGGTGTAGAACATAACATTGATAAATTATTTCACTGCAGGATTTTATTCATTTCTTTTTCATTTACTGTATAAAATCACATGAAAAGATAAAATAATTAAAGAAGTACACAAACTATTCAGTGAAGTATACAGATCAATATGCAGCTAACATCTCCTTTGTACTTCCAAATGATCATAAAAGTCATCTATGCATACGTGCTTCAATTCTGTATTTGAATAATCGATCTGGATATATATTCAAATAAGGAAGTTTGTTATAACATTATCATATAGAAACATGTTCAATGTTTTTCCGAGTCTGCATCAAACTATTTGTTTTGCTAAAATTATTGCGTCAGGGTCAGGATAGCTAATTCAATAAGACCCGCAATGCCCTTCAAGGCATTCTTGAAGTTTGGTCTGGCATTAACATGATGAAATGTCACCAACATACATAATTATTAACTACCTTATTGTAACTCCAATTACTGATTACTATAGTAACTGCTATGAACCTTTTGGTGGTGACACATATACAAGATCTAAACTGAACAGTAGCAGAATTGTAACCAAAATCTTTCATACGTATTTACATGCAGTTTCTCATTCAGCCAGTGTCATTCTTTCAGATTCCCATCTTTCAAGTATCACTATTACTTACGCAGTTTAAAATCAACTATTCTTTTTTTCACCCATACTTAATTCATCATATTCATTCACTCAAACTATCGGTCGATTCACTATCAGTAACAGGAATTAATCTGTTTGCTGTTGCAGCATCCATGATTTTGGGAGCCTTGGTCTTGCGCAACAACACAGTGTGGTGTCTTGCAATTCCCAAGTACCAAAGCACAGATGCTACATGGGCACAGCAACCAACAGTTCGTTGGCCAGTCTTGCACTGACAGTACCAGGCTTTAATTGGATTCTCACCATTCTCATATTGTATCCACAATTGGTACTTAGTAGCACCAATGAACCTGGAGTGGATTTTAATGCGGATCAGGTCATCAGCATCAGAATGCACACTAAGCTCATATGCCCCATCCTCAGTGAAGTGTTGCTCAGTGTATGCGGGAGCCTGCTTTAATTGGTACACCCCGAATGTGATGCTTCTGAGATACTCTTCAGTGAGTCTGGGGAAGTCGAGCACTGCATCTGATGCATCAAGTTTGATCCAATCTTTCCTAGGGGGCATATCTTTCACTCGCTCATACAACACATTCACATCATCTCTCATTCTCAACATCATTGCCCTGGCTACATTCACATCCTCTGGCACACTGTTAACAATCGGACCTCTAAACGCATTCAAAGTTGCAGTGACCACTTTCACCAATTTCTCAAGCTCACCCACATAATCACGATTCAGAACTTCATCCAACATCTTCCATTTTTTCATTCTCCCATGATAACTTTCAACCACCCATCTCATTTTGGTTACCATTCTACTACTGTTCGCATCTTTACAGCTCAACTGTTTTTCTGACTTCCTTATAAAAGCCGGCATACGACACTCGTAGCCCTTGAATTCTAATGTTTCTATTATATCTCTGAAGCCCCGGTCTAGAATGAATAAATCCAGTGGCTCTAGCCAAGAGAATAGGGTAACTTTATCACCTGGGGCTTCAGTACACATATTCAATATAGACAAAGTGATACCAGAATCGTTATTCTTGCCATCAGCATAAAAAGGGCCTATTGTATCGAGAACATAACCATCTAGAAAACAAATACTCATGAATTTGAGCAATTGCCTCTTTTTTTGGCCACTAAACATCTTTTTACATTGTTGATAATTTTGTACTCTTTGTGTATAGAAATAAGTACCATCCAAGACAAGGGCAATGAAAGGATGAGTCTGGGAATGAGTCTGGGTATCGACTTAGAAAATATTGAAAATTGTAATGTCTGAAAAACCAACTCAATTACACATATTATTAAACTTCAATATCTTATCCTTCTTCTGAGATTACAAAAATATTAATTTGTATCATAATTGATGAAGAATATTGGCATCAAAGACAGTGCATATCACTTTGTCAGAATTGAAAAAAAATCAATGGCAAACATTAAATGAATTAATTATGCAAAAAGTTTGAAACTTATCTTCCAAAACATTGGTTACTTTCTTTGTATAGACATTGAATGGTATTTCTGGATAAGTGAATTGGTGTTTATCTGGGTAATCAAGGGATTATAGTCACTCAAAGTTACTGAGCATCCAGTTTTGAGACTTCAATTGTGTTGGTGAAGTTACACATATTCCAGTCAAATTCATGCTGAGCACAACATTCCGGTTTCAATTTTATAATCTCTATCCGTGACCCTGGTGATGAAGAGTCAGAATCAGTCAAAAAACCTAAACCGGAAAACTGTGCTCATTGTGAAAACTAAAAGTGAAGCAACTTTTTTTCTGATATTTCTCATATCAAATGGCAACCATCTTGTTTTTCCCCCTTCAAATTAAACTGGCGGGAAATTCAAAAATTTGAAAAAATTTTAATCCTTAAATATATTTTTCAAAAATATGATTTTCTCTTTAATTCTTCATGGGTCTTAAGTTATTTCTTCTTTGTATGTCATACATGTTGCCATTGGAGTTTTTTCTATGATAATGACTATTTTTTTGTTTGTTAAGATACTTATTCTGACTCTCAGTAGGGGGTTAATTATGCATCAAAACTTGTGAAAAAGTAAATATACTTATCAAATATAACTAGGTCAGTAATAAAAACCATATTTCACATTCATTTGACTGAGGGACCAAAAGGGCATATACCCAGACACATCCTTTGCCCAAACAATTCAGATCCAAAATGAGTCATATGTGTATGTAATGCTTCATCTCTTGTTATATGGCCAAGGCCAAGATAAACAGGTACAAAGTTGTCATATAGATCATGTAAAACAGCATGAAATGTATTTGAAATATTTTTGCGACCTGATTTTGGGTTCATGGAAAATGCTACTGCTATTTGAGAAAATGAATCATTTGTTTTAAGTTTCATCCAAAAGATAAGAATTGCATCCTCCTTTGTCCTGCATTTTGAATTTCTTAAGTTTTTCAAGTATGGAATAAATTGTAATAGGGTTGTCTTGCTCAGACCGGTATATGTTAAACAATCGTTGTCATCAAAATTCGTAAATTGAAATCTCTTGACGTTTCCCAAAGAGTCTATGAATGTTTGCAGTACTTCTAGTCCTTCATCTTCTCTTATTTTCTTTATCCCCTTCTGATGAAAGTCATAATGGCTATTAACATGAACATCGTGTTTGACGGCATCATTTATCAAATGTTCACTACATACATTTACCCCTGGTTTCAAAATTAGGCGATGCGAGTATGCCAAGTTTAGTTGCGCTCTCTGGGGCACTGGGATCCGTGTATGGCCAGTCCTTCTTGAACCCCCACATATGCCACACCTTCTACCCCCCATGTATGTTGGATCAATCTAGAAATAAAGACATGAGATAATGTATTTGAAACTATTTTGAAAGTGGGGGTGCCAGGTAATGAAGTTAATAGTCTAAATAATTCATTAATTTTGTGAGCAGTATTGAAAGGAAAGCTCAGTATTATATTTTAAATATCAGTTATTGGAATGTAAATATTACTCATTCCTCAGGTATTAAAACATCAGAATTCTACACCAGGTTTTTGAAAGCAATGATGCAATTTAAGTTCAGATTTGCTTAAAATATGCCAGAAGTTAATCATTAAGTATTGTAAGTTCATTTTTCACATCCAGTATTGAAGGTTCACTACTAAAAACACAAGGTATTGAGCAGTCTGAATAAGTACTATTTGCATATACATTGAATGATACAAGAGGGTATAACTTGAATGTGGTGAGAGTGACAATGTAAACTAATTTACAATGAGTAAAATTATACCAGTGAGAGTAGATAGTTTATAGTAGTATGGTAACAGGATGATACTTACTGATAAGATTAAGTAGTGATAAAGATTTGCATCTGTGGCTAAATGTTTTGATAATAATACATACTGGGGGGAGTATGCATCAATGCTACTTCATAAAAATGAAACGATAACTTCCAAATGATAAGTACAAGGTTATACATTGATAAACTAGCACTAGCTGCTATAGATTTTGATGATGATATATATACATGAGCATTTAAATTGACGTAAAATCATACTGGTTAGAAAAGTAAATTCAAATAAGTACCGCTTTAAAAGCAGTAGAATAATGGGATGTTTGTTGGTGAGATTAAGTAGCAATAAAGATTTTCATTGATGGGGAAATGTTATGATAATAATAACATACTGGGGAGAATATGGATTAAGAGCTTCATGCAGGTGAGAGAATAATTTCAGAATGATGCAAACTGGCGAGGGAATGTATTATTAAACTAGCACTAGCTGCTAGACTATTTGATGAAAATACAAACTAGTGAGGATTTGCATTGACGTCAAATCATACTAGCGGGAGGTAAAACAGGATGGTGGTGACATTAAAAAGTAGCGGCAAATACTTGCATTGGTGGAAAAATGTTTTCATAATAGCAAATACTGTCACATTCTGAGAGTATGCATTTGAAATGATTTGTGCAAGTAAGAGAATAATTTTTCAAAATGATACATGCTGCCGGTGGTATGAAATGATAAACTACCAATAGCTGCTAACTTATTAGGATTTACATCGACATTAAATCATATTGGTGAGATTAATTACTACAAAAGATTTGTATTGTTGGGGAAATATTTTGATGCTAATATACACTGGGAAGAATTCGGAAAAGCAAAAAATGGCAAGGGTATATGATATTGATAAACTAACACTAGCTGCTATAGATTAGATAATACATACTGGTGAGAATTTGCAAAGAAGTAAAATCATACTGGTGAGAAAATTAATTGTAAAATAAGTACTACTTTAAAAGTAATACAGTTATGGGATGATACTTAGTGGTGATAATACGTAGCTGTAAAGATTTTCATTGTTGAGGAAAATGTTATGAAAATAATACATACTGGGAAGAATATGGATTCGGAGAGCTTCGTGCAGGTGAGAGAATAATTTCAGAATGATGCAAACTAGCCAGGGTATGTATTAATTAACTAGCACTAGGTACTAAAGAATTTGATGAAAATACAAACTAGTGAGGATTTGCATCGATGTAAAATCATACTGGTGAAAAAATTAATTTAAAACAAGTACCTTCTTCTAGTTATCCTATGGCAAGTGAGGTTTCAGGTACATAACAGCGGGATATAGAATTGATATCTTGGAGGAAGGGTACATAATATAGAGATTATTCTATATGAGGTTCAGGATATTGGGATTATCCCGAGGCCACAATAATATATCATATTGGAGATATCATATTGGCCAAGGGAAAATCCCAATATCCTGAACCGACTATAGGATGATCTGTTTTTCCCATACCAATCACATTGTTCAATTGGCCAAAGTTCAGAAACGTTGCAACCAACCGTGGAATTATTTAAAATATTCATGTCCAGTTTTTTATTCTTGTCCATAGCCGAATTTCCCTGTTCAAATCTTTTTTTGAATTAACGGGGCATACAGCGATTAACAGCGATTATGACGTAGCGGACAGATAGACTATATCTGCCCGCTGGTGATAATATAAGTTTTACAAACCGGCTTTATGTACCTGTAACAAGTGCAAGTATGGGATAAATATATTTATCCCATACTTGGACGTGTTACAGGTACATAAAGCCGGTTTGTAAAAACTTATATTTTCATCAGCGGGCAGATATAGCTTTACGTCCCGCTGCGAGCGGGCAGATATAGAATATCTGCCCGCTACGTCATAATCGCCGCTCGTATATTTGTTCATAATTTGTAACATTCGCGTAATGACTGTAAACGACAATGGAGAAAACACAGACAATCGGGATCTGTTTGATGGTTTAAAAAAGGGAAGGAGCATCCACTTAAAAAATTCGAGAAAATAGATGTGGGAATATTTGAGAGAACAGAAAAATCCACCCACGGCCAAGAAAACAAAACTGGACATGAATATTCTAAAATATTTCCACGATTGAACAATGTGAACCAGATGACCAAGATTGGTATGGGATAAACATATTATCCTATAGTCGGTTCAGGATATTGGGATTATCCCTTGGTCAATATAATATATTTTCCCTCGGGACCTGCGGCCCTCGGGCAAATATATTATATTGGCCTCGGGATAATCCCAATATCCTGAACCTCATATAGGATAATCTCTATATATCCTGCTGTGTATATCCCGCTCCAATATTCCCATGCCATGCTTATGCTTTTAGGCAGTATAGCAACAGTCAATTTGTTAGAATATCTTGTTATTGCGAAACTCTCAAAATAGATGCAGCAGATTTGGTCTTGAAAATAATGAGAATGAGAACTTTCAAGAAAACATTCTTTGATATGGTTGTCCTGAAACTGTCACTTGTGAAACCTCACTTGTCAAAGGTTAAATTATCTACTAAAAATTGACAAACTGAAGCTTAAATTCCAATTCTAAGCACATACATCATTATTGTTCTGGGCTAAAGACTCTTCTAATGTGTTTGTCTTAAAAATAAGATAACTGTATATTTGCAAAAATAGACTACCCTCTTTTTGAGAAGAATATTAAATCAATAGCATGCACTCAATTTAAACATTTACTCCACAGCCATTGTGCATCAGAATTTTTCTGGATTACTGCTTTTACTTCTCTGTATCTTGTATAAATGTATCTTGACAGTACATTCTCACCAGTGTGTATCATTATACTTTTTACAAATCATACTTAGCAAACAATACTTACAACAATAAATACATTGGTAGCGTCATCTTCTTCACCCTCATCTGATGCATTGGTATCATCATCTTCTTCACCCTCATCCGATATATCAGCACCATGATCTTCTTCACCCTCATCTGATCCATTGGTAGCATCAGTTTCTTCACCCTCATCCGATCCATTGCTAGCATCATCTTCTTCACCCTCATCCGATCCATTGGTAGCATCATCTTCTTCACCCCCATCCGATCCATTGGTAGCATCATCTTCTTCACCCTCATCCGATCCCTTGCAAGCATCATCTTCTTCACCCTCATCCGATCCATTGGTAGCATCATCTTCTTCACCCCCATCCGATCCATTGGTAGCATCATCTTCTTCACCCTCATCCGATCCCTTGCAAGCATCATCTTCTTCACCCTCATTCGATCCATTGGTAGCATCATCTTCTTCACTCTCATTCGATACATTAGTAGCATCATCTGTCTGAGCCTATGGGAAGAAAGAGAAGTGATGATTGTAACCATCTTATGTTCACCACTTTCAGTTTGTCCATAAATAATTTTAAATAAAAAATATTAAGGTATAAAAATTCAAAAATGAAAAAATACAGTTACATACACTCTTGAAAACATTTCAGTAATCACAATGTATAATTAATCATTTGTTAGTTTGAATTATAGGGCTTATAGACAATTAACTTATTTCTATCATGACAATTAGATTTAGAATTATATCTATGGCAGTAACAAACAAACATTACTCACTTTGGTTCTCATTTGGGTCTTCTCCTTCCAAAATATCATGTAACAAGCTTTACAAATATAGGAAACCTCACTAAAGGATATTCCTTTCTTTTTGAATGCATTAGCTAACCAGTCAATCAAAATGATTTTCCTTCTTTCATTTCTGGATTTATTCCCAAGATTTATGTTACAGACGAGACAAGGTATCTTTGACGAAGGCATGGTGTAAACACTAGTACTAGATACATGTATACCTGGGTTTCACTAATGTATACCTTATGCATTGTCAGTGATAAACCAGATACAGAAATCCTGTTCAAAGTTAATATTATATGAGGACAGGTAAGAATTTATCATATGAAGAAGTATTCAGGATTTCTTAGGTGATCGCATTTTGCAACACATATACAGGTTTAACTGTACTCCAACTGCATAATACAGTCGACTTGACATATTCAGAATTGTTTGAGAACTGCTGGGGGTATGCTCCATTGATCAAACAGGGTATTATCCAAAGTCAAACCATCCATTCATTAAAAAGTTTTGAACTAACTTTATGCTACACTAATGACATCTTATCTGAATGTGCTGTACTAAGAGCATGCCAATGGCATTCCCCATTGGATCCCCAAATATTGGATTATAGTAATCCTTATGGAAGGAGTTTCTTATATATTTCAAGTGATGAAACATGTGTTCAAGTATAATATAATTTTACATAAAAAATTGTTAAAAAATTGATGGACGATGGTGAAAATGACAAGTGCATTTTGGAAAAAAGGTTGTTGATGGGTGGATTAAACACGGATTATGAGATAATCCAATTGATTTTGAAACCATTCTTTGAACTTTTCTTGGAGATTATAGATTGGCCTTCCATATGCATTTATTTTTTACATCCAGAAACTACTCACAAAAAAATTATCAACTGTCAAAAGTCTGTTGCGGTACTTTCCCTGAACCTTTCAAAAGTATTCATCAGATCTTCATGAAATTTGGTATACATGTACCCACAACATTTCTGAGTTACCATCTCAAAGATTGGAATTCAATCATTTCATTGGTTGAAATTATGGTTGCTATAGTAACCCGATATCGCGTAACCCGGGGCAAATTACTTAACGTGTAATGCGTAATCTCAAAATATCAACAAGATCTGAAATTGTTATATCCTCAACATTTTATTTCACAACAATATAAATCATACTATTGCACAGTTACTAATAATAGTTCATTCTACATAATTGCCACCATTTGCAACACATTTCTCATGTCTGGATACCCATTCCTTGAACACAGAATTAAATCCATTAGAACTCATTCCTTGTAGGGCTAGTACTACGGCATTTTTCAATTCCTCACAGGATTGAAAATTATTTCCACTAAGGTTTCTTTTTAGTTCCCCATACAAATAAAAGTCACTGGGGGCAAGATCAGGTGAATAAGGGGCATGTTCAAGTTGTTGAAATCCAAGTGTTTGGACTGTGTTGCTGGTCAGGATTGCAGTGTGCGTAGGGGCATTGTCCCAATGCAAGATAAACTGCTGCAGATGTCCGGGACGCTTTTTCCTCAGGAAACGTTGAAGATCACGCTTCAGAACCTGAAAAACAAATGTTTAATGGTTGTTAAACCAGTTGTTTCATTGATTGGATTTGGATTTGAATCATGGCCATGGAGTTATAATTATATTGACAGTGAACAACATTTAAATACTTTAATTTAAAAATAAAATTCACAGTATGATGTATTATTAGAACAAATGATATCTTACCTTTGCAATGTAAACGGCATTAATTCTCTGGCCAATGGGAACAAAATGGGTTAACACCATTCCTCTAATGTCAAAGAATGTCACAACCATTTGTTTCTTTTGTGGAATTCCTGGTACTATTTTAGGCTTGGTTGGTGTTGGGGAGTTGTCATGTTTCCACGATGAACTTTGTTGCGTGGTCTCTGGGATGTAGAATGATAGCAATGATTCGTCACTCGTAATGATCTTGTTAAGAAAGTCATCTCCATCTCTCCGATATTTTGCAAGAAAGTCCCTTGAAGCCTTAACACGCCGGTCTTTCTGCTCCTGTGTCAAGTCATGCGGCACCCATTTAGCAGACACCTTCTTTAACAGACAGTTCTTTGTCAGTATCCGTTGCACAGTCCCATAGCTCAGATCGTGTTTTTCAGCCAATTCTCTGATAGAAATTTGCCTATTGTCCATAACATCAGCTTCAATTGCTTTGATGGTTTGATCATCGAATGACGACACTGGCCTGCCTCCTCGCTGCTTGTCTACCACTTCATCATATCCACTGGAATACTTGTTAAACCACCTGTAAATGTTTCTCTCAGCAATGGCAGCTTTACCATATGCCTTCTTTATCTGTCTTATAGTCTCTTTTACACCTTTCCCCAACTTTACACAGAACTTAATGTTTGTTCTTTGCTCTATTTTACTCTGACTTGGCGCCATCTTGAATTGGGTGGGTTAGTGTCCTTGGTCATGTTAGTATTTGTCATGGATGATGGAAGCAATTCAAAGAAATTGAAAGCTTTTTATGAATGCCTATTGTGACATCACAACTATTACATATTTGTTACCATGGCAACAAATATAAAAATCATAGAAAACAAACAATGAACATTTTCAAATGTTACTGACTTTTTAAATTAGAGAAATTCACAAAAACGTTATGGTTTCTCTTCAATTTGCCCCGGGTTACGCGATATCGGGTTACTATAGCAACCATAATTTCAACCAATGAAATGATTGAATTCCAATCTTTGAGATGGTAACTCAGAAATGTTGTGGGTACATGTATACCAAATTTCATGAAGATCTGATGAATACTTTTGAAATTACAATGTCTTTGACGTTACTTCTGGATCACCCTGTACATACATATTTGCCTCACCTATTCTGATTTGCCTCACCTATTCTGATTTGCCTCACCTATTCTGATTTGCCTCACCTATTTTATATCCTGGCTATGTCGATAAAAAATGAAAGTGCATGAACACTGAACATGGATTATCTCATCAAATAGTAGAACTAAGCATATAAACACTGAACACAACACTGAAAATGTTCAGCATATGAACACTGAAAATGAAAAGCATGTGAACACAGAAAAATGTACAGTTGAAGCCTTAAAAGGTATCTGTGAAAAAATAATAACACACATGGAAATAGGATGTTTCATACCTCTGAAAGCTTTTCTCTTAAATATCGTCTCTGTTTAGAGGAAGATCCGCGTTTAATGAGACACTTTCCTTTGACACTTGGGGCTTCTCCATCTAATACAAATATTGGAGTGATACCATTCTCCAACAAGCATGCTGTCCGGAAGAAAAGATTTCTGAAAATTAATAAAGAGAAAGATGCATGACAAATGGCTGCATATAAATATTTTCACATGATTTTTAACAAACATTAATTATTACTATTATCATAACAAAAATTATAATTATAATAATAAATTTGCTCTTTATTTTCCTATTAGTATTTTAAGGTACATCTAACAAAAACATACTGTAGGTTTCGCCTCAATCTATAAATCACCCTGGATTAGCCTGACAACGGTAAAGTCAGATACCGTTGTCACAAATGGCGGACATAACCGTCGCTTCAATTAGATTTTCATGAATTGTATGTTTAATAGAGCACCGAGACTAAATTCCTTTGGAACAACAGATTCCATTGTCATTGACGATATCAAAGACGCTATATTGTGGCGATTCACGACCCAATTTGATCAAAAAATGGGATTTCATATAATACATTATCACAAGGGCTTACTGCATGCACAGAAATAGCGACGATGAAATCCCATGAAATGAGGACCAAGTAATTAACCAGTTGAACAACGGTTATGTCCGCCATTTGTGACAACTGTATCTGACTTTACCGTAGTCAGGCTATTCTGGTGTGATAAATACTGACTGAGTAAAATATGTGTACATGTACTGTATGTGAACACTTCTAAACTGAACATAAGTTCCACTTCAGCTATCCTGATAGTGAAGATAGTTCCTCTGTTCAGTACAGGAATGTGTACCTCAGATGTGGTGACTTGACAGGGTTAGCAATTCGATTCATCTTCAGTTCACTTTGAATAACCCATGAGCTTAGGTCGACTGCTATGGCTTGACCTGACAGTTCTTCAAGAGACTTCACTTGCTTGACTCTATCCAGGAGACTCCACAAGTCTTTAACTCCCATTCTGAAACCTAAAGGAAAATATGTATAAATGTATTTGCCATCTGGAGAAATGAACATACATGTAGTACTGTCTACAAGTACCAGTGATCTCCCCAGCATTAAAGCAAGTGAGCGTAGTAGCCACCTGAGATTTTGAAAATGCGCTTGCACCCACCTGAAACTCCATTTGCACCCACTTGAAAATGAGAAAAATCATGGAAAATGGGCATATTTTTATAAATTTTGGTCCAAATTGTGAAAATGAGAATTTTGCACCCACTTGAGAAAAAATCCTGTAGAGAACACTTCAAGTACTATACAGTGCATTACACAGTGCATTACACAGTGCATTACACAGTACATTACACAGTACATTACACAGTACATTACACAGTACATTACACAGTGCATTACACAGTGCACTTCAAGTACTATAAAGTGCATTACACAGTACATTACACAGTACATTACACAGTGCATTACACAGTGCACTTCAAGTACTATACAGTACATTACACAGTACATTACACAGTGCATTACACAGTACATTACACAGTACATTACACAGTGCATTACACAGTGCACTTCAAGTACTATACAGTACATTACACAGTGCATTACAGATATTCGTAAAACATAACCATAATATATAAAGTGACACCAATAATCATGCATGCATAATTCCATCATCTGAAAAGTTCTAGTCCATGCATATGGGTGATTCATTTTCGAATATTTCCATTAGTAGCTATATAGAGTACATGTAGCTTAACAGCAGGCACCATGTTACATCATGGTACATGTAAGTACACTGAAGGATTTATATGCGCATTTGAATTTTTTCAAGAAATCCAGCTTTTTGAAAACATGGTAGATCAAATTTATCACCTGGGGCGTGGTCCGCTTGATTCTGCAGGCTTCATTATACGGTCTTGAAAGCTGTACAAAGGTCTTGCGTTAATTCATATTTCACGATACTAGTAGTCTGACGAATGTCCATACTATAGCTGGAATAGCGTACCACACAATTGTCTGTGAAACCACAAACCAGTTCGATAGAGGGATCGAGATAATCCTGTATCAGAACATTTGACTGATTGATGTAATGCACAGTATTCACATGGGGGAGTTCTCTGATTGGATTGTTTCAAGTTGCAATATAAAAGAAGATCTGGATTATTTACTAGACTCTATTACTTCGGTCCAAAGCCTTCTCTATAAGCTAGAGACTCGAGTAAAGACTCTACATGATGTAGGACATTTTACATTTCAAATTGTAGATCTAACACATTTTTGCATAGGTTTTTAATTGTGAGGGTAGAGCTAATAAGACCAATACAACAAGATGTAGGGAGTCAATGCTAACAAGTATTGTGTCTTTCTAGCATGTAGATTTATATAAAACCTGTAAAATATAAGAAATTTAGTCAGCAATATTAATTTGTTGTATTTACAAACCTGAAAATGTTTTTGTGGTGTGCCAATTTGAATATTTTTTGTTCGAGCTTTTCACGTTTAAACTGCATATAATTTGTCATATGAGTGAAAAAACGGAGCATTATTAGTATTCATTTACATTATTTAACAACAACAGAAGTTATAACTAACACATTTATTATCTAGATATATTTGTTAAGCCACAACTGTTCGGTACAAGTTCGAACAATCACACAATCGGCTTCGTTCGGTGATTTATTGAACATTTCCAAGATGGCTGCGCCCGTGTGAAAATGTGAAAATAAAATTTGGTTAAGATTTTGCTTAAATTCAGAGTCATTCGGAACGGAATCACCCTAAAACTGATATTGGCATATCAATAGAATAGAAATTGAACAGAAAAGCCTACTTTCAAGATGCAGCATTCGAAGGTTTTCATGAAAAAGACCAAGAGAGGGTCAATTTTGAAAATCGTACGGGAGCATTATCTCCGAGATGATATCTGGTGCGGCTCTTCAATGTGTAACATTTGTTTACATGAATCAACGCCACTACAGGCCAACCCCAGTAGTGCAAGTAGTGTCTGCCAATCACCGCATTATCTAATTGTTGATACTAATGTGGTGCTTCACCAGGTGAGCGCTTGACGTTTTGGGCGTCAAATTAGACTTACCCTCATGAATGTGGGGGTGATTTGCTCTTAGTTTTAACATTTAGTGAGGTTTGCCTTATCAACTTCAAAACATTTTAAAAAAGCAAACCGAACCCACATTTATGAGGATAATTAGACTAGACTAGATCTACTGGCTTTTTTTCATACCCCCATAAACATAGGCCAAGGGAAAAGTAATAGTAAGCTGTATATAGAAGAGACAGGTAAACAATTAGGATTGAAAATTTTTTCAAAAACTTGCTGTCTTGGTACGAGTTCTCCTTACTGGTATCGAGTCGTACCACCAAATCTCCCAAGAATCTTCTCCAAAGTGTTTTCGAAACGTATATTGTTGAATATTTCAAATCTATATCCTAACTCTTCGATAAGACTGCATAAAAAAACACCAACTGTACGAACCTGCAATTGCCCGGCAAGCTGAAACTTCCGGATACATGGAATCTTGAATCTTGTAACGATTGATTTGATTGGTTGTAATTAGAAGTTTATAATTCCAAGAAAAATGTTAATTTCACCATTTAAATTGGGTTTAAAAAGATATTATATGAAACAGATGTTTTGATAAATAATTATTAAGTACACCTTTATAGTTTTGTACTTTAATTGATTGTTATTTCTAGAATATGAATTACATTTTAGAGAACCAGATAGGTGTCACTGGCGGCGGTTATCAGGAACCAATCAAATTCCTTGTTTCAAACTTTCATTTACACGGAAATCCGGGTAACTTGCCAGACAATTGTAGGTTTTCAGAATATCTCGCCTCAAGACGGCTTTATTCACTCTATATCACTTGAATGGGGTTGATTCATAGGTAAGAATTGCGAACTATCAATTTTGGATCAACTCTGCATTGTTTTTTGAAAATTATACACAAATAATGTTAAAATCGCCATGTTAACAAGTGGCCTAAATCCTAGTTGTTCACCTGTCTCTTCTATATACGGCTTACTATTACTTTACCCTTGGCCTATGCCCATAAATGTGGGGTTGATTTTTCAAATCACCCCCACAACTACTTCTGCATTGAAATTTTGGGGTTGGAAATAAGCTGGATTAGAACTAGAATATTGAAAGCCCATGGTTATATAGGTAAAATTCAGCTTTGTGTCAACTACTTACTGACCCAGGCTACTGACAAGATTTAAAACCCCAAGATTTCAATACATAAGTAGTTGTTGGGGCGATTTGAAAATTGAACCCCATATTTATGTTTTTTTTTCCACAGCCGTACTTCCCTAGAATTAAAAAAATTAAGACTTCAGTACTGTAGTTCATGAGTAATGAGTCAATAACCCTCGATAACAAGCTGCTACAACTACTAGCAGTTGTGGTGGCTGGCCCTTATTGCTCAGGGGTAGAGCATCTGTCTAAGTAGCGGAAGGTCCCGGGTTCGATTTCCATATGGGGCATTGAATTTTAGCACACTCCCTTTAATGTCCATTATCTGGCTTGCTACACTACAGTTCTTTGTTGGCTGATCAGGTTGTTACAATACGATGTCCCTCTTATAGTTAATCTCTTTGGAGTCTCCATACATGTATATGTGAGTGCCATTAAAAGAGATGTTCCATGATATGAGTATTTGCTATCACCTAAATTCCTATTACTTTATTTTATTTAATTCATTTTTATTAAATTAATTTTAATTACAATTTCTGTAATTCAGATGGATGTTCTTGATGATGAACACATCAGTAATGTGATTATTCTCACCACAGTTCTGGAGGAAGTCAGGAGGAGAAGTACCCCTGCTTATAAACGTATAAAAGATCTTATCACAAACCCAGAGAAACACTTTTATACATTTGTCAATGAGTTTCACAAGTAAGTATAGATTTAACATGGAGTAAATCCAGTGTTTGTGAATATCTTTTAAAAGAGAAGATACTTCGTATTTTCCTAATTAAGCTAAACCATTGTTGCAACTATGAATATAATGATGCCATAGTAAGAGAACAATGGACTTAGGAATTATTAACTCTAACAAAGTTTCTATTAATGGCCCTCTTAGTTCCATAATATTTGTTCAAAACAAATGAAAAACTGGTGTGGAATATGCCGTAAAGTGGCAATAAATTAAAGTACAGCTTGTCTTGCTCTGTCTGAAAAATTGCCTAAATTTAACATTTGTAGAGACACCTATGTTGAAAGGCAGCCCAAAGAGAGCTCAAATGACCGTAATGACAGAGCAATCAGACAAACAGCATCCTGGTACCAAAGTCACCTGAATGAACTTGAGGACTGTAACACAAAGATTGTGCTCATCACAAATGATAGAGCAAACAAAGAGAAGGCCAAGGAAGAAGGCATAACTGCATTTACAGGTTAAATACTTTTTTCAATAGAATGTATGCATAAAGTAAGTTAAGTGTACAAAGAAAACTCCTCCATTCAAACATTCAAGATTAAACACCCTACAAAATGCATTATGATCATGAACTTTTAGTTTCTTTTTTGTACACTGAAAATTGCCACTCTAGAAATGCCTTTTTACATAGACAAGTGACACAATAAGTTCCTTTGTGATGTATACTGTCCAAAACCCAGTTGAAAAATTGAGATGGAAAGGTACAGCTATTTGTCTCCTTTATTATGTAGAGCAAATTACACGGACATGATTGTAATTACCAAGAATTGGAAAAATCATATTTTCAATAACTTATATTTTGTTTCAGTGAGAGAATATGTGAAAGGACTTGGAATCCCAGAGTTGCTTGACAGACTGGCCAATCTGGACAAAGGCTCTCAGGTAAAGGAACATGTACAAATACAATTAAGAAATGAGAGCATTTTGGCATAAAATTATTGAATGACCTGTTATCGTTGATTGAAAGAACTAGAAATGATAGAGATGAATTGAAAGTGAGTCTTGAAAATTCAGTGAGATGCATTTATGGTTCATTGTAAATTATAGACCAGTCAGACGGCAGTATTTATTAGAGGTGTCACATTGACCCGAAATTGACCAGAATCTTGGTCGGGTTAGAACACTCAGGAATATCGTAAATTATCGTAAAATGCTTTATATTTGGCAAAAATTTCAATCTTCTAGCTGGCCTTTTATCTTGTATGTATAATTTGCAAATAGAAAATAATTTACAGTTTTTCTCAATTTAATGCTAAGTTTCTATTTCTACTGTATAGTGACATGTTCCTTCATTAAAGGCTCATGCTGGAGACAACATACAATATCCTGAACACAAGAGCTTGGCCGAAATACAAAGAGGGGTGAAGTCTGGCCGCTACAAACAGGGGAAGTTCCATCTAAGCAGAGAGAACTACTTAGAAGCAAATGTAATGGTGAATGATGATGATAAGGATGACTCTAACTCCGTAAGTAGAACAACTCATTTTTTATGTGCCCATGAATAAACAAATAAAATCCTTAAATTCCTGTGCCTTTAGATTAATTGAAAACAACCAGATTCTAATACAGCATGACTTGAGGACTTTACTTTTTGAGAATGTGAATCAGAGTTCCATAGTTCTGTCTTTGAAGGGTTTTGTGGCAATTTTTGAGTATAAAGAAGAGCCTCATACAAAGATGTGATCAACTTGATTCAGATTGGCATACATTGATAGTAGTATTAATTTTAATTGATGAATGAAGTTTATTAATGATGGTTCATATTCCAGATATTCCTGCAAGGGGCCTATAGTATTAACAGGTCAGTGTCAGGTGACATAGTTGCCGTGGAGATGCTGCCAGAGGAGGAGTGGACGTGTCCCTCATCTATGATGCTAGAAGAGGAGGAAGAAGAGGAGAAAGCAGATGAGGAGATTGGCACAGAGGTGAGGATAAACAATAGCTGAAGTTAATAGAACAAAATAAAAACTACAACTTTATTGCCAAAAGTTCTTTTAGCGAGAATTGGAAAAAAGTAAAAATTATAAATGCCATTATAAGAACCTTTTGGTAAAATTATACATTTAAAAAAATAATATATAGCGCTGATATCAAGAATACATTCAAGCTAACAGATTTATTGGAAACTGTATTAGAATGGTGAAGAAATTCATTGCAGGCTGTATACATTTTAAAAACCTAATGAATAAGTATATAATGTGCAACATTCAGTTTGAAAAAGAGTAAACACAAAGTTTGGTGTGGTGATGGCATATTGTGAAAAAATAAAAAAGGCTTGCTCAAATTCATCATTTAGGTAATTTATAAACAGGTTTCTATACCCTTGTTTAAACTTGTCAGTTTTGTAATTCAGGATGATCTATTGGAAAAAGAGTCAAAGGCCAAAGTTAGAAAGAAGATAGGACCAAAACAACCAACTGGAAAGGTTGTAGGAATCATCAAAAGGAACTGGAGGCAATATTGCGGCATCTTACAACCGTCAGTCTTAAAAAGAGTAAGTTTACATATTATTATATATTTACGTACAGTATACAGTTTTACTGTAATGTAAAATCTGTATTATGTTAGTACAGCTTGCTTTGTATAAAATATTTGTTTATTGCAATAATTTAAGAAATCTACATGGTTCTCCAAAAAGAGTATTTGTTAATCCACCACTCAGAGGTTTGTCCATCCACCCACCCCTTCCATGTGTGGAGTCAGGAATTTGAAAGACAGTATTGACGAGAGGGTGGGATTTTGACAATATATGACCAGCTATTATTGCTCCAAGATGAGGAAATTGAAGAAAAAGTAAATAGTTGTTTTTTTAATATATAAGTTGTTGATTTCATTGGTGTATTTCCACTCCAGGCAACGAGACATTTAGTGATTCCTGCTGAGAAGAGAATCCCAAAGATTCGTATAGAGACCAGACAAGCAGAGTCATTGGTTGGCCAGAGGATCATTGTACAAATAGACTCATGGCCAAGGAATTCAAGATACCCCCAGGTTTGTTTTACAGTATTTTCTTTGATTGCATACTATATGCAGCTTTCAATATTCCCTGAAATTGAGGCATCAAATTCAAAATTTATTGATCATCCCTTGTATTGTGTGCAGAAACGAAGGCTTTTTGGGGATTTTTTTTTTATTTATTTGAGTCACAATTATCTCACACAGACACCATCAGGCAAACAAAAACAATTGGGGAAAATCCAGATTATACAAAACTTGTACATGTTTTTCTTTGCAGAGAGATATTATCAGGCAATTCAGTAAAATGCTTATGGAAGTAAGATTGTTTGTTTATTGTGCCACAATGGTGATATATTGTTATAGCTACTGGCATTTGTAACTGGTACATGGCATCAGTATGTACATAGTGTAACAAAGGGTTACACTTTTGTAACTGCAACCAAGTAGTGCTATTTTGCAATGTTACTAACTTATTCCATTTAGGGTCACTTTGTGCGTAAGCTGGGAGCTATTGGGGATAAAGAGACAGAGAATCAAGTTTTACTGCTGGAACATGATGTCCCTCATTCCAAATTCTCAGAGAATGTATTGCGATGTCTTCCTAGTGTACCATGGACCATTACTGAACAGGTTGGCCAGTCATATATTTAATTATATTATGAATATTCAGAGTGTTTCGCATATATTTAATTATATTATGAATATTCAGCGTGTTTTTGTATGTGAGTAGATGCTCATCTTTTTAATTTTGTGATCAGTTCTTAACCAATGAGAGCGAGAGGGGGAAAATTCCAGTGATGTCACAAAACTGTTCATGCCCATGAATGTGTTTTAGTATTGCAGTGTTGAAAACAAATGAATGTATGATTGTAGGATTTGAAATATAGGGAGGACTTGAGACATATCACAGTGTGCAGTGTTGAAAACAAATGAATGTATGATTGTAGGATTTGAAATACAGGGAGGACTTGAGACATATCACAGTGTGCAGTGTTGAAAACAAATGAATGTATGATTGTAGGATTTGAAATACAGGGAGGACTTGAGACATATCACAGTATGCAGCGTTGACCCTCCTGGCTGCACAGATATTGATGACGCCCTTCATTGTAGGAATCTGGACAATGGAAACTTGGAGGTTTGTGTTCATATGATATTAAGACATTTTTACATGTTTCATCCTTAGACTGTACACCCCCTAGACATTAAACTCTAGTAATTGTTGCTTTTGCTAAGATCTAGTCAATCCAAATTTTTCTCCAAAACAATCAGTAATGTCCCAATATTATTGCTCATATAACATGCCTCTAGTTACTCTAATCATGCTTTTAGGAGACTGGATATCTTAGGGGTTAGCGGTGTTCTGATTGAAATGTCCAATGTCTATAAACCATTTATATTCTAGATACTTCATAGGGGTTATTTGAATTACAATTGTGAACAAATACAATACATTATTCTTCACCAACTGTCTTATCTTCTAGGTGGGTGTCCATATAGCTGATGTGAGTCACTTTATTCGTCCCAACACTGCCATAGATGATGAGGCCTCAAATAGAGGGACAACTGTATACCTGGTAGACAAGGTAAAAGAAAAAATATATTACTTACCTTTAGCAAGAGCATAACTCATCTATACTATAGGTGAATGGGTTTTGTTTATTAGTAGCTTACATTTTATTTCAATTTTATAAAGCATGATATATTTCATTATCCTACACTTAGTGTACTAAATGTATAATAACATGGAAAAATAAATTTGATATTTATTGGCAAAATGAATATCCGGAGGATATCGTAACGATATACTCCGGGCGGAGGATATCGTGACGATATACTCCGGAAAACCCAATATGCGGAGGATATTGTGACGATATACTCCGCTTGTTGATTTCCCGCCAAATTGACTCTATTTGACATGAAATTCATTTTACAATGATATTATACATTCAGTAAACTCCTTGTAAGTGTAGGATAATAAGAACATCCTATGATTTTTTTCAGAATATCATTTTAATCTACTCGGTGATATTGATATACAGGGTGTCCAATAAATAAGGTGAAAGATATTGTAACTTTCTTAATATTGCACCAATCTTGGTGAAATTTTCAGAGTTCGTAGATCAAACCTTTTTACCTTTATTCTGTGAATTTAAAGGGTCTTCTATTTGATTGGCCAGAGTTGTGGTTGCTATAGCAACCGAAACAACAAAAAGGCGGGGCAAGTTTGTTTACGTCACAACTTTCCAAAACATATTTATTATTTCTGATAGCTTTATTCATACTCCCAGGTCTATTACTACTACAAATACAATATAAAAACAGTCCTAAAGTCCCATTGTTATGGAAAATAAGCTATTCAACATAATGTCCATCTCTAGCTATACACTTATGCCTATTCACTCACTCTCTAAACACACTTTCAAACCCATTCTGTTAAAAAACGTCCAGGAGAGAATTTTCTGATGCACTGTGACAATGCCCCCTCACACACAGCTATGTTCACTAGTGAAACTATTAGGGCACTGGTGCTACCCCTACTTGCACACCCTCCATATTCCCCAGACCTTGCACCCGATGACTTTTACTTATATGCAGAACTCAAGCGTGACTCGAGAGGAAATAAATTTGGAAGCACTGATGAACTCAGATCACATGTCTTAGCAAGACTTCAGGAAATGGACAAGAATGGGTTTGAACGTGTGTTTAGAGAGTGGGTGAATAGGCATAAGAAGTGTATAGCTAGAGATGGACATTATGTTGAATAGCTTATTTTCATAACAATGGGACTTTAGGACTGTTTTTATATTGTATTTATGGTAGTAATAGACCTGAATAAAGCTATCAAAAAGAATAAATATGTTTTGGAAAGTTGTGACGTAAACAAACTTGCCCCGCCTTTTTATGTCCCCACCACATAGTGTGGGGCCATATTGTCGGCCTAGGCGCGTCCGTCTGTCCGTCCGTACGTCCGTCCGTCCGTCCGTCTGTCCGTCCGTCTGTCCGTACGTCCGGGAGTTTTCTCCAAAACCGCTACAGATATCACCTTCAAATTTTCAGGGATAACTTATGAGTGCATACAGATGTGGATGAAAAAATTTTAACTCGATACCTACTTCCTGTCGGCCATTTTGAAGTCAAATGCTAAAATCCTTGTCTGCAAACTTTAAGAAAAACGGCTTCACAGTTGCTTTTAAAACTTTAACATCTTGTTCAGCTCACTTCATTCTAGATCTGATTAGGTTTTGGACCTGTTAGCTCAGTCATGTCAGCCATTTTGAATTTCTTAAGAAAAGTTAGCGCACGATAATACTTTGTATCATATTGAATGGTGTTTTTGAGTTTTCATACTTTAACTATTTAGTAGCTTTATAAATAATTTCAGATCTACTTTGTTGTAAAAGCCTATGTTATTGTTAAAAGTAGTAATATGTGATAATTTTGTAAGAAGAAATCAGCAAAAACACATAATCACTTTTTTATTGTCGGCCATTTTGGATTTTTCCGTCCTAAAATCTTGTCTGTGAAGTCTTGTCTACGTGTTTTCAGGTGAACCGTTTGGTGGATCAATTTCAAATTTTCAGGGATGATTCTTAGTATAAAAATCTAGATCTGATTTGTTTTTTGGCATTCTGGGTAAATGTCAAGGCAGCCATTTTGGATTTTCCATCCTAAAATCTTGTCTGTAAAGTCTTGTCTACGCGTTTTCAGGTGAACCCTTTGGTAGATCAATTTCAAATTTTCAGAGATGATTCTTAGTATGGAAATGTAGAACTGATTAGTTTTTTGGCATTCTGGGCAAATGTCAAGGCAGCCATTTTGGATTTTCTGTCCTAAAATCTTGTCTGTAAAGTCTTGTCTATGCATTTCCAGGTGAACCGTTGTGTAGATCAATTTCAAATTTTTAAGGATGATTCTTAGTATGAAAATCTAGATCTGATTAGTTTTTTGGCATTCTGGATAAATGTCAAGGCAACCATTTTGGATTTTCCATCTTAAAATCTTGCCTGTAAAGTCTTGTCTACGCGTTTTTAGGTGAACCGTTTGGTAGATCAATTTCAAATTTTCAGGGATGATTCTTAGTGTGAAAATCTACATCTGATTAGTTTTTTGGCATTCTGTGTAAATGTCATGGCAGCCATTTTGGATTTTCTGTCCTAAAATCTTGTCTGTAAAGTCTTGTCTACGCGTTTTCAGGTGAACCATTTGATAGATCAATGTCATATTTTCAGGGATGATTCTTAGTATGAAAATCTAGGAACAGATTAGTTTTTTGACATTCTGGGTAAATGTCAAGGCAGCCATTTTGGATTTTCCATCCTAAAATCTTGTCTGTAAAGTCTTGTTTACATGTTTTCTAGTTAACTGTGTGACGGATCAATTAAAATTGTGTTGGTAAAGTCTTGTCTACTCATTTTCAGGATAACCATTTCATGGGATCACCCATTGGTGGGGACATTTTGTACACATTTGTGTTCTTGTTGTTGTTTCGGTTGCTATAGCAACCACAACTCTGGCCAATCAAATAGAAGACGCTTTAAATTCACAGAATAAAGGTAAAAAGGTTTGGGCTACAAATTCTGGAAATTTCATCAAGATTGGTGCAACATTAAGAAAGTTACAATATCTTTTACCTTATTTATTGGACACCCTGTATGCACTCGTTCGCTTCGCTCTCTCGTGCAAATATCAATATCACCTCGTAGATAAAAATGATATTCCTCAAAATCATAGGATATCCTATAATTATGTTGACTATGAACTCCCAGTGTGTTTAAATCCATTCACGCTTTGATGTATATTTCTAGAGAATAGACATGGTGCCAGAGCTGCTCAGTTCAAACTTGTGTTCATTGAGAGATGATGGTGACAGACTGGCATTCTCTGTGTTGTGGGAGATGACACATGATGCTTAGATTGTTAATACCATTGCTTTCATATATATTTGTAGAGAATAGACATGGTGCCAGAGCTGCTCAGTTCAAACTTGTGTTCATTGAGAGATGATGGTGACAGACTGGCATTCTCTGTGTTTTGGGAGATGACAAATGATGCTAAGATTGTTAATACCATTGCTTTCATATATATTTGTAGAGAATAGACATGGTGCCAGAGCTGCTCAGTTCAAACTTGTGTTCATTGAGAGATGATGGTGACAGACTGGCATTCTCTGTGTTGTGGGAGATGACACATGATGCTTAGATTGTTAATACCATTGCTTTCATATATATTTGTAGAGAATAGACATGGTGCCAGATCTGCTCAGTTCTAACTTGTGTTCGTTGAGAGATGATGGTGACAGACTGGCATTCTCTGTGTTTTGGGAGATGACATGTGATGTTAAGATTGTTAATACCATTGCTTTCATATATATTTGTAGAGAATAGACATGGTACCAGAGCTGCTCAGTTCAAACTTGTGTTCATTGAGAGATGATGGTGACAGACTGGCATTCTCTGTGTTTTGGGAGATGACACATGATGCTAAGATTGTTAATACCATTGCTTTCATATTTTTAGAGAATAGACATGGTGCCAGAGCTGCTCAGCTCAAACTTGTGTTCATTGAGAGATGATGGTGACAGACTGGCATTCTCTGTGTTTTGGGAGATGACACATGATGCTAAGATTGTTAATACCATTGCTTTCATATTTTTAGAGAATAGACAATGTGCCAGAGCTGCTCAGCTCAAACTTGTGTTCGTTGAGAGATGACGGTGTATTCTCTGTGTTGTGGGAGATGACACATGATGCTAAGATTGTTAATACCATTGCTTTCATATATATTTGTAGAGAATAGACATGGTGCCAGAGCTGCTCAGTTCAAACTTGTGTTCATTGAGAGATGATGGTGACAGACTGGCATTCTCTGTGTTGTGGGAGATGACAAATGATGCTAAGATTGTTAATACGAGGTTCACAAAGTCCTGCATCAGATCCAAGGTAAAATATGAATTATTGACCCCTTTTAAGGTTGACAGTAAAAATTGTGAGGTCTAATAATTAATAAAGTTAGTCCAGCAATAATTCAAAGTTTGATTGAATGTTTAGTATTTTTAGTGTATTTTCCATTTTAGGCTTCTTTAACATATGCCCAGGCACAGCTGATCATAGATGAAACATCTAGGAATGATGAGCTAGCAACTAGTTTACGAGGATTGAATAGACTAGCAAAAATACTGAAACAGGGCAGAATAGATAAAGGGTATGTACTTGCCGTGAGAGGATGACTATTATGTTTGAGGCTCAGTATTTAACTCAGTAAACACAAACATGACATATTTTGTAAATGTATATTTCCATATATTCCAATATGGAATACTCATGATACTCCATTCAGTAAGGCCATCTATAAATTGAGTGATTGCTATTTGACCATACATTACAAAGATGTTCAGTCAGATCAAGCTGCTACATAGTGATCCTTGTTTTATTCAGAATAGTTTATTTCCTATATTGTTTTCATGTGAGAATGTCATAAAAATAGTACTGGCATTCCTTGTCCTATCATTGTTAGTATGCAAGTGGCATAGTAGAAATATACACTTTTGTTTACTCCAGTGCTTTAGTCCTGGCATCAACAGAGATAAGATTCCACATTGACAGTGAAACACACGATCCAATAGATGTCGAGACAAAACAACTCCGCGACACAAACTCCATGGTTGAGGAGTTCATGTTGTTAGCTAATATTTCTGTGGCAGAGAAAATCAAAGAAGATTTTCCTAATTGTGCAGTACTGAGACGTCATCCTTCCCCGCCTCCTTCTAACTTTGACCCTCTGATCAAAGCTGCTCAATCCAAGGTATGAAAGTGGTTTTCACCCCACCTCCCCCCTTCGCCTAAATCTTGCCTTTGTGATTGAAAGTGCTTGACACGTTGACATTATATAACACTGGCAAATTAAGGCAATGTATTTAATAAATTGTTATCATACCTAACCTAAATAATGAATATTATTTTGGACTAAATTCTTACCCAGAAGTTAAATTGACTTGTATCAGAGAATCATTATCTTGTTCAGTGCCACATTTGAAAACTTTTAAACTTTATATCTTAATGATACAGTTATGCAGCTAATTATTCGTAAAGATACATATTACGTAAATCTACTTTTCCTCCAGGGCTTCCAAATGGACATCAACTCAGGGAAGGCCCTCCAAGTTTCTCTGAATGAAGCTGTCATCCCTGACAACCCTTATTTCAACACTATGCTGCGTATCCTCACTACAAGGTGTATGATGCAGGCCCTGTACTTCTGCAGTGGCATGGTGCCCGAGTCTGACTTTGGGCATTATGGTCTCGCTGCTCCAATCTATACACATTTTACATCACCTATTAGAAGGTATCTCTTGTTCAGAATTAAATTCAAATATTTTTATGTATAGGTTTGATATGCTTAATTATAGCAAGTTTCTATTTGCATTCCTATTTATTGAGATACCCGGTGTATGAATATTAATATGAATCAAGGCTAACATGATTCTCAAAATCCTCCATTTCTACTTAAACGTTAAATTATGATAATTTCTTTCTTTCAGATATTCTGATATCTTGGCACATAGACTCTTGGCTGTGGCTATAGGACAGGATGCTTCATATGCGGATCTCCTGAACAAAAAGAAAACACACTCCTGTTGCGACAATCTCAATTATAGACATAGAATGGCTCAATATGCTGGTAGGGCCTCAGTGGCCTTACATACACAGGTAATGCATATAATCTCAATTATAGACACAGAATGGCTCAATATGCTGGTAGGGCCTCAGTGGCCTTACATACACAGGTAATGCATACAGATAAAACTATATCAGTGAATATACTGAGTACATGTACATATAGTTTATTCACTTTTGCTCCATTAGAAATCTTGTTTTAGTCGTGTGACTAAAACTTGCCTAAAACTAATACTTGCCTATTTATGCATTGTATATACACTGTGTGTTTACCCTTTTGTTATTATGTGATTCTAGTTGTTCTTCAAGAAAAGGACGGTTGATGAAGAAGCATATGTGCTGTTCGTAAGAAAGAACGCTGTTCAGGTTCTCATACCCAAATATGGACTTGAAGGGACATTGTACGTCAGTAAATCAGGGGAGAAGAGCGAGTTTGAATTCAATGAGGAGGTACTGTTTATTTGTTTGATATTTAATATAAGAAATAAGTTAGTGAAAAAAGAGAAAGAACCAATTGCTATTCAGAGCATATATAAGAACAAATTCTCAAATATAGTGCATACCTGTGACAATCAATTGAAATGTATTTACACATGATATGCGTTGTAATAGGTTTCAACCATTATTGACATACATAGTATTTAAACAATATGTTTGATATAATATTGAATTTGTTGCATTACTTTAAACCTGAACTTGAATGAAACATAAACAAAAGGTAAAGATAGGGGTTGATTATTATTATATGAGGCTAGAAGCAGCGTCAGACTAAAACAAATTCACCCAATTTTGTCATTGTGATTGTTTTATTCCAGAATTTCACACAGACGGCTCATGGTGTTACCCTTCATACATTTGACCCTCTCATAGTTCAGCTCAGTATTGATGCTTCCAATGTGCAACACCAAAAGCTAAGCATCAAACTTGTGAAGCCAGTTGTGAGTACATATTATATACTTATGAAATAAATCATTTTTATTGCACCCTTGGGTGCTATATTGTGATCAGTTTGCTGTTGGGGCAATCTGCTGGGTGGGTGGGTGGGAGGACATCCTGATAAATCTTTGAGGGATTTATCTGAAATTTTCAGGAATGTTTCTACCTACAAAGGTTTAGAACCTATTAGATTTGGGGCGTTCTGGGTAAATGGTAAGGTGGCCATTTTTGGATTTTCAATCCTGAAAACTGTCTATTCTATAAAGTAGACAAGTTGAGAGCTCATAAGTCCAACAGTTCTCACTTTATTTGAGGATAAGATTGCCCCAACCATTTGATACTCTTTATCTGCTCTAAATCCACTAAGTGAATGGCAGAGGGGGATATGTGTTTTTAATAATATGATTTCTTTGTTTTGATGTTTTAAATCAGTTTGTTATATAATATAGAGTAGACATTATGTGCTTTGATATATGTTTAAAGGGTGACGCATATCGTTTAGCAAATCGAAGGCTCGTTTCTGGTGTTGCTCACCGTTTAGTATAAAAGGCCAGATCCCGGAATAATACTCAAGGGTTCACAGGTTCAATGTTGTTGTGTCAACACCTCTAACTGTTATATAGCATAAGTATATTATGAATCGTCACACATTTATAAAAGGGTGATTTTTTTTCAATTCCAAATTTATGGGTGAAGTTTCAGGATCTTCTATTTGTGTATAATAAGGAAAAATTGGCATCTAAATTTCCCCATAACGTAATAACACATAGCTTGGCATATGAAATATCCTACAAATGAAACAAAGCAGTTCTAATACAAGGATTTATATTGGCTGTTGTACATGTACTGTTTGAACGCAATCATTCCATGGATAACGTTTTCAAAATCATTATAAACGGATTACTTTATCTCAAAGACAATTTCAATAAACTGGATTTTACAGAACTCCCCTTATTTCTTAAAAATGGACTGATCCAGTTGATGCGCCTGGAGCCGCCATATTGTTTTTATACGGGATGCTTATTGGAACCCTTTAATATTGTTTTAATGGGATTTAATCATCCATAATGTACCTGTACTTTATGATAATGTTAAATTAGCTCAAGATTTTGACTTCTTACTCATTCACACGTTGTAGATTCCTGGCTTTAGTGTTTACCCTGCTCTCATAGATATGGTACAACTCCAGTTTTTGTAACCAACCTGCTTATATATTGTAGATTCCTGGCTTGAGTGTTGACCCTGCTCCCACAGATGTGGTACAACTCCAGTTTTTGTAACCAACCTGTTTATATGTTGTAGATTCCTGGCTTTAGTGTTGACCCTGCTCCCACAGATGTGGTACAACTCCAGTTTTTGTAACCAACCTGTTTATATGTTGTAGATTCCTGGCTTTAGTGTTGACCCTGCTCCCACAGAGATGCAAGTAGAAGATGGACCAAAACAAAAGAAACTGAAGAAAATTTGAGTGCTAGGCATACTTCAAACGTACTATTTCCTCAAAAAACAAACTGCATCCCCTGGACCGTACAATGTGTAATATCCAATTAGACTGTCATTACAATGCAGACTGCATCCACTGGACCATACAATGTCTAATGTCCAATTAAACTGTCATTACAAATTAAGACAAATTGGAAAAATGGACATTACAATTTTCATGTCACATATTGCTCTGAGATGAATATTTCAGTTCTCTAAATAATAAAAGATCTAATTTTATTAGAAAACTACAGCCTTATAGTTAGGGGTGGGACGGATAACCGAAATACCGAAAAACCGCGGTTCATAGCCTTCGGATCGGTTTTCGGATCACGGCCCTACTTTCGGATCAGCTTTTCGGATCGTTTTCGGATTAATATTTCATTGGTCAAGTATCAATAAAACAGTTAAAAACACTGTTTTACAGCAACATTTTTGATATTCCTAGTCCCTACCTTGTCTGTCTTGTCTGTTGCTAGCTCACTCGTTTAC
Organism: Owenia fusiformis; assembly: GCA_903813345.2. NCBI lineage: Eukaryota > Metazoa > Annelida > Polychaeta > Sabellida > Oweniidae > Owenia > Owenia fusiformis. The sequence goes on from CAIIXF020000002.1 coordinate 35,021,366, forward strand.
TAGATTCGTTTCGTATCCGCGTATTTGATCCCTCGGTAATCAATCATGTGGTCCCTGGTACTATATTCTTTAGTCGTGTATTCTAAATAATATGTATTGTTCATGAAATACTATAACATAGATTCCATCTATAAAATATTGAGACAAAGCAGCTAATCATGTCAATCAATACAAATCCTTAAAATGAATGAACCGAATCGAAAAAACCGAACCGACGGCTGATGATCCGAAAAACCGAACCGAACCGAAACGAACCGTCCCATCCCTACTTATAGTTGGTGTTTACATGACCTGAATGGGGCATCAATTAAACATCAATGGGTCAACTCAATTTTCATTCTAAGGCCCCTAAATAATTTTAATCCGTAGTGATTCTTAACTTGAGCCATTAACAGAGTTAAATATCAAAGCTTGAAAACGTCTATCCCCTAGTAAGCAATTTAATTAATATGACAATTTCTCAATTCAAAAAGAACTTGCGCTTTTAAAAGGCAATTCATACACTTTCTAAATACATGATTTTTCTTTGATAAGTATTATATTACTTTCCATGAACTTGTAATGCCTGCCCATGTTTGTTTTTGGCTCTGCATTAAGCAAACAACACTTGTGAATCCTTCATTTAAACATATCAATTCCTATCAATTCCCTATTAATCCCTACTTAAACATGATAGATGCTCTCACAATCCTCCACGTCATACATTGCTCGAGAATTTTCTTATTTTGAAGATTAACTGATTTAAGTTAGGAACAGGTGTATGTTCAAAAAGCTATTTTGTCAATCCATCTGGTGTCAGTGGTTACACAAAACACTGAATAGTTAAAAATCCTAACTCTTATAGATAATATTCTCATATCTAAAAAAGTGGGTTCAATTATTTTTAGAAGTACAGGGTGTCCCGAAAGTATGGGGCCCCCCCTAGGCAGACATATACCAGTGTCATCATAGTAAGTGTCATATATCATTTTAAAGCTTATCCAAAGTTACATTGATTCACCAAGTATCATGGTTCAACTCTCAAATGTGAAAACGTTATAGGCATTTCAAAATTTAGTGTTTGGTCAAAATAAAGTTCAATTTTACGCAAAATCACTAGTCACTAGTATGTACATGTAATTTACTTTTCTAGTATCTATTTGTCATACACTTTTAAAACAGTGGCACATTGGAAAAATTCCAGTGGAGCAGTACATATAACAAAAAATTACATAAAATAGACTACATACAAGGGGCGATCCATATATTCTGATAAAAATGCTCTCATTTTGTGATTTTTTCACATATCCCTCTCATTTTTCCAGAACTTGAAGATTTTGTAATTACACATACAATGCTAAAATATTATAGCTATATCTTAAATTATTTTTGAGATAAGGTTGCCATGGTAACCTGTATTTAGGGTAGGCAGGTCAGTTAAATTATAACATATAAAATAGATAAATTTGTTAATTTAATCATTTCTCGGTACCTATTTCAAGCAGATCAAACGCATATCCAGGTCATTGCAAACTATTCGTTGAACTGCTCCATACCGTTGTTGCCCTTGTTTGCTATTTCCACAGTGGAATTGTTCTTATTTCATAAATTGCATTTCAAATTATCGTAGTGTTATTCTCTGTCTGTAAGCTCTTCTTGCAAGCAGATTGGGAATGATATTCAACAGTGACTAGCCTTCCTCTTTACAATACTACTAGAGATCCTTAGAGCAGATATAACACCTTGTCCGTACACTATACATGTACAAGTCCATGTATGTGTATGCAGTGTCCTCTTACTTATTCTTGATACCACATAAAATCTAATGGTACTCCTAATGTATCTGTTAATGTCACACTCTGCAACAGCCGCACTAACCTCATCTGATCTGTCACTTTGATATTTGGTGTGTCTCATGACATGTGATTTCAATTTGCCCATCCTGTCATACACTGCTATTGTGAGTTGTTTTGATGTTATAGTGATCACAAATAAACATTTGTCTAGCAACAAACAACGAGAAACAATACCAAACGTTTTTTTAGAAAAAATAAATGATTTCCGCATGCTTTAAAATAATTAAAATAACAAGCTATTGTGATATTTTATACGTTATAATTTAATTGACCTGCCTACCCTTAATACAGGTTACCATGGTTACCCCATCTCTTAATTAATTTAAGATGTAGCTATAATATTTGAGCATTGTATGTGTAATTACATAATCTACATTTTCTGAAAATATGAGGGGGATATGTGAAAAAATAGCAAAATGAGAGCATTTTTATCAGAATATATGGATCGCCCCTTGTATATACAAGTGAAATGAGTTTAAAATATCAATAGTCAGTAAAATTGTTTGATATGCTTGTTAAATAAGAAACCTTGTTACTATTTGCCCCAAATACTAAAAACAACATATCCTAGACATCATTTTAATTTCTCATCTAAAAGGAAGCATTAAAAACATAAATATATCTGGTGAACACAAGGTTTAATTGTATTGTAAAATTTATTTCATGCATAATAATTGTGAGTTCAGTAAAACCTGCATAAATGGAACACTTTGGTGTCCTCAAAAAGTGTTCCACATAAGATGTGTTCCACTTTAAGAGGGGTTCATTTTGCATAAGTTATTTCTGGTCTTTGGACTCTTGAGACTTGTAAAGTGTTCCACTTACAGAGGTGTTCCACTTCTAGAGGTGTTCCACGTTACAGATTTCACTGTTCATTTAAAAAATCTTTGTATTAAATCATCAAGTGGATGAAGAGCACAGAGTTTGCAAGAACCATCATCACATTTTATTCCCATCCTCTTTCTTTGCCTTGCCTAATTTGATTTACCTCACCTTTTTTGGATCCTGAATAAAGAATAAAATACCAAAGATAAGATACTCTAGTATTCCTCCCATTATGTAATGGAGAAAATGGGGTTTCAATAAAAAAGCTTTGCATGCAATGTGGTATCACACATTATTCTTGACTTAAATGTTTAAATCTAGAAAATATTTTGAACTTTTTTAAAAGCATTCACCTGGTCATTGTGATCATGTGACTTATAAGCATACATGTAGGCTCTTTTTAGATACTGTACGCCCGGTATTATTCGCGTGCGAATAACTTTCGCGCTTTTCGCGAGGGTGTTAAAATCGCGAAAAATTATCGTCGCGAAATTGCAAATTAAATCCCCGGGAATTTGTTTTTACCCGGGGCTCTGATGCATTTCGTTTTATCTACTAGTTTGGATCGAGTTATAGTACTTCAATAGTACTGTGCAACTCCATGACTTTACTATGCGCATGCGCGGCAATGAAAGCGCACGTGCGCACGATTGTTCACGTGATCGTAGCCTGCAATTTGATTGGACATCATATACTGGGGAATCCCCGAATACGATAAAATACAGTATTCGCAAAATTTAATAGCCGCGAAACCGTGTTTTCGCAAAATTCGCGAAATTAAAGCTCGCGAATAATACCGGGCGTACAGTAGTGTTATTGTGGTCAAATGACGCATTTATCATCATCACATAAAACTGTTAAGTTAATGCTTTAATCTCTCAGATCAAAAATAACTCCTAGGTAAATTAGATACACCCAAAGTAAAGGAAATTACGCTGGTAAATGATTACATTGAGATTTCAGGTCTTAAAGGTTCACTTGAGATAAAATTTCATCAAATAAATATGACATACCATTTCTCAGTTGCCACTAATTAGACGTAGCAAACCAAAGATTCAAAGCAGGTAAGGTTGGTTTCACTTAATTTGTATATTTGATTTTATTTCAAATAACACAATTAGCACAAGTTTGTAGCTTATTACTTTAATACTTTTCAAATGATTAATAACATATTCTGTTTTAATTATCTTAGTGTCATGATTTTATTGATACTGTAATAATTACAACTTCCAATTTTCTAAAAGTTTCAAATGTATAAAATCTAAAATACTGGTTGTTTTCATGAAAATAAAACAAATATGTGTATCTGGACATTTATTCAACTTTATAATTCATTTAACTCATTTCTTGATCTGATTGTTTAGATTCCTCAAGATCTTGTGTGAAGAGAGTGAACTGATCACCATGAGATATCTTGTTGTTCTTTTTGTGGTGTTCGTTGCTACAGCAACTCTTGTTCATGGTGGGCGGCCAGTTTGTGACCTGAAGTGTGAACAATGTAATAGTAAGTACTTTTTCACAGGTATAAAATGCTTTACAAATTCTAGTAAGTTTTAGTCGATATAGACAGATATAAAAAAAGTTAGAATCTATTTTTGGTAAATTTTTAGAGAGGCTTTTATCGTCTCTTGCTGGCCTGGCTATATCCATGGTCATTTCAAGATATGACAAAATGTTATTGCAAAAAAGATACATGACGATATATACAGGGTGTGCAAAATCTAGAAAGATTGGTTAAAAATTGTGAAAATGGGAGACCTAGTGTGATTACTTAGGGAACACCCTGTAACATGTGACAGACTGATGGACATGTTTTGCATTTTTATGTTTAGAAAAATTTGGAGATGCAGAGGTATGCAATTTCCTCAGAGATGTGGCAGAAAGTAAGTACTTTTGTATTCTGAATAAATGCATGTACACTTTTCCACCAGGCTATATATATTTTGAATATTCAGGGTTTACATCAAAGTAAATACTGGTAGGCTTACTCCATTCAGTGTACAAATATTTAAAAACAGGTTCTATATTCTGACATTCTCAACATATTTGAAAACATCAACCATTCTTAGAGTAACACACTCAAATAGGGCCTTACATGGACAGTGCTTAGCATAAGGTATGCAGATGCAGGGGAAACATTGAGAAAACATTATTTTGAATTCACACATAGCTAGGCAAGGTGTATCCAATTCTAGCCAATCAGAACACGCTATTTCACGCAACTGCATTCCAAGGTTGTCAAGGTGGGGAAATTGAAATTGATGCTTTGCCAACTTGACCTTTGCAAAAAGTTTCATTGAAAATATGTTCTTTTAGTGATTTTGTAGAAAATATTTTGCAATGTATGAAAAGAATTTAAGTCCCAAGACTCAATGCATTGTGGCTGTTTCTTTCCACTCAGACGTTGTTTCCTAGACTTTAGATTCCCACTCCACAGTCATGCAAAGATTTTGAAACAACACCTTTAATGGAATGATTCAGCACACAATGTACCGAGTCCAGGGCTTAAATCTTTAAATATACACTGATTTCCAGATGTAAATCGATATAGCCAACAGGTCTGGAAGGATATGGCTGAGGAAGCTGTCCATAACCCACAATGTAAGTGTTCCATATAATCCATTATAATATATTACACAAGTGCTCTGAAAGGGAGAAACAGTATAATCTCCACTCAGTCTGTTTCATTCAGTGGATTCTACTCAATCTCTACTTTCTCTAAGTCTCTAATCTGCACCAATCTTAATTGCTACAATGTTTCATTTTTACACTCAGTGAATTCTACTCAATCTCTACTTTCTCTAAGTCTCTAATCTGCACCAAGTCTTAATTGCTACAATGTTTCATTTTTACACTCAGTGAATTTTACTCAATCTCTTCTTTCTCTAAGTCTCTAATCTGCACAAAGTCTTTGCTACAATGTTTCATTTTTACATCCAGTGGATTCTACTCAATCTCTACTTTCTCTAAATCTCTAATCTGCACTAGGTCTCTACTACTGTACAATGATTTATTTTTACATTCAGTGAATTCTACTCAATCTCTTCTTTCTCTAAGTCTCTAATCTGCACCAAGTCTTAATTGCTACAATGTTTCATTTTTACACTCAGTGAATTCTACTCAATCTCTACTTTCTCTAAATCTCTAATCTGCACTTAGTCTGTACTACTGTACAATGCTTTATTTTTACATTCAGTGAATTCTACTCAATCTCTTCTTTCTCTAAGTCTCTAATCTGCACAAAGTCTTTGCTACAATGTTTCATTTTTACACTCAGTGAATTCTACTCAATCTCTACTTTCTCTAAGTCTCTAATCTGCACTAAGTCTCTACTACTGTACAATGATTTATTTTTACATTCAGTGAATTCTACTCAATCTCTTCTTTCTCTAAGTCTCTAATCTGCACCAAGTCTTAATTGCTACAATGTTTCATTTTTACACTCAGTGAATTCTACTCAATCTCTACTTTCTCTAAATCTCTAATCTGCACTTAGTCTCTACTACTGTACAATGATTTATTTTTACATTCAGTGAATTCTACTCAATCTCTTCTTTCTCTAAGTCTCTAATCTGCACCAAGTCTTAATTGCTACAATGTTTCATTTTTACACTCAGTGAATTCTACTCAATCTGTACTTTCTCTAAATCTCTAATCTGCACTAGGTCTCTACTACTGTACAATGATTTATTTTTACATTCAGTGAATTCTACTCAATCTCTACTTTCTCTAAATCTCTAATCTGCACTTAGTCTCTACTACTGTACAATGATTTATTTTTACATTCAGTGAATTCTACTCAATCTCTTCTTTCTCTAAGTCTCTAATCTGCACAAAGTCTTTGCTACAATGTTTCATTTTTACATCCAGTGGATTCTACTCAATCTCTACTTTCTCTAAGTCTCTAATCTGCACCAAGTCTTAATTGCTACAATGTTTCATTTTTACACTCAGTGAATTTTACTCAATCTCTTCTTTCTCTAAGTCTCTAATCTGCACAAAGTCTTTGCTACAATGTTTCATTTTTACATCCAGTGGATTCTACTCAATCTCTACTTTCTCTAAGTCTCTAATCTGCACCAAGTCTTAATTGCTACAATGTTTCATTTTTACACTCAGTGAATTCTACTCAATCTCTACTTTCTCTAAGTCTCTAATCTGCACCAAGTCTTAATTGCTACAATGTTTCATTTTTACACTCAGTGAATTTTACTCAATCTCTTCTTTCTCTAAGTCTCTAATCTGCACAAAGTCTTTGCTACAATGTTTCATTTTTACATCCAGTGGATTCTACTCAATCTCTTCTTTCTCTAAGTCTCTAATCTGCACCAAGTCTTAATTGCTACAATGTTTCATTTTTACACTCAGTGAATTCTACTCAATCTGTACTTTCTCTAAATCTCCAATCTGCACTAGGTCTCTACTACTGTACAATGATTTATTTTTACATTCAGTGAATTCTACTCAATCTCTACTTTCTCTAAATCTCTAATCTGCACTTAGTCTCTACTACTGTACAATGATTTATTTTTACACTCAGTGAATTCTACTCAATCTCTACTTTCTCTAAGTCTCTAATCTGCACTTAGTCTGTACTACTGTACAATGCTTTATTTTTACATTCAGTGAATTCTACTCAATCTCTACTTTCTCTAAATCTCTAATCTGCACCAAGTCTTAATTGCTACAATGTTTCATTTTTACACTCAGTGAATTCTACTCAATCTCTACTTTCTCTAAATCTCTAATCTGCACTTAGTCTGTACTACTGTACAATGCTTTATTTTTACATTCAGTGAATTCTACTCAATCTCTTCTTTCTCTAAGTCTCTAATCTGCACCAAGTCTTAATTGCTACAATGTTTCATTTTTACACTCAGTGAATTCTACTCAATCTCTACTTTCTCTAAATCTCTAATCTGCACTTAGTCTGTACTACTGTACAATGCTTTATTTTTACATTCAGTGAATTCTACTCAATCTCTTCTTTCTCTAAGTCTCTAATCTGCACCAAGTCTTAATTGCTACAATGTTTCATTTTTACACTCAGTGAATTCTACTCAATCTCTACTTTCTCTAAATCTCTAATCTGCACTTAGTCTCTACTACTGTACAATGCTTTATTTTTACATTCAGTGAATTCTACTCAATCTCTTCTTTCTCTAAGTCTCTAATCTGCACCAAGTCTTAATTGCTACAATGTTTCATTTTTACATACAGTGAATTCTACTCAATCTCTACTTTCTCTAAATCTCTAATCTGCACTTAGTCTCTACTACTGTACAATGATTTATTTTTACACTCAGTGAATTCTACTCAATCTCTACTTTCTCTAAGTCTCTAATCTGCACTTAGTCTGTACTACTGTACAATGCTTTATTTTTACATTCAGTGAATTCTACTCAATCTCTACTTTCTCTAAATCTCTAATCTGCACCAAGTCTTAATTGCTACAATGTTTCATTTTTACACTCAGTGAATTCTACTCAATCTCTACTTTCTCTAAATCTCTAATCTGCACTTAGTCTGTACTACTGTACAATGCTTTATTTTTACATTCAGTGAATTCTACTCAATCTCTTCTTTCTCTAAGTCTCTAATCTGCACCAAGTCTTAATTGCTACAATGTTTCATTTTTACACTCAGTGAATTCTACTCAATCTCTACTTTCTCTAAATCTCTAATCTGCACTTAGTCTGTACTACTGTACAATGCTTTATTTTTACATTCAGTGAATTCTACTCAATCTCTTCTTTCTCTAAGTCTCTAATCTGCACCAAGTCTTAATTGCTACAATGTTTCATTTTTACACTCAGTGAATTCTACTCAATCTCTACTTTCTCTAAATCTCTAATCTGCACTTAGTCTGTACTACTGTACAATGCTTTATTTTTACATTCAGTGAATTCTACTCAATCTCTTCTTTCTCTAAGTCTCTAATCTGCACCAAGTCTTAATTGCTACAATGTTTCATTTTTACACTCAGTGAATTCTACTCAATCTCTACTTTCTCTAAATCTCTAATCTGCACTTAGTCTCTACTACTGTACAATGCTTTATTTTTACATTCAGTGAATTCTACTCAATCTCTTCTTTCTCTAAGTCTCTAATCTGCACCAAGTCTTAATTGCTACAATGTTTCATTTTTACACTCAGTGAATTCTACTCAATCTCTACTTTCTCTAAGTCTCTAATCTGCACCAAGTCTTAATTGCTACAATGTTTCATTTTTACACTCAGTGAATTCTACTCAATCTCTACTTTCTCTAAATCTCTAATCTCAACTTAGTCTGTACTACTGTATTCATCATTATTATTCTCAGTGGATTCTACTCAATCTGTATTATAATCAAACTCCTCAAAACTTGGTCATGTCATTTACTTGTGTTTAGTCATTTGTTTTGTCACTTGTAATGTCACTTACAAGATTGATCCCTCTCTTTCTATATAATAAAGCAAACATTAACAAGTGAGAACATTTGTGAATCATTAATTAAAACATTCCAATATTGTAAATCCTTAGAGAATAGGATAGGCGTGATGGATATAATATATCAATATATACATGTATGGCAGTGCAATCATTATCTTTTACATATTTTCTCAAATTCTTAAATTCTTAAATGATGACATATTTCGGCCTAAACCTATGTTAGTGTATGCTTCATCATTGACATTCATCAAGTAGAACTAATATAGGTTTTTTATATTCGAAATTCACAATATTTTTGCATTTTCATCTTTTATTTCAGTAAAAGCAGAGGTTGAAGCATACATAGAGACAAACATTCAGTAAAACAATAGATGGAGATAAACCAGGTTCATCATAAACACTGCACACAAATACAACAGGTGGATTTGGATTACAGACTAATAACCTGTTTTGAAGGCAAGGATCAAACTCAAGTTAAACTGCAAATTCACAACTAGGACACAGGACACTAGGACAGACACTATTCAAATATGACTTTCATGTGGATTTCCTCGACTCAAATATGGTGGATCATGACAATTTTAGGCTAAAGGAAATAAATAAATGTTAAACATTATCTCACTCAGCTCTTTCAAGCTTTCAAATAGATTAGGAACATTTATTTTTTCCATTTCCATTACTAACTTGTCTGGTTGTATTTTATCAAAAAATTAATTTGTAATTTTCATCTCTTATCTGCAAATACATAATTGAGTGAACAGTAGAATAAACAGTTTTTCATCTTCCAAGTTTTATTCATTTTTATTTATCACTTAAACAATCCCTATACATGTGTAAGTACATGTAGATACACACTGCCAGTGTTAGAGGCAAGAATAAAAAAGAGCAAATGCTTCTACAGGTAAAATACAGTGAAATGTGTATATCTAGGTCCCAATTTTGTCATCTCCCAATCATTCACATCTAAAGAAACTTTGTAATGTAAACACCTCCTAATCTGAACATTTTTGAGTGCTGTTCTGATGAAACGGTCAGATTTTATTGCATTTCAAATATCTTAACATTAAAATATCTTCTACTACATATAGAGTCTACATTTAAGAAAAACTAATCAACTCCATCTTAATGCTATTTCAAACAATGCAAAGCATAGAATGTATAGTGGCAGTAGTTTTAGAGTTAGAGTTTTATACTACAGTATAGTGAACTGATCAACAACAAAAACCAACTGGTAGGTAGGCTAATTTCAGAAGATGATTACACTCATGATTATCATCAGTATCCTATTTTAAACAGATTCAGTACATTTATTCATAATTTATTTGAAATGTTACATTTAAAGAGAGAAGAAGGAATGGTAACAAGATGAGAGCTTTGAAAAATGTCTGCTCTCATCGTCATATTTTCGAAAAAGTCCAACAGTTATGCCATTATTTCATCATACTTCCTTAAATTTTTTTTTACTTTTCAATCAAATATAGATTAAAAAAGATAGGTCCATTATTTGATGAGATATCTCAATTCTTTTTTCAAATAATTAGACTAAGGAATAGATGGCATGATTTTTAAAAAGATTGCTTCTAACATCTGAACATTTCACTCTTCCTTTTAATTTCTTCAGTGCAAGCTCTGTCCCTGCTTGCAAAGACAGCATCCCTCATTCACTAGGAATTCTGTTAATACATGAATATATAATTGTTTGAGTGCAAAGCTCATATCCACCAAAAAATGTCATTGTTTTGATTAGTAAATGCAAAAATGATCATCAATTTATTAGGATTTCAATTTAATTCTCTAAAAGCGACTAGATTTTCCACTATACAATAGCTCATTCCTCAGAACTTCAAATTGCACAATTTAGATATTATTAGAATTTATACGTCATGATTTGGTGCTTTCAGGATGAGTCTCTGACATTTGTTGATCAGGTTTTAAGTCCATATCTTTACTTAAACTGTCATCCTGCAGGGACAGATCTTTTATCTCTGGAGATTGTTCCTCTTGAGGCACATGTAGGTCAGGGACAAGTGTATTTTCCTCTGTGGTCACTTTAGTATCATCTGGATTTACAGATGTCACAATCAGTTTGTCTTTTTTAACTGTATTATCATCAATAGATGTCTCTGTAATATATGTCTCATGCAAGGTCTTGGAGAAAGTCCTTGCTTCTTGGATTAAACGTTTCACCCCCACCATCCATTGCCGTACCTGGAATAATAGAAAGGATTTGTCAGTAAAACTCATTTGGACTTACCTAAGCTTCTTTTGGCAAAATAAATTGTGAATAATTTCATCTTAGATAATCTTTATGAATTTCTCCATTTTAATATGGCAGTATACTAAAAATAGTGAGTACAGTTAACTGTTGGAACTGATCTTCAAAAGCATGTCTGGTTCAATGTTAACTGTTTCAACTGAAAACTGAAAAAATGAAATTCAGATATCTGATCACCAAAAATAAAAGTTATTAAAGATTCAGAAACGTTCAAAATTAGTACATGTATTGAAGAAGAGAGGTCCAGTTTTTAAGAACAGTTACCAGATGACCATGGAAATCAAAGATTAAATAATGAAATTGATTGTGAAATAGGTGGAAAAAAAGAATAACTGAATGGTTCTTACTTCTGTGATGTAGTCCATCATGAGAGAAAGATGCAAGTCATGGGCCAAATCACACTCACCCAAAGCAAGAGCTGAAACAAAAATAAATGCCTACAGTAAAACCTGTATAACTGGGAAACAATGCCCCCTGAACTCAATAGCAAAAGACGATATGTTCCGAGAAATTAAAACATTTGTCGAACAATAATCTAAATGCACCTCATATACCTCAAAATCACACTTCATGTGAAGAAGTCTGGGTTGTCATTTCAGGGAAGGGCTTTCTAGATGAAGCGATTTGTCAAGATATGCTTGGAAAATCATTTCTACTAGACATCGATCCTGGAAATGAGGCCAGATGGCAATAAAATGGCAATATTATATATAGGACATGGGGTCCTGAAGTCTGCCAAAAGATAAGGTCTTATTTACATTTTAAGGATCATACCTTTTGCGAGTTTGTTCATTTTCAGCTTGACATCATCGCACAATTTATCTTTCTTCCAGAAATCTTCAAAGATTAATATCTTCTTTGTAATATCAGTTGTTACCCTTTTCTGTAAAGATGAATAGAAATAATACAATTACATACTTGTACATGCAGTCACAAAAGGAACTAGAAGGGAAGGAGAATGCAAAAAAACTATCACAAGGATGTAGAATCCTATTTCTGTTAGTTCTCTAAATTTAGGTCATAGGTGTTGTTTTCCGTATTTACATTTATTTTACATTAATATTTCCATCTTTTCTTCATTCTAACTTCTGAACAGATTTCATAACAACTTCAATTGATTTTTCCATAGGATTTTAAAACCAATGGGTTAGATTTGATGGAAAGAAAAACAAAACAAATGGCTTTAGTAATTACCTCCATAGCATCAGTTCCATTTTGGATGACTTGATGTAGTAATTCTAAAGTATTACTCTTTAATTCCTCATCACTTAGATTCTCAGAATCACTCTTTGTAACATTCTCTACTGGAGCCACCTGTTCAGGGGGAGTGAATGGAGCAGCCTCGTGTGTTTCATGTGGAGGGGGTGACAATGGAACAGCATTTGCTATATCTTGGTTATTGTCCAATGAGGTGATAAGAAGAGGTAATGGTTGAGAGGATATAGCAGTTGTTGTTGTGGGGGGAAGGATCATGATGCTTCCTTGGGGTGGAGTTTCACCAGTTAATGCATTCCCTGTAGGGGGTCCTGGAAAATATAATATAAAAAATATATAGACATGTATTCTGTAGCCAAGGAAAGCAGTGATAAATATCAATATAATGTTTTTTGTGTTATATCCATCACTTGTTCTTTTTGCTATACAAATTAGCAGAACTGATGAATAATGATGTAAATGCCTGAATGATTAGCATAAAACTAATCAATGTACAGATAAAACCTTGATTGAACTCATTTTACCAATCATACCTTTAGATGGCTCTCCAGTCTGACTCATGGGCACAGTTGGGGATGAGTAATCTGCGGGGAAAGCTACACGCTTATTGAGCTGAGTACGTCCCTTGGGTGTCTTTGTTGAGTCACTCTGCAGCTGAGCATTGTATAGGAACATTGGGGGATCATTCCATCCCCTCTCATGATTTCCTGCAATGAAAGAAATTCAAATGAAGTTTTATCATTTACAGCAAAGTGTCTAATAGAGGAGTCAACAAAAATTCAAAGAGAACACCCAATTTCCTCTTTAAGAACTCCTATTCTTACCGGAGTTTTTCCCAAATAGACCCATGGGTGTTAATTGTTTATTTGAAAGAGGGGTGTATGAAAGTTTTTTCCCTAAAGGCAATTATGGGCACTCATTTTGAGGACTTCTCAATTAACACCAAGTGGGAAAAGGATTGAAATTTCTAATACTGTACTCCTAGTATTTTCCGTGTACGATTTAGTTTCGTGATTGTGGTAGAATAACAAAAATTAATCTTTGCGAAATTGTCAATTAAATTCCCGGGATCCCAAATTGCAATTTCGTGTTTTTTTTGTAAAATGTTTGTCAAGTGTTATTAGTTGATTAATGGAAAACTAAGTAACAATGTCTGTTACAGTTGCTTATTAGATCAAATAAACTAGAAAATGATGTAACAAGGTGCAGTGTGTCGTTGACCAAGACCAGGCGTACCAGATGGTTGCAAATTCGCTCCAAATACAACCAAATTTCAAAATTTTCCTGGTGGAGAACCCCCAGACCCCCCTAAATGCTCGTTTTTAATCACTCAACTCTTGTTCCTGTGGTGGTGGCGTACTACTTAGAAAAATAGCGCTACGCCCATGTTAGTGCAATAAGCCTGTGCCCTCCTATAATTTGAGGTCTATTAGCCATGTTAATTTTCAAATTTTTTTCAGAATTAACACGGCAGAAAAGCATCAAAATATAAGAGGCTACAGACTTAATAAGCCAATTTAGAAGCAGTCCAAGATATACAAATGTCATTCATGTACAGTATGAATACGTTTTTCCATATATATTATTGCACAATGATCTTTAGATTTCTTATTTTTTAGGGTCAACTGGTGATTATGAAGTAAATTCCAGTCGGAATGACTGATGGACGGACTGACGGATGAAGGGCTTCGTTATATTTCTACCAAATTTTGTTCGTTGGGATAACAAGTGTATTGACAGAACAATTGGCCTCAAATTTGTGGACATTTGTTTCTGATCGCAGAAAAGTAATTTGAATCATTCCATTATAAAACCGAGCCAAGAAAAAACCAAACGTTGCGCATATTTCCCTGACTCGCGCCAGCGCTGAACACTGTATATAAAGTTTGGAACAAAAATAAATGACAGGTAGATTTTCTATGACCATTTCCTAACCATTGTTGTCTGAAAGCCCATAATTTCCAACATTGTCTAGATTTTCGCAACATGGTCCTGTGGAATTGGATAGTCTGGTCACTGACTAAATCCAAATCTGAAAGTCAGAGACATATATAACAATTTGGATAGAATTTCCAAATATTCACAAATTCGAATTTCACTAAATAAATCGTCCTTCTAGTTTGCATTACGCGGATAGTACTAATTGATCAAGGACGGGGGAAATGTTACTGAAGATCAAACAAGTTAAGTAAGCACATAAAGTGCAAACATGACTAAAAATCAACGAAATATGAAAAATGTTTCTGCCAACTCACCAGGTCTTGTATTCTCCATTTTGTCCAAGTCACATGATCTACTTCCACCAATCACGTGGTACCAAATCTGCTTTAGGCGCTGGTTGATCTTTGCAAACTTCCTCCTTATAAATTTGTCAAATCATTTAAATATATTATAAGCTATAACAAACGTTTTATCAATGTTCAAACTTTTTAAAATATTTGAATTATAATTTAGTTAGTTTCCTACTTTTGGTAAACATCTTAAATCCAGGAATGTTTTTGAAATGTATCAACTTTAAAATGTGACAGGGGCTGGTTTTCTAAATAGAACAGCATGAATCTTGAGTCATCCAGCCATCCAGCCATCTAGTCAAAAAATATCACTGAAATTCAACCATCGTGTAAAGTATAACAATTCATAATGGATCTTACATCAAACTGACAAACAGACATAAAAACAGACTTTTGAATATCATGGCCATATGTGTAAATACATAGATTATTATTTTCGTTCGGATACACGCAGTAATTATGGATGTTTTAATTTGGGCCATGTTTACAGTTGGACTTTTTCAACAGGTTTCAGGATTGAATGGAAAGGTACAGGCTGGACCAGTTGGTAAGTAACTCTACACCTATAAAACCATTGTTGCATTAATATGTTCATTGTCTTTGCATACATAAGAAGTTTGTGTCATTTTACTTCGCAAAGCTGACTTTGTCAAGGCCATCAAATCAGAAAGACATCAGCCAGTCATCGACTGAGTCTGATCGAGTGACAAGTCTCGAGATGAGTGAAATCTATCAACTGGTCTCCGATAAGCATGTGTACATGTAATTTAGTTCTGTCAGACTCTCACATATGAATATTTGCAATCACTAATTTATATCTGGCAAACCTAGAGCAAAGGCAGGACTTGTATATCGATTGACTCCAGATTTACCTGTCAAACAATAAGTATAGCCTAACCTGTGACAAATACATATTGATCACACATTTCACATTCTTGGTCGACAGCGGATCCATTGGGTTTTGGCTATTTATCATGATTTTTTGTCCTTTTTAATGTAAACTATAGAGATTGATTTTCAGATGGGTAGTAGCCTCTTCAAATTATTCAAGCACCCTCTAACTTGTTAAGGTAATTCCATATGTTTTGATGGCTTCCTAATTGGAGTTCTGTGCTTTTATTTCCAGAACATAAAAATCATTCTATATATTGTCTTTATCTTTCAGTTTTGCATGTAGAGTACATGAATGTACCTTGATAAACTTTACAAAAAATTTCAGGGGGGTTCACACTTGACAATTTTGGCCCAAAATCACTTGAATAATATGATTCTAAAAAAGAATTCAGTGACTTACTAATTTAAATACAAAAAAATTTAGGGCATTGAATTTTTTCCTGATTTAGATGTCTAGAATATTAATTTACCTTCAACTAACAATAGAGGTTTGTTTATGAATTTATTGTACAAATCTGTAAATTTTAGACCAAAGTATATAGAGTTATATGTTCCAGAAAATAAAATGAGCCATAGTATTAGTTACACTATCTGAACATACAGCATTACCTTAGCAAGACTGTAAAAATCTATTTCATGTCAATTTTGTGGTTGAATCCCCAAAGTTGCTGATAGCAGTGATTGGGTTGAGAATGTTATACAGGTAATTTGAACGAAACTGGAATAATCCTATATTATACATAAAAGTGTAGTTTCCCAAAAAGTAAATAAGTATGTAACCATTCAAAAAATATCATATTCCAGAATACAATATTAAATCTTAACTTATCAGGTTTCCTTTAAACTGCAGTGAACTAGTGATTATATATGTTGTACATGTATAATCCACCCTAATCTGTTAGATAATCTTGTACCCAACAGTCTGACCCCAGGCATGGGTGACATTTTTCCTAGAAGTTGATTTTCAATCTAAAATAGGACAACTTTTCAAGTATTAATTATCAAAATATGAAAAATCACATGTTGTTGATCTGGCAAGTGTAAATATGAGTACTGTACATGTATATACATATATACATGTGTAATAAAATACATGTGCCTTGTAACTGTAACATGTTACATCTCTGCCCTAGATTTCCAACATGGTGTCTTGTCTGTTTGCCAGTACCTGTACAGTATTTATTTCAAACTACATTGAAACCTGTCCTGGTCATCATGATAAACCATGATATGTCATTTCTTCGCAGCCCTGAGATGTTTCAGGTGAAACAGAAAGATGCTATGAGTATCAGATTGGTCCTGGTCAACACTGCTGGACTGGCACAAGTGTAAAAATTAAACTAAAAAGTGATCACATTAATTTTTTATCTGGTTTTCAAGCCAGAGAGATATTTGTAAAAATCAAGAAGTTTACAAAATACATATTTGAACATTATTAAAATAGAAGTTTTAATGAGGAGAACTTGAAGTAAATAAAAAATATATGGATCATTATTGAACAAGTATGGTTAGGGCGTATAACTTCATCATTGAACTAGATTCTAGAATTCCAGAGTTAAGTTATATTTACCTGTACTTTAGTCTTATAACTATACCAAGTACCTCTTTCAACAGTGTTATTTGTGATAAAAATGTCCTGCCGGGTGTAATATTGATTTGACCTATCAACTAAGGTAAGTTTGGAGTTGATAGGTTATTAATTTTCTAATATTCAAGTGTCACTCACATGCAGACTAGATTTATTAGTACACTGTACAGTGATACATCATCAGCCAAGCACTTAGATTTGCCATTCAGGTTATTCTGCTCAAACAGGCCTTGAAACTAACAGAGACTGTCAATAGCACTTATTAACTTTTGAGAGAGACAAATGAATAGACAATGTTAATGAGAGAGACAAATGAATGTTAAGCTGATCAGACAATAGGAGCTGTCATGGCATTTGATGGGAGTTTGGATATATGAAATGAGTCACAAAAATGCAACAACTGTTAATTGTAATATAATAAATTCTGATTAGATATCTGTTGATTTAATGACCAAATTTCATTGAGTCAAGGCTACATCAAAGAATTATATTTGATTCAAAGAGTTTAGACCTTGAGACATTCATACTATAGAAAATAGTGTTCAATGAGAATTGAGAAAATGGTAATAAGCCATTATAATCTTATTAATAATTAAGAATGTTACAGACAGAGATGTGTTTTTACTGGTTTAACATTAGTCATTTAACATTACTGGTTTAACATTACTGGTTTAACTGTACCCCATACTCCTGCTGTGAGGGAATACCCGTTTTTGAGGGTAAAAAGGGAATATTTGCTTTCCAACCAACAACTATAAAAAAGCATTAAATTCCAGTATTATTATTTCATATGATTTAATATTAATAGCATTAGTACTTTGCTATGATTGATGTTGTTTATCAAATGCAATGTTTACCTCAATAGAATGTAGGTGTTGTTGACATGGTAACATTAGGCCAAACTTATTATTAAAGATTTATATGGGAATATAATTATTCTTGAAGATTAAATCAAACTACTATTTCCATATACCTAATGATTAAGTAATTTGCCCATTCCTTCGTTCTTCACGTGTTATGACAAAGTGTTGGTGTATATGGTCGCAATGACCTCAGTTATTATATGTAGGGATGTTTATATAGATTAAATGATTGGTAATATTACTTTTTTATTTTCCCGTAAAGCTTGTTGACTGGTAACTCTGATTATGCTATGTCATGACTTTAAACTACATGTATATGTATTATCCTTCTTATTTATGACTTTAAACTTAGTGAGTGTGCATGAGAATTTTTATGATATACAAATGTACCACATGAAACAAACAAATATTATTTCATGATCTTAAATTAAAGTGTTGATTTGAACCATATGTTTCATATATAAAAATATCATATCTTTGCAACTGATTTATTTGTTTTCTTGAACCAGAAACAATTGGAACAATGCATATATTCTATTCTGCATGTATTAAGAAATGTGATAAACAATCTACAATAGAAGGAATTCACCAGAAAATGTCATTTCTCTTTTTGTTCTATTTTTCAAAGGTTCTCAGCATCTGTTTATAGTTATGTGTGAGATAATGCATGGATGTCTATTGATAATTCCTATTTTCTTGAGGAAGATCTCTCTGGGAAGAAATATATCACTTAATTACATTAAATTTAAATGCCAATCCTAGAGTACATCACACAGTGATCTCCCCAGGATTTTTTTCATAGCAGGGGGGATTTTTTTCGCACCAATCAAATAAACACACCAAATCTCATTTAGAAAACCTTTATCTAAGAATAATTCATGATAATATTATTGTAGTGTTCATTGTTCAGTTTCCTTAAAGCCTCCTGTCCCTGTATCTTCTGGGGTTCATGTCACCCCATGCTGCCTTAAAATCAAAGACTTCTTCCCTTGGCCTGTTTATGATTATATTGAGGACCCTGGGCGGGTGAAGCAAGCAGGGGGGGGGGACAAGGGGGTGAAGCAACAAGGGGGGAACAAGTGAAGCAAGCAGGGGGGAACAGGGTGGGGTAAATTGAGTGAGCAGGGAGAGCGCCAAGCAATTAGAATCTGGGGAGCACCCACTTTTTGCTATTGGCAATGAAATAGATTGCCTATTAGGCAACATACTGAATGTCAATATGTTAAGTTGTGGCAATCAAATAGTTAACCTTAGAAGTGAACCCTGCCATCATAACATTGAATCTAGTTAAATGTTAATGTTGTTTTTAGATGCACCTAGAGTGTATCACATCACATGGTCATAATAAGACTGAGTACCATATGTCAGGTACAGCTGATTACTTTGTGACATGCAACCTCATACAAAATACAGTAGAACATACGTAAAAATAGACTAGTCTAGTAAAAACTACCCTCTGCCTAGTATAGACTATATTACAGTTAAGCAGCCCCACCCACACTACTGGTGCCTGTGACTGCCTGGATCATAAGCATTTCAAACCTACTCTGCTAACCTATTCTCGACCAATCAGTGAGCTTGAAGGAACACATGCTAAATGCATGCTCTTGCGATGTGTTGATGTCGGAGGAAATGACCAGTCATCCATATTTCAATGACAAACTCTGATTGGCTTGGTGAGTTCAGAGAATTATTGTGAACTGAAAGAGAGAAGATGAAACTAAGTTGAATGAATTCAAAGGGTAGTATACAAATAGAATACCTTTGACACACGTTGTATAAATATACAGTTAAACATGTAAAGTTGAAATCTTTATGTGAGTAAGTGAAACACCAGCCAATTATAAGTAGAACAATGCTACCTTTAACTAAATGTAACATGAACCTGTCTTATTGGTACAGCTTGAAGTAGAAAACCATTCTGAGGTAATAAAGGTGTTCAACTTGCATATGGTTTCACTGTACAGTATATTTATATAATGAGCACTTTGATATGCTGGCACAACTCTATAATGAACACCTCTTTGATTATCCCGTTCCCGGACTATAGTCCTGCACTGAGCGCATTCATTTGCCTGTACGATTACAACTTGGGAGAATTATCTACGCCCCTTACACTTAAGATACCTACCTCAATGCATTATAGAACTCAAGATGTAACTTCTAATATATTGGAACCGCCGATTGTCTGGGTATATCGGCAGAACGGGAACATTTTCTCTTTTTCATCGAGAGAGATTCCATCACTTTTCAAAATGGCGGTTGGATTTAAAATGGGAATCCCCCGTTTGGCTGTCCCGGATGTAGCCCGGAAGTACCAATATGGAGGAATTTGACGGTTGAAATAAGTTAAATGTTACACGCAAATATTGCGATCAAAAACGAAAATGTCTTCGTTCTGCCGATAAACCCAGACAATTGTGGATTCAACTACACGAAAAGAATGCTAAATTACCAAGGAATCTATTGAAGTAGGTATCTGAAGTGTAAGATCAGTAAAAAATTCTCCCATGTTGTAATCGCACAGGCAAAAGATTGAGATGTTCACAGGACCATAGTCCGGGAACGGGATAACTCTTTGACAGTTACTGCCATTGATGGTCTCACAATGGAAAAGCAGTGTTCTCTCTAGGTTTTAAATGAATGAACACATGCCATTATATAACATAATGTTATAACAGCATTACAAAAACAATATATCTGGGATTTGAGAAGATTTTGTTGATATGTAATAAATTAATATTACATATATGTTTTCCTCCTACACATAATTCTGATTGTTATTTAACCTTTAGCAGACCACCGGCGACCGCGTCCGCCCATTCAAAACTACCCCCAGAATCCACCGGCGGATCCGGACGACACAAATCTAACTTTTGAAAACTTTACTTTTTCCCGCCGTTCTTATGATCCAATTAGATTGCCCGATTTATTCAGTTCTTAGTAGGTGACTTCCTGTTGACCTAGAAATGGCGATGTTTCGAAAAATATTTCTCAATTCAACAATTCAACAGTGTTTAAGTCGTTTTTAGTGAACAAATCATACAAAATGACGGCCAAATACGATCACAACGAAAATGCGGAGGAAATGGATTGCGATTTCGAGCTCTTTAGGCTCTTGGAAGCCGATAATGGTCATCGAAAATAGAAACTAGAATATTTTCTGAACTGAAAAGAAGAACATTCGATCTCTGCAAATTCAGTTTTGGATTCTGACCAGACGTTGAATCTCCCGAGGGGCGAAACGGCGGATTCTGGAGGAGTATTCATGGTATATTCAAGCCCAGTCGTGTTTATGTACGAAAAAAATTCATGAGAACATTTTTCTCATGAGCCACGCTAGTGTATCTTCCCTTTGTGAAAATTTTATCCAGATTCATTCAGTAGTTATTGAGATATTAATTATTTAGTCCAGGCATATCATTTTTGAAAAATAAGTCAGATGCGTGGGATATATTTGCTGAAATAAGTCGGAGTGCAGAAGGTTAATGATGAACAAATGCATGTAAGCTGTCATGATACAAACACATAGGTCAGGTGTGAGCTTGATTAGATTATCTATGTTATAATGTATCATAGTGATAACTGAATAGTTTTATCTATAATTGCAAGTGCGAACACTTCAACACAATGATTGTCTATTCTCTTGCTTTGTGAGTTGCAATGCATAATAATATAGTCTCTTCTCATCAAACAAGTGTGCCATTCAGTAAAACCATTGTATGAGAACACCCCCTCCCTCTCCCACTTATTCTCAAACTTGCTGCATTCGTGTTTTTTCTATGTTACCAATTACTTGAATGTGAATGCTTCAACTCTCAATCTGATTTAGGTTATTCATTATGTCTTTCTGTTATTACTGATAAATCCTACAAGGATGATTGCTATTTGTTCACAATTGTTAGGAAATGTGTTTTCACAGCACATAAAGTATGCAAACATGAAACAGATTTATTTATTACAAAATCATGCTATGTTAATTGTTATAGATTGATATTTTTGCATATGGCATATGTACCAACATGTAATTAATAATGTTACCATTACCAGCATAAAACGTTTTCCTGTTTCCTGTTTCTAGCTTTTATCTTGAAAGTTTATTTAAGTACATTAACTGAAATCAATTTACCTAAATAGAGTCAGTCAAAAGTGCCAGTAGTTTCATAATCTCAACTTGAATTACCCCCCCCCTCATTTTTTTAATTCATAATGGTATGTACATAATTATGTATCTTATAGAATCAATGGACTTTAACATAAATCCTCTTTTTCCTCTTTTAAGGCTTGAAAATATAATTGGGTATAACTTAATAAATCACCTTTTAAAATTGAAAAGTTGCACTTCAATTAAGAACTTGTTGTGTTGGTTTTAAGTGTTTTTCAAACTTTGGTTATTCTATGAACAAGTGTTTTTCAAGCTTAACTATTTCCGAAAAGAAGGTTGTACCGAAGTCTATAATTTGAGTCATTATTAATTAAAACATTTTGATTAATTTAGTATCTAAATAACGCAGATGCGAGTAGGTAGTTACCAGATTCACCACCAGATGGCTCGTTTGAGTCAGATAGCATGGCGGGTATGGTAGAACTTAAATTACATCTATTTGCGTGGTTCAATTTTCATATAACCCTTATGTATATAATAGTTATGCAAATTAAAATATGTCCAGTAAAAGAAAATGTTATTTGTCCAATACAAGATAAGATAATTCATTTTTTGTGATTTTGTAACATGGGCTCTATGGGGAATCCACCCGAACAAAAATTAAATTTTCAAAGTTGATAGATTTTCGAAACCATATTTCTAGATGTACTTTTACATGCAGATTTCAAATATGACATCACTTTGACTGAATTTTGAATATTTAATGACGTAAATCAAGATTATTTCTACTCGCATCTAGTCTATTATAAACACTCAGTGGCAGCCTTTTGAATAGTATATTGTTAGCAGTTATGTCCCTATCATTGAATATATGCCTAAGGTCTGTCACCAATATAGCCCGAGCTTGCGAGGGTTATATTACGACAGACCGAAGGCATATATTCAATGATACGGACATAACTATTGTATTACATACTTTTATATCATGGCTACGTTATATCAATGACGCCACGTGTCTGTGTGCTAGTGAAATTAGGAAGAAATGAAACATGACGTCCCGATGACGTCATAAGATTGTCATGGTAAAAGGTTTGGCGGCTATACAGGAATATATAGCCGACCTTCAGCTCCATTGACTTCAATACAAATGCTTCGCTGGGTATGTAATACCATAAGATATAGTATATTTACAATCCAATATTATATTTACAATATATGTTTTCAATATTTTAACATGTGAATAACAAAGTCTGCTAACCATATAGACCTCATTATTAATTGTATCACCGTCTCTATAGTTTCACTTAATGATTGATTGTTTAGTATATGTAGTCTGCCTCAGAATATAATATCATATTTTTTTATGTTTTAGAATAAGAAATATTTCTATAAACAATGAAATTATGAAAATAGGCTTGTTTTGTGCTCAAAATTATTTATAAATTCAAGAATATCTGACTCTTATTTCTAAAAACTGTTGGAAACCTTTTTAAATAGCAAAATATGAATATGATTTTGAGCAAGGGTTGAACACCTCTGCCATGTACCTGGTTTACCAAATAAACATCCATAGGAAATGTTACATATGCTGAACTTAGAATGTATCTATCAGTCTCTATATGACTGATAGATTATTTGTCAAACTTAGCAAAAATGTCATATTTAGCTAACCATTTAGTTTACTTTTGACATTACATCGTCTTCTCAGAAGCCATGATAAAATTCTTTGGTGATTGTTAACAGACCCCACTAAGTTCTCCAAGTTCAAGGTTTAATTAAGGATAGATACCTTGGCAACTTAATGTGTTCTTTTTGCTTGGAGAGCAGCTCAATCTAAAACCAAAACATGACAATATGGTAATATGATACTCTACTTAATTAATCTATTTTCACCTTGGAATTAACAAGGTTATCAAACCCTGGGATAAATAACATTAAAGTGGTCCAGCTTCTCTGTTCTTGGAATAAAAGTGGTTGTTCTTAGAATAAAGCAGTAATTGCCCAAATAGGACATATCCCAGAGGTGTAGCATGGAAGTTGTTTTACAGTGATTTTCCTTATATAACTAATAAAACCTAATAGATGTATTTGGCAAGGAGTGCAACCACCTGTATAGAAGTATTTCTTAGGAGCATGAATATGTTAATGATCAGAATGATGGAAAATGCAGGACAGGGAACAGGAATATTTAAGTCAGTAAGTCTATAAATGTGGTTTTGTGAAGCACAAGGGATAAATGAGGAAAAACTAAAACATTTTACTCTCCAGTATTAAGAGTATAACCAGTCATAACAGTACTCCTAATAAAAATAAATCCCCAAGATCCCAAATATTTGCTCTTATACACAAAGAAACCATACATAATACCCTTTCACCCATTTTTCAGGAACTATAATTGTAATATACAAACACAAGACAATGGAATATTTCTTTCATTCTGAAATTATTACAATACCTGAACAATAAATATGTATATGATTTAGTATTTATACAAGATATTACACCTCTATTAAATGGATCATCTCTGTAAAAGAACATCTCCCAATTAAAACACTTTTTGAAGTACATTTTGACCTTCCACCTTTACAGGTTTTACTGTAGTTCCTCTTTTGAGGTGTTCATTTTAGGGAGTTCAGTGTACATATGCAGTAAAACCTGATAACAGTAAACACTTATGGACCCAAAAGATTTGTTCACTGTAAGGAGGTATTCACTACAGCAGAAGTCAGTTGAGAATATGCTGAGAAGACTCAGAGTGGGTGTTCACTTGATACAGGTGTTCACTAGAGAGATGTATTCACTAAGACAGGTTTAACTGTATATGTAAAGGTGTTACTACATCTATAATTTACTTAATTCAAAAAACAAGATGCTAATTCTTGTATCAGTAGCAAAACCTAGGCAACATATTATACTGAGAGCATTTACTTATTACAACGGTCCTGTCTGGTTGATGTATTTGGTCATTTGTTTACCCCTACCTATGTGGTATATTTAATGCTGATATCCTGCCAACCCTGTACAATTCACAACATAAAGCATTTATTGTTTCCTCCCGGGTGTTTCTGCAGCTCCATGTATTTTAAGTTAAAACTTGTTAGTAAAGTAATATTACTTGGAGTAGCTAATCTGATACTGATTTCATCACATGAACAAGTAGACTGTGATTCTAGATTTTTAGACTTTGACATAGACGAGTGGTGCAAGTGCAAGTCCTGGGAAAAGATGGAGTCTACTTGACTATGAAAAATTGACCGGAAGTCAATGAAAGACATGTTTTTTGATGTCATTATTTTTGACTTGTCATACTGTTCCTATTAGATCTAAAGGCTTTTTTAATCACAAGGTATTTTTGTATAAGGCCCACTTTCAGGCCAAACATTCAGGCCAAAGCCTTTGATACTGTAGGGCTAGACAAGCATGATATATAATTTAGAATTGACAAAATGAAGTTCTTGCAAAGGTAAAAGGTTATATTATCTGAAATAATAACAAGAGATAATAAAGATGTATTTGTTGATTTCACTTATTAAACTCTCTATGTGGGAGAATGCGTAGATATTGATCTTAATGAACGAATCTAATTCAATTTCCAGGATGTTATTTTCATGCATATTAATTAATAAACCTTGAGTTGGGATTTGCAGAAGCAGTTCATTTGTCCATTTTTATGCTTAGGAGAAAACTTGCGATTCGATAAAAATTTGTTTTGTAGGATGTATAACTCCATAGAGTTGCTATGATTCTAGTAATACTTGTAATACTTGTTGAGATTCCAAGAACTTTGTTTCATTTTCACTTACCTTGAATCCCAACTACAATTGCTGAACTGTTGATGCTGATCAGATCATAAGAATCTCAAATGAAGCTTTAATGTTCTTAAATGGGAGTTTGAATGTAAAATATCAGTTACTTCTCAGCAGAAATGTATAGATAAGTTATTCCCACCCACATACTGATTATTTCGTAATAGACTAGATCGAAGACTAGATTAATGAAGGTAAAATGGAATCATTAGTCTTTATGAAGTGTAATTTTTACTATGACTCCTAGATATCATAATTGGCTGTGATAGGCAATTGCTTTATAGTGATACTAGATGTGTTTCACGCTTGACTTAAAGTGTTACTGTCACACTTAATCAAGTAAAAGTAATAGATTAAACTTAAAAGTCAAACCAACCAATAATCGCCAACACTTGCATTCAATGTAAGTTATAACATATTATTATATACCCAATATGTAACACTAATCCTGATTGGTCAATACCTAGTCACGTGTTCCGAAATAGATTGACTATTTCCCTCGGAAAGTTATATTCCCTCAAATGTGACGTCAGCGGGAATATACATTTGAACTATTGCCCGCTGACGTCACGATTGCACTTTCTATTACCCTTGGAAACGTCTGCGCATCATCACTGCGCAGACGAAAAACAGAAAAATGGAGGATGAGCACAAACACAAATCAACTCCGTTCACCATGACAGACGTGCGTGAACGATACAATATAAGCAATGTGTATAAAGTTCCCTAAGCTCAATACGTCTGCGTAATTTCAAGTGTTATGATAATCTATTCAGCGTGTTAAACGCGATTGGATTTGTCAAGTGAGAGTCTCAGAGGCAAAAATTTCTGTTGAGCATCTGATGACGTCACAGCTTATAATGCTAACAATGGACCCGGGGAGGGGGCTTTCTCACGGACCTCTGCCAGATAAGCTCTGCTCTGTGTCTAGGCTCAATATATATCCCTTGAGCCTACTACCAACAGGGGCTGGATCTGGTAATTTCGAGCAATAGTGTAAATGATTTCCCCTTGGGAATATCCTCTACAATGTACTATTCCCTCAGCCTGCGGCTTCGGGAATAGTACATTGTAGAGGATATTCCCTCGGGGAAATAATTTACACTATTGCCCTCAATGGCAGTCACTATTTGTATATTATTACCACCTTGCCGGGCCAGTTCTAGGGGTTTTAGTGCTAGTTTAGAAGGCATTCATTTTACTATATCGACCTGAGCAATATGTGACATCATAGTGGTGGTCAATACTGCCGGTCGAGAATGCAATTCTTGACCGGCAATTTTCCCCGAGAAATTAGATATCGTTCAGTGTGTAAGATTTTCTTGCTGTTTCAGTCCTGGTCATTAACGGTGATAAATACTAATAACGTCATTTCTGCGGGCAATATAGTGTAATATTGGACCGACGGCTGAAGGCCCTCTGTCCTATATGGCCCAAGGTCCAATATTTCACTATATTGCACCTCGAAATGATGTTACCTTTGACATTGAGCCTTGTCTATCAGTCTCCAACACTTTGTCTCCCATATGTTAAAACAGTATGTTCTAGAAAAATACTGCTTTTGTTGTTTAATTTGTCATGAGTAAATAATTAATAAATCTGTTGTCA
Source organism: Owenia fusiformis (assembly GCA_903813345.2). Classification (NCBI taxonomy): domain Eukaryota; kingdom Metazoa; phylum Annelida; class Polychaeta; order Sabellida; family Oweniidae; genus Owenia; species Owenia fusiformis. The sequence continues at coordinate 35,049,104 of CAIIXF020000002.1, forward strand.
ATAAATAAAAAAACAAACAAAACTAATCAGGATTATATTGATTCTTTTATATGATCAATCTTTAATATGTTTGTCTTGAATAGTATGAAATTATGAAAATCAATACCAAATATTTACCTTGTATCAATTTCAAATTTGTAGCTGAATATATCATGGGATAAAAAGCTTATTTACCTGTTAGCAATGAATACAGATTTTATACCTCTGTCAGGATGATGTACCTCAGTCTGTCCCTCTAGCAAACATAGACAAAAGTTCATTTGAATAAAACCTGAATAAGTCACTGCTTGTGAATAAAACCTTAATATAATATATAAAAGAATATAAAATCAACCCCAAATTTAAAATCTGAAATAAAATCAACCCTATATCTAAGAGCTCAAATAAAATAAATCTCATATCTGAAACATTAGATATGATAAACTTAAAATCTAAAACCTAGTAAACCCTATATCTAAAGCAGTGAAGAAAATAATCCTCAAATAAAATAAATCTCATATCCAAACCCTCCTATAGAATACAAGGGTTTAGGATATTACGCACATGTTGAATATGAATATGATCTTTCTTGGTACTTGGAGAAAATCAATAGATGAAAACATGGATGATGCTCTAGCTAATATTGGAGTGTCATTTTGCTGACTGGAGTAGAGTTCATTAATTAAAGCAAACCCATCCTTACTGCACATGGTAGCAGGATTTGCATTGTGGAATTTTGTAATTAATCCTACTTTATTAGTTTCTACAGGCCTGTTTCAGAACAGAGTAGGTAGAGATGACATAATCATACCTACACACTACCCTACCTCGATAGCGCATGCGCGAATTTTTTGGCTTTCAATCAGGTCGCTTTTGAGTATATCGACTGCTTAGTCAAAAGGTTAATACGTTTGGTGCTCGGAGTGAGTCAATATTGCTATTCGCTGAACTTCAGTGGTGCAATAGTGAAGTCCATGTTCCAAGTTATATGATAGTTGAAGAAAGAATGTAAATAATATCGTTTTAAATTTTAAAATATTTGATATGTCATAGTACACGGTACACAGCTGCAAAAATTGATCAATACAGGGTACAAGGAATGTAAATTGTTCAATAGTACAGGGAGCGAGAAAGTAAGCTGATTATACAGACATACTATGTCCCGATCTCATGTATATTTACGTTGCAAACAGTGAAAATAATGCTTAAAAGGCCGCCTGTTGATGCTTTGAGGTGTCATCAATTGTTATATAATCCAAATAAAGTAAACATTATGTAGTAGATTTAGACACAGGCTTTCAGGTCGTATATGCATTTTATTCATTAAATTAACAAGAACGCTAGATTATACGTGTTACTAGGGTATCAAATTGAAATAAAATAACGAAATAAAATATGAACACGTAAGTGATAAATGACTATCGGCTATCAGGATTAATGACTATCCGCTATTCAGAATAATTAAAATTGCGTCAACTACATGTAAAGAATCTTTCTATATAACCCCTTAGATGGTCTAATTCACTACCGTCCTCAAAAACCGATCATTTAAAATAGTTTGTTCAAAATACCATCATGCCACGACATTTTGTTCTTCACGATTTGCTGTTGAGGTGATATGACGTCGTATTTCTCTATTATTGTAAAAAACTAATACCAGATCGATGTAGTCTTATATATGACGTGTTGAATGTCAGATGTTTTTGGATGGTATCTGCTCCAGTGATTTTGCATTTAATCATAAAACGCTCATCACAAGACACCTCGAAACAAACATTATCCTCCTTGTGACAAGAGGAAAAATGTTTCACAATATGTAATGCCTTACGGCAAAGTAAAGATACATTTCTGGGACGACTTTTTTGCATCTTAAGATTTTAGAAAAACAATTAATTCACAAAAGTACAGTTGAATAACATACTGGAAAACGTATCCACATATAACACGATGACACGCAGTTTAAATAACAGTTTACTGGGGTTTTGTTACATATCAATGTCACATTTTAGAAGGGAAGCTTACATGCTCCCTGTACGTTGACAGATTTACTGAAATGTATCGTGTATTGCATTGAGTTTTGCTTCACTGCGTCCACTATTATCTATCTTTGCCTATAGTGGTTTTTTGCCAACAATATTCTACAAACTGCTTGATGAATCAATTCTATGTCTGGTAGAACACTAGAAATAAATGTAAAATGTATTTTACGTTCAGAAATATGGAATTAAACCCACGTCCTCCATTTGCAACTTAGCTGTACCCTGTTTCCCTTTTAAACGTGGTCACGTGGTAGGGTAGTGTGACCTAGTTACTAACCTGGTACACAAAATAAAAATATACTCAATGGGCTTTGGCTTAAATGCACAACAGCTATCATCAAAGTATGGTATGTGTGTAATGAATTGGAAATGAATTCAATGAAATGTGCTTTTGGAAATGATTTCAATGAAATGTGCTTTTGGGAATTAATGATCCAGTCGAATATTTAGTGGAACCAATTAAACATCATTTCTGTAACGTTATAATGCAATAAATTCAATATCAGTAATAATTTATTGATATGATTTTATTAACTAGTAAAGATAAAATATCATCATCAGCCATTCACTTCCCCCACACTTGTTGATATTGGATTGATAAAAATGATATCAATCACAATGATCAAATCATGTCTGTCTGGGTGGTTGTGAAAAATCACATACAATATTCTAACCTAATATTCACATGTATTCCAATTCTTTTTTCGAGATCTCCTCTGTCATCGCGACAGTGTGATGTGATACACATTCCAAATCATGGTGTCATATAACAATCAATGAACTTTGGGAATATGATGTGATCATCTATGATATACTGCCTCATCAATAACTCATTTCGAAGTCGACACTTACCATCCGCCATCTTAGATGCGAAGGTTACGGCTGTTACCTTCACTTGATACTGACAGTGAGTTAAGCATGGTCCCTTACTCCCTTTGATATTGAAATAATATGTCAGTACTCAGTATTAGGATAAGTATGCACTTAGTCAAACATCAGCACATGAACATGGATATGTTATTAATAAAATATAAGAGATATGTTTAGCAGTCATGAAAGCAGACAGCAATGAATTCAACCTGTCACACAAAACTACAATCTGTGTATGAACATTTACGAGATGAAAATCTCATTGATTTATGAATATGAGATTTGAAATATACGAGGCTTATTTTATGACTATATGTTGACATGTTTAGCATTATAAATGAAAATTTTGTGATTCTAAAATCTGATTTTGGTGGTTGTTTTTGCGGTTCTAGTAGATGGTTTCTTCACAAGTTTTCTTGCATCAAGATGCATACACTTCTCCCCTTATAAACATTGTCTTGAATCGAGACATACTGGATGGGTGATGTGACTGCATAGGAAGCAAGGATTCAATATAATCAAAATTTAGTCATTCATTACCTCTCTCATATTCATATTGTGGCCATTGTGACCTTAAAGTGAGCAGTAAAATCTCATATTCTCTTTTTATTATTCTACCGAATCTATTGTTCTACCCTTCTAGTTACAGCTTTGGCATTCAAAGGCAGTAAAAGATTTATTTCCTATAAAGGTTATAAGTGTTTGCTAACTATATGTTAACTCAAGTATATTATGTCAGCTTTGTGTTTATGCTTCCTGGTTCTTTTGTCTTGTTCCAAAGCTATCTAATTGACAGCATAACCACTGTTCATTACATTCTCGGTAATGTTGTACAGTATTACATCTGGAGGTGTTTTACTGATTAATTGACCTTCATATATGTTGTTTCCAATGTAAAGTGAATATATTATCTTTAAGCTCAACCTTAATAGGTAAATTAGAATAGATTATCTTGGTAGTGTATATGTACAGTAGAACCTGTATATCTGAACACCTGGCTAATCAGAACACCTCCCAATCTGAACATTTTTTCGGTCACATTTTTTCCTCCCTTTGACTCCCATGTTAAAAAAACTTCAAATGTGAACAATTTGAACAGTGAACAGTCATATTTGAAAAATTAACCTGTCTAATCTGAACACTTTTCATAAAATTCCACATGTTTCACACAAAATTGCTCAAATATTGTTATGATATGAAAATTTTGGGAAAAAACTTGAATATAATAGGGCTTTCCAGCATGACTTGATTTATTTGAATCGAATTTTCAAATTTCTGAAATGCCGTAAAGCCAGTGGTCAAATGAACTATAAATATGTACAGAGAATGTGTTCACATTTCTTTAGAATCGGGAATCTCGCAATGCAAAAACCTTGAAATGTGAACACCTCCTAATCTGAACGCTTTAAGCCGGTCCTAATGGCGTTCAGATTAGACAGGTTTTACTGTAGTTGAAACCTGCACTCATTGAATAGCTAACCCCACCTATGTTTACTTCAGTGTCAGGTTGGTCCTTCAATTCAATGAAGAATTAATCAAAGTGTTTCTAGGAAAAGGTGATAATGGTTTGCTACTTCTACTTAAGTTTTATGAGTGAGTTAAATTAGTATTAAATCCCAGTTCTTGTATTAATAAATATGTTCTATGTTGTACCTTCCAGAATGCCCAATCCAAGACAACCTGTGTGAAAATGACAAGATGGGTTATGAGGCTATCAACTCCCTACATGCTCAGATAGATGATGACAAGAATGGTGGAGTCACCCTGTATTTATATAATATTATATTGTGTCTTCCAGAATGCCCAATCCAGGACAACCTGTGTGAAAATGACAAGATGGGTTATGAGGCTATCAACTCCCTACATGCTCAGATAGATGATGACAAGAATGGTGGAGTCACCCTGTATTTATATAATATTATATTGTGTCTTCCAGAATGCCCAATCCAGGACAACCTGTGTGAAAATGACAAGATGGGTTATGAGGCTATCAACTCCCTACATGCTCAGATAGATGATGACAAGAATGGTGGAGTCACCCTGTATTTATATAATATTATATTGTGTCTTCCAGAATGCCCAATCCAAGACAACCTGTGTGAAAATGACAAGATGGGTTATGAGGCTATCAACTCCCTACATGCTCAGATAGATGATGACAAGAATGGTGGAGTCACCCTGTATTTATATAATATTATATTGTGTCTTCCAGAATGCCCAATCCAGGACAACCTGTGTGAAAATGACAAGATGGGTTATGAGGCTATCAACTCCCTACATGCTCAGATAGATGATGACAAGAATGGTGGAGTCACCCTGTATTTATATAATATTATATTGTGTCTTCCAGAATGCCCAATCCAGGACAACCTGTGTGAAAATGACAAGATGGGTTATGAGGCTATCAACTCCCTACATGCTCAGATAGATGATGACAAGAATGGTGGAGTCACCCTGTATTTATATAATATTATATTGTGTCTTCCAGAATGCCCAATCCAGGACAACCTGTGTGAAAATGACAAGATGGGTTATGAGGCTATCAACTCCCTACATGCTCAGATAGATGATGACAAGAATGGTGGAGTCACCCTGTATTTATATAATATTATATTGTGTCTTCCAGAATGCCCAATCCAAGACAACCTGTGTGAAAATGACAAGATGGGCTATGAGGCTATCAACTCCCTACATGCTCAGATAGATGATGACAAGAATGGTGGAGTCACCCTGTCTGAGAGCGATGAGGTATGGAAGAGTACTTAGACTTCAAAATAAATATGATTGGCATTTCTGTTTGTGGTGTTTTGTGAGTTGTTTGTACATGTAATATAAATCTTTTTCATGTTTTGTATCTCAAATACTTTGTATTTCTGGACGTTAATTGTATTTCTGGTGTGTATTATATTTCTTGTGTGCTTCTCTATGTGCCTGGTATTTCTCTTGAGTATTTATTCCTGGTGTTCATTGCATTCCTGGTATTTGATATTATGAGGTTATATAATGGTTCTTTCTGTATATCGTGTTTATACTCGAGTGAGTATATGATATATTCACAAGTGAGCGTAGCGAACGAGTGAATATATTATATTCTCACGAGAGTATAAAATGCACGATATACAGAATGAACCATTATATAATCTTATTATGCCACTCTAAGTTCAATTACAGTTGATTCGAACACAATCATAACAATTAAAAAACATAAAAATATCCCATAGCCAACTCAATAATGCTGATGTTGATCTCGAACCATTTATGACGTGGCTTGATTCTAGCAAATCATGAAAATTTTCATGATTTTTTTTATTCATTAGTTCCCAGAATGCACCTCTACAGTGGTATACACTGGAGTGTATACGGAGGAGTTGTATACGATGACGATATACCACTCTTCACTGTATATCGTTGTTATAGACCCATGTTATACAACTGTAATTGGACTTAGAGTGGTATAAAATAAGGTTCCTTCTATTTGGAATTTAACCTACATGAATATAACAAAAGATAGAGTGGAGAGTCCCCAAGTACAGTTTAACTTGTCAAGTGGAACATTTTTATAAGTAGAACATTTTACAGCCAAAGAATGGAGATGAAGCTCTCTTTGAAAAATGGAAACCAAACTGAAAATAAATCTCTTAAGAAATGATCAAACGCTGAGCATGCATCTCATGTATATATTAGGGAAAGTAAACAGAGTATACTGACGTTATTACGACCCAGTATATATATTTCACACCAGGCTGTAGTGATATATTTTTCATTGGTTATATGTAATTAACATATAACAGGTGTTCTCTATGTACCTGGTATTTACTTCATTTAGACTGTCTTCATCCAGTAAACAAGTATTTCTGTATTGTTTATAGTGTTACATAGGTGTTTGTGTCTAAGTTGGAAATACACCTGTTTCCATTTCCCAATGGACTCAAATTTAGTTAAGAGGAAAGGCCATGAATTCAGAGGACTCACTCAAAAATGTGATTGGAAAGTTAGTTGCTGACTGCCATTGCCCGAAATTATTTTGTATATGAAATAGTAAACATGAAGATAGGAAATCTTTTGCATCACTCTTATCTTCATTATGCTTGCGTCACATCCAGTGAAATGTAATCAGTATTAGTATATGACATGATTCGTACTAATGGATACTTGGAAAATGCTTGCATACAGAATGGAATTATGAGAATTCAATGTTGATGCAATTTCAAAATAAGTGAAAAATCCAGTATCTGATTATTCCAGCTAATAGCCTAAGGTCCAGATGGTATCAGGCCCAATAACCCCTGAGCAGTGTACTTGTATATATTTTTATTCACTGACAGTGTTTTTCAAAACACCCAAATTTTCATTAATTCAAATCAATGTGCCTCCTAAAGTTTTACAATAAAAGATAAGAAAACTATCAAATTTTGCACAAAAAATTAAAAAGACCTGAGTGGAGATATGAAGAGTTAAATTCAAACTATTGGAAATTATAGTATTTATCAGCAATATATATTGCATATTCTTTTTATATTGCATATTCTTTTTTTTATTTACAATTCTAGTGTTTAATGATTTCTGTTTCAGTTTATCCGTGATGAGCTTAAATACACAGATGACTTTGAGCGCCACACAAAGTTCCATCGCAAAGATGAATATATCACTGCAGAGGAGCTCTGGAGAATCTGGACAAACTCGCATGGTAGGCAGGGGGATACACCCCCAAAATGCAATCTGATTTTCGACACCGTTTCGGTGCCAAATTTCGGTGCCGTTTCGGCACCAAATGGACTGACTAGTCCGGTAGCAAATTTTGGTGTCGAAAGGTTTCGGTGCCATAACGGTGTCGAAACGGTGCCGGAACGGTGCCGAATTTGTTCGATGCCGAAACGGCGTCGAATTATATTGGCTGTGTAGGGGGTAGGGTAGAGAGGAATAGTAGGGGAGCCAGATGATCTAATCTAATTAAAACTTCAAAATGACTTTTATTTCTAAAATCACTACGGGCAAATTATGGATATGACGCGCCAATTTCGTCTTATGCTTTTCACTCTAAAACCTACCGCTAGGTGTTCACGCGCTCCCGGTCGATACTTCTTGTAAAACCCGCTTTCTTGGTGAGCAGAATAGAATTGCTTAAAATTAACAGATTTTTCTGATTTTTTCAATGGTGGTACTAGAGGGTCTCTACTGCATGTTTATCTAAATTATAAGTTGCTATGGTGTCAAATGTTTTCGTCATCTTTCTGTAAATAACCTTGAAAACATCGTGAGTGCAAAATTGTTGCGTCAAACAGACATGTTTAGGTTGGTCGCAGGAGAAGCCGTTTTACACCACTGTTCTTGGACGGATTCCGAAAATAATTTCACGACAGTAATCATTATGAATGTAAGTATTAAAGTAATTAAATTCACATCCATACTATGACTGTAAGTTATGTTTTCTTATGTCTAAATATCGAGGAATGAACTGCGCTGGTAGTCAGAAATAAACTTTTGATGATTGAACCGTTCAGTGTATAGCGTAAACTTTAGACGGACAATTCAATAACTTAATGTGAATGGATTTTTAAATAGATTTCAGATTCATGATCATATTAATATGTAGATTAGAGGGTCTTTATTTTATAATTCTATGATCTAAATGTACTGAGTAGTGGGTGCATCAACATTACCCATTGGCAACGATATTCTCAAGTGAAATCAGACGAAGCTCACGCGTAAATATTGACCAACGTTTGTGTTTACACAGTCGTATTTCAAAACTAAAGCATTATTTTAAAAATCTAAAACGATACGATTGCGATTTAGAGTTTCTAGTTTTTGAATATGTGAATTTAAATTAATTTTATTTATAAATGAAAAAAATGAACCAAGGGTGAAAGTATGACTATCCATAGACGTCCTTGGACTATCAAATCGTTCGTTTTAATGATTTGACCAAATGTAGCAAAATGTAGCAAACTTGGAAGTACATTATAAACATACGACTTTTACACACGCGCGGACGTATAAGAGCCAGATAAGTACAACTGTGCACGTTCTCCAAATAAAAGGTCTCAATCTTTCTCCATTGACGGTAACATAATAATTCTGCACCTGGAGATGCAACATTTCGTCCAGTGCGATCGTGATCAGCGCACCTAGCGGATGGCGCGTCATATCAATAATTTGCCCGTAGTGAATTATGACCAACTATAAATTCAAAATAAACAGTCCAAAAGATTCAAACCAATATCTCAATCATTTCTTGTGAGTTTTTGAATTGTTCGTTTAGAAATGAGACCAAAATTTACGATTCAAATGTTAAAGTGAACAAAATGGTGGCTGTTTGAGATGGAATTTTGTAATCACGACATGCCCATATATGGTAAAAATATTGATGTTGCACTCTGGGAGCCAATTTTCCGTGCAGCCAATCAGTTGAACAAGGGTCACCATAGCAACAAAAGAATCTATGCGTTCTAGCACAATAATGTTCAAAATTTATAAACCAGTATTTGAAGGTAAAATGAATGACATCCACAAAAAAGATTTTAGAGCAAAATTAGCTTTTCTCATTGAAGGCCATATCAAAGTGTATGTCTCCAGTGGCATGTTGAACTCACTTGTGACACTTCGGTCAGACTTAATAACATTGAGTGGCCTTATATGGATACTTAGGGCAGGTCAGTATGTCTTGAAATGCTGTTGTATTGGCATACATAAGTATACCTGATTTAAAGAATAAAGAATAACATGTTAAGTATTGGATTGTGTATATACCATATATGTGTACATCAAAATAATCTATGAAAAGCTCTCTGATTCTGTTCATCAGGCAATTTTAAAGTTCTGCAAAAATTATTCTGTATTAATTCTTATTACATGTACTGCCTATTTGTATCATTACTTCATTTGGCAGTGTTGCATTTGGGGTTATATCAAAAGCTTCAAACTAAAATCTATGCTAAATCCTAATGTTAGATCTTTAATGAAGTGAAATTCAATTAGAGGCGGTAAAATGATCATAGTATTTAGTCAATGGAATAGATTGAAAAATAAATAAAATACAATAATATTTATCACCTTATAGGCTATTAGTAGTTATGCATAAGATGTATACAAAATTTTTTTTTTTTTTTGAATAATTTAATTAATAATTGAAGGAGATCAGTTACATGTACAAATAAATGTGAAACCCAAATACCAATTCCTAATACACAAGGGGACATTTTTGCAATGGATTTCTGGATTAGAGCCATTCTTTGCAGATCACAAATATTGATTTCCCGAAACCAGTGTGTGTAATGTAATGTATAATTTCAATAATAAAAAGATATGATAAATGAGACTGTGTGACAAAGGCTATGATAGAATTCATCATCATTATATAATCTCAATTGAATCAATAACACAATCAGTTTTTCTGTGTTCACTGTACACTCTTGGCAACTGAAATGTAAATGGTGATTTAAAGTACCCATTATCTCGAAAGCTTACCCACTTTAAAAATACAGTAAAACTTGTGAACAGGGAACGCTCTTGGGACTTGAGGAAAGTTTCCTTGTTCAGAGGTTTTCCCTATAGAGAAGGGCCGCACTTTCAGCAAACTCAAATTTGCCGAATAAGCATATTTGTATATGAATAATATATACCAAAATCCAGGTTTTAGTTTTCCGACAATTCTAATGTTCCTAAATGTGTCTATACCTTTCAATTCATAAGTGATTTATTATAGTCTGAGACCAGAGCAGTATAAAAGTTCACATAATTTTGTTCTGGAAATCTCACAGTCTAAATCCAAACCTACATGGTTTTTGTTATTTAAGATTTTTCACAAGGCAAGGTTTATTTAGCTATTGGGCTGAGTCAAAATAGCTTCATAAGGGCAAAATAGGTTCATCTAAATGATTTTGGTCTGTTTCAATCAATTTACTCAAAGTTAACCTCTCACAGACAGATACCATATGTACAAAATGAAAATATATGGAGAATGAAAGTATTAAAAATTGTGATGCCAATGGGTCAAGGTATGTCTCTTGAATATGTCGAGAGTTGTTACATAAATCTTAGTTGGATCACCATAACAGTTTTGGTTAATTCGAGAAGTTCAGAAAAATTCTATTTCAAATCTCCTGATGCAGTACTATGTAGATTTGTTTATTTGCAGTATACAACTGGACAGTGGATGACACTATAGAGTGGCTAGTAACCTCTGTAGAACTTCCTCAATATGCAGAGGTCTTTAAACTAAATGCAGTTGATGGTCACTCATTACCAAGGTAAGTGAACAGCATTTTACTTCCATTTAAATATTTTTTTTTTATTTTTTTTTTTTTATTATTAAAATCAATGTAACATATTTACAGGTTGTAGTGGCTATGACCCCCAAGAGGGAGTATTAGGTGCCACATAATGCACTGTTTCCATTACTTAAGAATAGAACAATGATTCAAGACCAATCAGCGATAATGATGATGTCATTTTGAATCATTGTAGACCAATGAAAAAGGTCTACTTTCAATGATATGATCATTTTTGAATTCTGGGGTCCCCTCTTCTCTGACTATTACAACTATATAGCACAGGGGCTTGTCTCGAGGCGTCGGGCAAGCCCTCCGATGAGTCTACTGCTTATTAAGAGTATTAAGGGGGGTCGGTTTTGATGCAACCTGAAATTTGTAGAAAATGATTGTTTATAAGTTGTTAGATATATCAAGTAAAAATATATGGAATCCTTTCAATAATCGACATGCTGATTCAAACAACACTACAGAGAAAACTTACCTAAAATGATAGCAATCCATCCACTAGTTGCTGAGATGTGGGAAGAACATGTAAGGAAGTGATGAAATTTAATTGAAAATGCAAAACACGACAATTTTCACCCTCAAATTGTTAGCTCCAGAGTCGATTTCTTCCTCAAGACACGTCCACTGTTAAAAATCGGTAGTTCCTAGAGTTCTTTGTTTCCTTAGGTTCATTTCCGTATATTATTTTTAACGAAGGACAGCCTATAACGACTGCTATACGCAAAATAGATGCATGAAATTATGTTTCGAAACTGAAAATGTGTTCCATGCGCAGTTGCGTTCAATCCAGCAATTTGATTAGTTCATATTATATGAACGCATGCGCAATGACCACATATTTTTCTAGATAGATGTCACTTGCGTTCATTATTTCACACCAGTCCCTTCCCATGATGCACCTAATATTGCGGGAATATTTTCCTTTAGTGATAAAACAAATAACTCTCATCTTCGAAATATGTTTTCCGTTCCTTGGCAATAATCTTTCATTTGGTACCAATCCAACCGCCGAAAAGTAATTCGAATCGTTCTGAATCGTGGGAATGAAGTACTTTCTTTTTTGCGCATGCGCATAGAACACGGGATATTCGGCCATTTTTCAACTTTCAGTTTCGAAACATAATTTCATGCATCTATTTTGCGTATAGCAGTCGTTATCGACTCTGGAGCTAACAATTTGAGGGTGAAAATTGTCGTGTTTTGCATTTTCAATTAAATTTCATCACTTCCTTACATGTTCTTCACACATCTCAGCAACTAGTGGATGGATTGCTATCATTTTAGGTAAGTTTACTCTGTAGTGTTGTTTGAATCAGCATGTCGATTATTGAAAGGATTCCATATATTTTTACTTGATATATCTAACAACTTATAAACAATCATTTTCTACAAATTTCAGGTTGCATCAAAACCGACCCCCCTTAATACTCTTAATAAGCAGTAGACTCCTCGGAGGGCTTACCCGACCCTCCAGACAAGCCCCTGTGCTATATAGAGTGATTTCTTGTGATATTTTAAATAATGTCAAAATTTCAACCTACATGTATGTATTCACATTATTTTGGATTTACTGACTTATTTCATTTTTCCAGGATTGCTAGTAACAATGCACAATACCTTACTAAAATTCTTGGGATCAAAAACAATGTAAACAGGCAGAAACTCTGCCTCAAAGCCATGGATGTTGTTCTCTTTGGACCACCTAAAAGTAAGTTATAGGCAGGATCATCCCTAAACAGTTCTGCAGAAATGTATATTTAGTGTGAATAGAATTAATTACAAAATCTGTAGAAATATTACTTTTGTGAATTCTAAATATAATGTATTACTTTACCATTCGTTTGATAGATTTTGAAACCAATTTAGGAGGTCATAGGTCACAGAAGGTCTATGCTCTTTTGATACATCTTGTGATTAGTTAAATGGCATATAGTCAGAAATACATCCAATACACTGTATGTTTGTTTATCATATTACAGAAGGCCATAGTTTACTAAAGGACCTTGCTCTTGTGATATCTCTGGTGATAGCCGTTGGGGGATGCTGGATGGCTTATAGTCAGAAATACATCCAATACACTGTATGTTTGTTTATCATATTACAGAAGGCCATAGTTTACTAAAGGACCTTGCTCTTGTGATATCTCTGGTGATAGCCGTTGGAGGATGCTGGATGGCTTATAGTCAGAACAAACACTCGCAGGCACATATCAAAAAGGTCATGAAAGATATGGAGGTGCTACAGAAAGCTGAAGATTCACTCCTTAAACTTCAGGATCAGTAAGTTCACACTGGAATAGCCTGACAATTAGATTTTCATGAACTGTATGTTTAATAGGGCACCTAGACTAAATTCCTTTGGAAAAACAATTTGACTCTACCATTGTCAGGCTATTCCGGAGTAAAGTTTGAATCTTTCATTTTTTAACCTCAAAGAAATGTGGAAAGCATGTCTCAGAACTATTGTACATTAAGATTCTTGAAAATTCAATGATACGTGAGACTGGCATAAATTTTCAATATGTTTATTCGCAGTAAGTTTGTATCCCATATTTGGGTGAAATAAATTTATAGAATTGCAGTGTTGCAAATGAATCAAATAATATGCAAACAGTCTATAAAACTAGTAAATCTAGACCAATGCTCCAACATTATATGAAGTGAAATTACAAACATGTGCAATTCATTAAAGCTTTTATAACAAATAACAAAGACAAATGTCATCACCCTTATAAACTGAAATTAATTTAAAAGTGAATGTGTACAATTTCTTCTTATAGATTAGAGCGTGCTCAGGAAGATCACAAAACAGTTGCAGTAGAGAAAGAAAGCCTTGAGAAAAAGATGAATGAGGCAATTAAAACATCAAAGGTAGATCTCATTAAATATCCTGGAAAGATTTACACACAGTAATAGGAACAGGGGTTTGGTGAAACATATTTCACCAAATTGTTGCATAATAAATTGGGATACTGAAAAAAACGCAACATCAACTCTGCCATTGGTTGAGCTGATATACACGCAGGGACCAAGACCAGCTGGTCAAAATGGCATTGCGCACCAATTGCCATGATATTTTCCTATATATATTGAAAAAATCAACTGTCCGTTTCAAAAGTGGCCTGGCAAATGACAAGTGAACTGACCCTTAGCTCAAGCCCTGTATACAGGTCAGGAGTAGCCATGTTTGAGTTTAGTTATTTCAGTTCAGTAGTAATACATCAATCTTGATTATACCAATCACAAGTAGGACCTATTTAAATGGTTCATTATCAAAAAACTTTCTATATACACAGCTCATAATGTGTGTTTGTATAATAAATCTCTAATTATCTGTTCCAGAGCGAAGCAGAAAATCTAAAATCCAAATCTGTAAATACTGAGGAATTAATCTCAAGACTAAAAACTGCAGAAGATGAACTTGCTCTGGTGAGTAGAGTCACTCAGGCCATTCAGAGTTAATCTTATGTTTAAAGATATTCACAAAATATAATGTCTTGCTGAGTAGCAGAATCATTGGAGGGAGTTAAAAACAAAGTGAAAATCAAACTAAGGCGCTAATGTTAAGCATATAATTAACTTTGAAAGGCCTGTATTGAAATAATGAAAATAATTGCCTTTTTTGTAGTAGGTCGACTTTGCCAACACTTTCCCAATACATAATTTCTAAATCACACTTAGGTTAGACATGACACCTTCATTTGTTAAGATCTTAATAGAAGGTAGTGTGACTTATTGGCTTCAACTCGTGATCATGTTTTATTGGCTCCAGCCACTGGATAATGATGCTTTTAGTTTTAGCCTATTAGTACTGCGCAATTATGTTATAGCTTTACATAAAGTCACTTAGCAAGTATAAACTAGGGCTCTAAAGGTTTCATTTCTCATTTTGGTTTGGTTTACAGTTTATCTTTTTGGTTCAGTTTCAATTCAGTTTGTCTGTTCTTATACTTAAATGAAAAAATCATGTAACTCAAACTGACACTTCATCTTGCCATTTCTTCTTTTCATGCGTACCTTTCTCATGTATCAGAACAACTTTGCATATCGTATCAGGATAGAATCTTTTGTTGGAAAGCCAAAATAATACCAAAATTGAACTTTATACAATTTAGAAGCATCAGTAATGCTGAGTTCTTCTCTCTGTTTGAGGCCCTTCAGTTTTCACTTTAGCGAATAGTAATATTTTTGCGAATGGCAATATTTTACCAAATGAACCAACCTTAAAAACCAAACCACAAAGTTTTCAACACTGTTTTTTTGGTGCACTGTTAGAGCCCTAGTAAAAACCATAACTGAAAAATAAGAAAAGACTTGCATAGATATACTCTGAAATCAGCCCTAGTAAAAGCCATAACTGAAAAATAAGAAAAAACTTACATAGTTATACTGAGAAACCAAGAAAATTTTGTACTTTTTCATGGTTGAATTTTATTTACATTTTAGCAATGTTTATTTTCAAAATTAATGTTTCATTATTAACATTTTAGTTTCGAACTGCTCACAGGGATGGCATTTGGAGGCCTCCCCATGAATTACAGTACTGGCTTCAACTCACATATGAAATAGAAAATAAGCATTATGAGACAAAGAAAGAGGCTGCTCAAAGACAACTCACTGCTGCCAAGGAAACTGTAAGTTGCCATGTTGATTGATAACAAGATAAATTTATTAATCTATTGTCTGTCTTATGTGACATTCTATTCATATTTCAATTTTGTTTTAATTTTTTCTTCTAGTGTGAAAAGATTCGTAAAAAAAGGTCAAGTTTTATGGGTGCCATACGGATAGCACACAGCAGTTCTATAGATGACGTAGACCATTCCATTTTAGCAGCCAGGTTAGTGTACCAGCATGGGGGTAAATAGGGGGTTTAATATGGGGATGGGATAGAACACAGCAGTTCTATAGATGACGTAGACCATTCCATTTTAGCAGCCAGGTTAGTGTACCAGCATGGGGGTAGATAGGGGGTCTAATATGGGTTGAATACGAGGACTGGAGGCAGCTTGCCCAAAAATGGTATTCCCTCTCAGGAATTACAGAAATGTTTTATAATGTATTTGGAATTGCATCATATTCATTGTAAGAAAGTATCAAAATATACGGAAAACATATCTTATACCATCTGCAACTCCCCCAGATACAACATTATATAAAAATCGTTTTGTTGTTGGCAAAGCAAATTAATTAGAACTTCCTCTACCACTTACAACTATCAGTTTTTACTCTTTTTGGATACCTTTTATAAAAATAGAACTATAGCATTATACTATAAAGATAGTGAAATAACATAAGTATATGGTGTTGTCCATGCTTAATCATACATTTAATCCACAACATGATTATCCATGGAATTAAGTCCCAAATGTACAAGTCAGGCACAGACTAATTTTGCTGTATATTTGCAGGGGGTCCCTTGAGGAAGTCCGCAATGATCTCCAAGAGAGACAACAACGATGGCAGGAGATTGAGAATCACTGTGATTTCTGTATTATAAACAACCCAGGTGTGGCTCAGATAGAGGCTCTCTTAGGCCTGCACCCCTCGCATCATGCAAACCATTCAGCCTCTGCTACTGGTATCTACTGCTTTTCTGCTTTATACTCATCTTATGTATTTATTGCCAGTTTTACATTGTGCCCATTAAGACTCTTCACTTTATGCAGACTTTGTATTATAATTGTAAAAAGACTTTATGGATATAACATGAAGGGATTGTTTAAAATACTGTTTTGTGACATAATTTAACAAATCTTTTATTTCATTACTGGTCCAAGAGATTTTCACAAATCAAAAACTGAATGATAGTTAATCTATGCGTCTCTATTGATTTTCCAATTGCGATTTTCTAACATTTTATTTATCTTCTCTGGACCATTGTGTCCCGCCATTTACTTGAGGGTTCAGACTTTAATAATAAATATAATTCTTTGACATACAAGGCACAAAATTGGAGATTTTATATAATCTTTGCAATGCAAATGAGCTTATTCAACATCTTCATTTAATGCTGACGTGAGAAGTTAATCAACTTTAACCGTTTGTAACACAATGACCAAATGCGAGGTGGTATTCACCAGTTTCACCACCAGGCGACTGCTTCAGTTTTGGTGATTTTATAACATGGGTAGACAGTGATGTGTAATGGTGATGTTTGTGATTTCTATATATTGCTGTTTAGTAGTATGTTATGAATAGTATAGTTATGAATTGATCAAATCAAGAGTGTTCTAAGTTGAGTGTAATTTGGTTTACTATTAGATGCAGATTTGTGCATACGCTAGAATACATAGATAGTTGAAAACTTTTAACCTGATGTGTACATTCAATTTATTTACTAACCACCATTACAGGTTTTATTGAATTTCAGTACACACCAATCCTAGAATTTTATAGTAATAATTCTACATAATGCTCACATTTTCTTGAGAAAGATTCAAGTTATGATAGTTAGATTGACATGAAGTAAAATAGGCAGAAACAATGGAAATGAAAGGAATGCATTGTAGTCATGTATTAAAGTGCTGTAAATATGATTTCTTCCTCATATGTTCAACATGATGTATTTCTCTTTAAGGTGCTGGCAATCTTGCTGCATCCAAGTTGAACATTGCCCCACTTGCTGTTGATGACAATGATGAAGATATTCCCCCTGCATTCACACAAGTAGCAGGTATTATACATGCTTTATCATTTACCTCATTTTACAGTGCTTTTAAGTTTGATAGTTTGAATTGTGAACGATGATATGTAAAAATCATAAATGATTGTGTGCAATACATTGCTTGTTGATACTCAATTTGATAGTTTGATGCGTGAAAAAGCTTGGCATAAAGCCCTATCCTTAATAGGTTTCCTCCACCTGTAGAAGTCAAAAACATAGAGATCATGTGTAATATATTTTGTCAAGTTTCGTCATCATTAAAGGAAATAATCCCTACTGAACCTTATCAAAGTTCCTCACCTTCCTTTAATTCAATTACCCTTTGAGTATGTAACAGTAAATTCAACCTACTTTTTGCTGTATTGTCTAACACATATTGGTCAATCCATGCATTATACATACAACATGTTGGCATAGAGACACATTAGAGCTGCTCATAAGGATGTTCATTGCCTATAAATGGCAGATATATGTTTGATAAATTGTATGATTGTTGAATATGTTGGGTTGTATCCAAGATTTATAGCCAACATACCATGTGCTACTTGCTGAAATACTACATGTACATGTACACTCTACTATACCTTGCATTTGGTGTTCATGAGCAACCCATTTGGCTTATTAGTTATGATTATGTATTTGTTTTTATTTGTATGTTCCTTATGAATGGTTTATCGGATGACTGTTAGATGTTAATAAGGTACTTTCAAAAATATACTAAACAAGACAATTAGACAAACAGAGTATCTTATGCATTTCTATGAGTTAGGTGTAGTAGAGTGATGTAGTACATGCATTTACAGTAGAACAATATAGAGTACTACTAGGGTTTGACAATAAACTTCAATAATCTAGCCCCTTATTGTACCCATCCTACCATTCCCTTTCCCTTCCCATTTATGGACCCATAATTCAAACATGACCTTCGGTCTGTGCTTTGTACAACTTTCTGTCCAACTTGTGCTGGATTTCACCATATTGAATGGCCTATCATTATTTATTCCTTAATTAAATATGGGACATACATTATAAGATTTCATGTTTATTTAGATGTATTCAATAAAGCAAAATTAACAATTGTGTTGAAGCTAGTAGTTTCTATGTTACTAACAATAACAATAATATTGGAAATAGAAATAATTTGCTGAGCTATTTGGAAAAATAATGGATGCTTTTTTTAAACAGCTACCCTATGCTCTCAGCCACATTCACAAACAAGAATTTTACGTCGCAATATTCCCCAAACAGTAACAGGTATAGTGTCTACATCAATCTACTTTAATGTGGTGCTTCATGATTCATATGTGGTGTGTCATGGCTTTTATGTGGTGCTTCATGATTCATATGTCTCACGATTCCCTGTGGATGCTTATATATGCCATTGACCATGTGTAATGTTTGAAAATCCACATAATTTTGGTATTCTAGCTAACAACCTGCTAACTTCGCATATTTTTTATAACCCGACTCCTGTTTATTTTTTATTGTATCAGCCTGCGTACCTACTTGCTCATAATTTTTGCTTCCATGTAATTTTACATTTTGCTGATGGCTCTAAAATTCACAATTTGCTTCTTAATTCTCCACTTTCAAAATTTTGGTTTATTTAATAATTGTATAAGATTCCAATTCAAACATGTACTTTTGTACTGAAGTAAATATACAAGCTGTCTCAATATGAGTACATGTTATTAAGGCATAGATACCAGTTAAAACCAGGATATATTGTATAATGATGTACATGTACAAGGTGCACCAATATATACTAATGTGCACCAATATGTAGCAAATATGCACCAATATATACCAAAATGTTATTATATTGTATATCTAATTTCTCCCTGCTTATGGTGTATAAAAAGACCAAATTAGTTGATAGACCAAGGGAACGTTTTTGTTGTATAAAACCAAATGACAGTTATGAATGTTGTATTTTGATGTAGACAATAAGGTATGAGGTTCCATATCCATCCGCCAAAAGGTATGACCCCTATATAGTCCATTTAAAAACTCGTGGTATTGTTCTAAATAACGCCATAGTTGGTTTCTAGGGTACCTAGTATGCCACTATTTGGTATCAAAATAAAGAAGATGAGTTCAACTTTCATTTGAATTACGAAAATAGCGATGTAGGTCAAAAATAGTTCCGACGTGAGCATGTTTATTACGCGTTTGCCCATCATATCAGAATTGAGGAAGTGGTAGCAAACGCGAGTCACAATAAATGGACGCTGATATCTCAAAAAGTAACCTGACTCCCTATAATTTGATGTAGATCAATCGAACCCCTATATGAACAGGTACATTTTGATATACAACACTATGGGGGATAAGCGTTTTATAGTTGGTCACGAACGCCATATGTGCAAAGTATTGTTATGAATTTTCGAATTTGGTGTTGGATTACGGTACTCATACCTTAATATGAGGCCTAAAATTGTCTGCTAGTTGGCCAGAGACCAATATTCTAGCATAATTTGAGAACAGAATCGATTTTTTCGTTCTGCGTAGGGCAAACAATGATTTGAAATCACTTTCAACCATTCTGTGAGTATAAGGATGGTCATAAGAGGCCCTCGGAGGGTCATGAATGAAAGAAAGCCCTCTGAAATTCCGTCAAAATTGCAGGTTATTTCTTCATTTTTTGCTAAAATTACATGATTTTCAGGGCCCATATCTCAGTGAAATTGCTACAACGTAGCGATTTTTCATTTTTACAGGCTAGATACACGTGTCAGGTCGACAGAAACAGTAAACATGTGTGATTTTTAAATTGCTACATTGTAGCAATATTTATTTCAAAATACAGGTGTGAGGGAAACTGCAATTTAGTTAGATTTGGGCGAAAATGGCCAAATTTCAGTCAAAATCCTCGGGACACAGGGCCTTTGTCTTAGATTTAGTCAATGATGCAACTCTTAGTAGAAGGTGTGCCATATAGGGAATGAAAGCTGTTTGTCAGACGTATCATTTTCTTCAATAAACTCAGAGATAGTCAGGTTAGATTTGTGACGTCACAGTGGCAAAGTTAGACTAGCATATTTAGACGTATTTGGGGTAGGGCAAATTAACCCTTTCTAGCCTAAATGGATAAATTTTTCACATATTCAGCCAGTTCCGACGTTTTTATGCATTTTTGAACTAGAAATGATATTTTCTGCCCAAAAAAGTTGCAGAGACAAAAATCAGTGTGATGTCATAAAACATTAAGGTATGAGGTTCCATATCCATCCGCCAAAAGGTATGACCCCTATATAGTCCATTTAAAAACTCGTGGTATTGTTCTAAATAACGCCATAGTTGGTTTCTAGGGTACCTAGTATGCCACTATTTGGTATCAAAATAAAGAAGAGGAGTTCAACTTTCATTTGAATTATGAAAATAGCGATGTAGGTCAAAAATAGTTCCGACGTGAGCATGTTTATTACGCGTTTGCCCATCATATCAGAATTGAGGAAGTGGTAGCAAACGCGAGTCACAATAAATGGACCCTGATATCTCAAAAAGTAACCTGACTCCCTATAATTTGATGTAGATCAATCGAACCCCTATATGAACAGGTACATTTTGATATACAACACTATGGGGGGTAAGCGTTTTATAGTTGGTCACGAACGCCATATGTGCAAAGTATTGTTATGAATTTTCGAATTTGGTGTTGGATTACGGTACTCATACCATAAGCACTGTGGTGGAGCTCTTCAAACTGTGGTGGAACTCTTCAAACTTTGGTGGAGCTCTTCAAACTGCATCTCATGAGCTAATCCATTCTCAAACGCTTGCACTTTCTAAGACATGTGATGCTGATATACTTTTGTGTCAATGAAGGTCATCATGAAGATTCTGCCTACAACTTGTAAAATCATCGAAAAATATTACCTCCAAGGCTGTACCATTTTGTTACAGAAATGGATCCGTTTTCATAGCCAGTTTGAAAAGTTCAACCACAGTGATAAAAATGGGATTGATATGAAAACATTTATTTGTTTAGAAGTTGAATATTCACTCCTCACAATTTTCCTTTGGGCAGAATTGACAAATTTTCTGAAAGTATGATGAATTATAATAAGGATTTCCTTTTCTGGGAAATACTTGCATATTTCAACTGAGACGAGTGGAGAGTTACATGTATACTACTGAATACTCGTACATGAATATTTTGAATTATGTTGATTTGTGCATGCTTCCAGTCTCATCATTTAATGTGCTTTTAAATTGAAAAATGCATGGAAGTTTCATTATATGACCTGTTCCTGAAATAATTTCTTAAAAATAGGTTTTATGCATTTTTATAATTTTGAATACCCAAAAACTATTTCATCATAATTATTAAGAAAAACTTTTCACCAGCTGTAGTCATTTAATGATTTTGAATGTTACATTCTGGCATACATTGTTAATTAATTTGATTTAAATGTTCATATTAGTATTGAAGTAATTGAATAAGAGAGATAACATTTTTAGTCATCTTTGTATTATAACTGAGACTTGGTCTTGTTTGCACTTCTAGGTCCACGTGGGTCTAGGCTTAGACGTAGCAAGACTCTTGATCTGATTTTCTAGGTGCGATATCAGTCCATATAAGGGCAAAGTTTAGTCTATTAGCATTGAGCATTTGGTTTTTACTTATAAGCTTTTTTGCTTTTTGTATTTTAAATCTACATGATGTCATGGCTCATTTTTGGACACTCTACCATTTGAGGTATTGTCTGGAAATAATTTACGATTCTACATAAGTACACATAAGTACACACCTATTGGATACAAAGGCTTGAGTAAGACTCAATTGCACCCCAAAACTTGCATCTAAGTGCATGAGCACCATAGATATCAGCAGTTAAAGTAACTAATAATTTCTTCATTCATTTTGATATATTTTTAATCATTTTCATTTACATTCAAAATTAATATAATCTGTAATGCATTGATACCCATAATGACATCACAAACACCAATCATGCCATGACATCACAAACACCAGCCATGCCATGACATCACAAACAGTTATTCGTTTATTTGTCTCTGGAGATCAATGGTTTATTTTTGTTTTTGCAAATACCTTAAATTGCAATCATCTGCTTGGTAATTTGTTTGTATTTATCTTCTGAATACTTCTAGGTTCTGCCCTTAGTGTTCAGATTCTGTTCAGATCCTTCCTTTGTCTTTTTTATTATGTATTGTCCTTTGAGAAGTTGGTGTTGTGGATCAATAAGAACTTAAAAGCTTTATGAGTAAAAATGTAGACAGAGGTTCAAGGTCAAACAAGTGGAGGCTCTGCATCTATAAAAGTTTATTAAGTGCTGTATTAGTCCCTGTTGTGGGTTCCCCGTGACTACAGTAAAATTAGTTGAAGTGGAACACCGTTGGTACCTCTGAAAAGTGTTTCATTTTGGAGATGTTCCACTTTGAGAGGTGTTCCACTTTACAAGTTTCACAGTGTTTCTTTTCCTTCTGTTTCATTAATTTATTTCAGCCTTTTTAGCTCATTATGTCACCACCAAAAAGTGGTGACATATTGTTATGATCTCCGTTTTTGTGGCGGCAGTTGGTGATTGGCGTCTGTAACAAATTTTTAAAACTTCCAATAACTGACTTCAGTTTTTTTTACGAAATGATCTACAAGATATCTACCCTTTGCATTCGTTCGACTTCACTTCTTAAAAGAAAGCTTCGTCTTCACTCTTTCGTTTTACAATAAATCTCTGATCTCACCGAGCCAATCAGAGTTCGACGTCGAAATTTGGACAATTCTTTCTATATGGTCATTTCCCATAGTTAATGAGTATGCATTTTGCATGTGTTCCTTCTACTTTGCTGATTGGTTGAGAAATGATCAGCGAGGTAGATTTGAAATTATATATTACCCGGGCTGTCACAGGCACCAAATCTTCAGGGCGGGGCTGCTAAACTGAAAAATATAGTCTATACTAGGCAGAGTGTAGTTTATAACTAGACTCTGCATGCAGGGTGCAAGATATAAGATACCTATTTTTTTTTCAAAATCATCTACAAGTTATCAGAAGCTCAAATCTGACTGTAGATTTGACCTTCAATGACATTCTCAAGGTCTAAAAAAGATTTGACCTTCAATGACCTTCTCAAGGTCAAAAAGGTCTTTTTTCAACTTGCTTCAAATTGACCAATTTTTTTCAAAATCATCTACAAGTTCTCAGAAGTTCAAATCTGACTTTTGATTTGAGATTTCACCTCCAATGACCTTCTCAGATCAAAAAAGTATTTTTTCAACTTGCTCCAAATTGACCAATTTTCTTTTCAAAATCATCTCAAAAATTCAAATCTGAAGATTGAACTAATAATATTGTGAGCAACAAGGTGGTGACATTTTGTCATGTTAATGCCTTGTTTAATTTTGCTATTAATTTTGTTATTTTGTATTACTACATATTATTGTACAGTATATTTTGAATATTTTAGTTTCTCTATCTATGTTATAGTTTTATAAATAATGGAGGAGGATTAAAATGTCATTGATGAAATATTGATTTTATTCTTTTGTCTTCCTCTGGTATTATCAATACAGATATATAATGTGGAAACTGGACAAGATATTTAAATAAAGTGGATCATTTGACATAACCAATACAATGTCTAATACTGCACTTATTAACTATAATTATAACACCATAATAATATATCTTTATGGTCACTTCTACTATAACGATAGAATAAATAAGAGTTTGAAATAACATTAAAAATGTAAATGATATCATTTGAAAATAAAACAACACTTATGAAAAGAAAAAAGTTTGATTGTAATTTTACATTTTTGGTACACCCTGTATATGAACAAATGTTGGCCTTCGTGTTCTCCACATTTTGCCAATTTCTGGTTGTTACATACATGCCATTACATTGTTCTTTTTATACACTTTGTCTGAGATGTTTAACAAATACAGTAAAACCTGTCTTATCTGAATGCCATAGTTTAGATTGGCATGTGTTCACAATTCAAGGTTTCCTAATATGTACATCAATGGGAGATTACAAATTTTGGAATCAAGAAGAATTCACATTTAGTAGTTGTCAGATTAGAGAGGTGATCAGATGGACAGATTTTACTGCACTGTATTTATGCCAGTTGTGTGAACAAATAAGTCCAATATTGAATTAAAATGTTTGGTTTGTTTATTCTAACAGGTGGTCGTCAGATGAGCAGTCAGATGGATCTCCGTCATAGGGGTGGCGGCCTCCCTTCAGCCTATAGTGCCTCTACCCTCATCACAGCTAGCACCCCCAACATTCACACCACAGCCTCTGGGACACACCTGAATGGTGCCACTAGCCATCTGGAGAATATCTCAGCGTCAGACTCTGGAGAGAGTACGCATAGTTGTAATGAAGCTATTCCATCTACTAACACTCCAGTATGCTTTAACCTTGGGGAGAATAGGTAGGAATGATAGCCCTGGTAGAAACTTAGAGGAATGTAGAGGATTATGAAAGGAAATTGGTAATAGGGTGATTCTATCAAGTTACCAAGACTACGATTAACAGAGACAGGGAAAAGTATTAAAGACATGACTGCTTACAATAATTACATGACTACTTACAATAATTACATGACTGCTTACAATAATTACATGACTACTTACAATAATTACATGACTACTTACAATAATTACATGACTGCTTACAATAATTACATGACTGCTTACAATAATTACATGACTACTTACAATAATTACATGACTGCTTACAATAATTACATGACTACTTACAATAATTACATGACTACTTACAATAATTACATGACTGCTTACAATAATTACATGACTACTTACAATAATTACATGACTGCTTACAATAATTACATGACTACTTACAATAATTACATGACTGCTTACAATAATTACATGACTGCTTACAATAATTACATGACTGCTTACAATAATTACATGACTGCTTACAATAATTACATGACTGCTTACAATAATTACATGACTGCTTACAATAATTACATGACTGCTTACAATAATTACATGACTGCTTACAATAATTACATGACTGCTTACAATAATTACATGACTACTTACAATAATTACATGACTACTTACAATAATTACATGACTACTTACAATAATTACATGACTACTTACAATAATTACATGACTGCTTACAATAATTACATGACTGCTTACAATAATTACATGACTGCTTACAATAATTACATGACTGCTTACAATAATTACATGACTGCTTACAATAATTACATGATGGCTTACAAATCAATGTTGCATTCACAGTGACCCATTATAGATATAGGGTACATTTTCAAGAATGTATGAGAAGGTCTAGTGTGCCATCCTCAGTGTTTATATGAATCATAATGTCCCCAGCTTATATCCCTATTCCTTTCTCTGTATGGTGGATTGGTCGATATGTGCATGTTATGAAAGATTTTTTTATTTATGCACACCTGTATACTGAGATAGTGACACTCTACTATGACACTCATACTGTACTGTGACACACACTACTATGACACTCATACTGTACTATGACACTCATACTGTGACAGTGACACACACTGCTATGACACTCATACTGTGACAGTGAAACACACTGCTATGACACTCATACTGTAACAATGACACACACTACTATGACACTCATACTGTGACAGTGACACTACTATGACACTAATAATGTACAGTGACACACTACAATGACACTCATGCTGTGACAGTGACACACACTGCTATGACACTCATATTGTGACATACACTGCTATGATACTCATAATGTAAAGTGACACACTACAGTGATAATCATACACTTACAGGGACACTACTATGACATTCATAATGTACAGGGACACACTACAATGACTCTCATATTGTGTCAGTGACACACACTGTTATGACACTCATACTGTGACAGTGACACACACTCTTATGACACTTATACTGTACTGTGACGCACACTACTATGACACTCATACTGTACTGTGACACACATTACTATGACACTCATACTGTACTGTGACACACACTACTATTTCACTCATACTGTGACATTGACACTACTATGACACTCATAATGTACAGTGACACACTAAAATGACACTCATACTGTACTGTGATACACACTACTATTTCACTCATACTGTGACATTGACACTACTATGACACTCATAATGTACAGTGACACACTAAAATGACACTCATACTGTACTGTGACACACACTACTATTTCACTCATACTGTGACAGTGACACTACTATGACACTCATAATGTACAGTGACACACTAAAATGACACTCATACTGTACTGTGACACACACTACTATTTCACTCATACTGTGACAGTGACACTACTATGACACTCATAATGTACAGTGACACACTACAATGACACTCATACTGTACTGTGATACACACTACTATTTCACTCATACTGTGACATTGACACTACTATGACACTCATAATGTACAGTGACACACTACAATGACACTCATACTGTGATGACTGCACTGTAGACTTAGACTCATGGACTGTTTATTGTGAATCACATGCTGTTTGCTGTGACGCACCTACAGACTGTGTATTTTGATGCATATAGACTGTTCGCCATGACTTTCATAATGTTTACTCACAGTGACCCACACATGCTGCTAAGACATTGTTTTTCATTATAGTCTTGAAGTTGCTACCTAGCTTCATTATTCATATGGCTTGAATGCTGTATTAATGAACTGCTTATCAGTTGCAGTAGCATTTCATTTGCATGCCACATAGTATATAACCTAATTCAGAAAAGTAATCAATTTTAAGTCTTTCTCAAATACAACAATATTCTTTAACAATGTTTTTTTTGAACAAAGTTATGTTGATGGCAAAGTAGAAATTGTTCTTATCATGTTGATGCATTCTATTCATCTAGAATAATTTACTATACACACATTGATATCTACCGGAATATATGATTCTTCAAATGACATGAAAAACGTAAATTAACTTTGAATGGCCCGAATCTCATTATACCATTTCATGTTTTACTTTATGTACTCAAAGATAACTCTTTACTCTGTAGGTATATATATTCTCTATTGTTGATGACAATTATTCTTTTGCAAGGGATTGTGTATAAGTCCACATTGTTATTTTTTCTATTGCAGTGAATCTGGAGGAGGTTCCTCTATAGGGTCTACGGGAGGAGTGTCATCTATTGGAGGATCAGCCCCAGTTGTGGGAGAGTCCTCCCAAGAAAATGAAACAGCACCAAGGGTTTTAATACAAAAATCTGCTAGTGTCGATGCATCTTCTATGAACCATATGAAATCAAACTTTTCCAATGACACTGATATGAGATCACGGAGTCAGAGTGATGGAGCACGTTTAAACAATCGTAAAATTGGATTGACGTCACGGGGAGCCCCACAACAGCCTAAGCTTGAGGAAGAGGACAATAATTCTGGCTTGGATACGTCAAAATCCACTGAGAGCTTAGACTTGTTAGATGGCACTAAAGATTTATCTCCTAAAAAACTTAAAAAGAGGAAATTATTTGGTAATCTGTTGAAAAAATCATCAAACCACAATACGTCCAGTTGATGTGAATCTTGAGGACTGCTTTAGTCCATGTACACCAAAACTCCACTTTTCAGATAAATCTAAATTATACCACTCTCTCTCTTGCTAATATAAAGCATTTTCTTCTCATATTAAAACACCTGACTCTTTCAAACATATTTATTGACAATTGAGCACCTATATTACAGAGAGAGGAATTCCCCAGAATTCATAGAGGTTCTCATTTACATGGAGATGTGTTCATCAATGAATTGTGGGTGTTTTCTCCTCTGTATATTCACATATTATCACCAACACCTGTTGATATGCATAACACCCATAAGTCACCTCTATCTTAATACAGGGTTCACAATGAAGGTAACAATAACATAATTGTCCAATTTAGCATATTGGCATACAGACCATAACCCAAGTGGGAATCTAATTTTCCAAGTTTACTGCCAAGAGTGAAAAATGATTACCATTGGCAGTGAGGCCAGTTGTGAGTTTTGAACCCTGCCTTAAGACATTTTCTTTTCCTTCAATTCTTCCAGACTCACTGACTGCTCAAAGAACTTGTTTTACCATTATTAAACATTATCAATTTTACAACTCTTTACTTTCCAATATGGCTGCAAAAGTTGATTAAACTAAACTTCATAAAGGTTAAATGGGTTTGCTAAATTTATACAGATAGTGTCCATATAAAATTTTCACTTTCACTGCATGCGGGACACCCTGTAACTTGGCTATGATCCGTATTAGATGTACGACATTTTTTTCATTATCTAGTGTCTGATATTAGTCTAAACTAGTCATCTTATCTATGATATTTTTGTGATGTACATATTTCAAGGCTATTTGAATTAAAGTCCATGTTCAGATGTTTTTTTGTATGGAAACATGGACTCCAACTGAAAATTTGGTCATACAAATTGAAAACTGAGAAATGTGTTTAGTCAAAAAACATGAATTAAAGATCTGAATACTTCAGTACTTGTGCATGTATTCAATCTTAAATCATTACTTTATTGCACAGTTTCTATTCATGTAAATGCCATATGGATTTCACACAATTCCATGTGAAATCTACTTGGAAACAGTGTGGATCCACATGGAGAAACTCAAATTGCCACATGGATTTCACAAGGATTCCACATGGATTTCACAAGGATTCCACATGGATTTCACAAGGATTCCACACGGATGTGGATCAGCTATGTTTGTATCTTTGAATCTAATTCCTCTTTTATTTCATATTTTACGAGGTTTTGCTTGAATTATAGCATGAACTAAAACTACAGGGTGTGCCAGCAATGCATATGTATGTTACACAGTGTATGGTCATTATTTCATTAGATATAAGTTATATTTTAAGTTGTATATCATGCACCCTGTATTTTAATGACATGTTGAAATGTTAAATGTAAATAATACCACACTGGTTGTGAGAGGATATTGATGTATACTTGTATTAAAATCTATGTCAAGTCTGTTCAACTCCCCAAATATAACTGAACGGGCAGCTTGTTTTGAACATTTTTTCCATTCTTCAAATCTGTATTTCACTTTGGGAAGTGGAATGCATGCAGTATAGGGACATTTTGCATTGTTGTGCCTTGTTTGTATTTTCAAATGATATTTGTTAATTATCACGGTCATGTGACATAATTTGAATCTTCCACAACTATGTCTTGCCTTGGTATATGTGCGCAATTGGACAAATTCTGTCTGAATTGATGGTATATGGGCATTTTGACGATTTTGATCTTTCCCACCATTTAATTAAAGCTGTAGTTGCTTTGAATTTTCTTGTGATTTTAGTTGATGTGTTCATTTAGTTGAGAAAATAAGTGATTTTATTTAAGAATATTCCTGTTACATGCCACCCCTGTTGAAAATCTGTTCATACCCTGTCCAAAGGATGAACTATGAGATGCAGTAAAACCTGTCTAATCTAAATGCCATTTGGAGCGTGAAAACCTGTTTAGATTTCAAGGTTTCTTAACCTGTGAGTCTTGTAGGAGATATGAAATTGGGGCAAATTGAGAAAATGTGTTCACACTGAAAGGTGTTCAGATTAAAGAGGTGTTCTGATATTCATGTTTTACTTTATAAGATTTTACTTTATAAATCTCAGATTTTTCTTTCTACACACATTGTAAAGATCTGAAGTTTCTGCAGTATTTCCCTAGTCATGGTTCTTTCATACACTTTCCAGCTAAATGGAAACAAAACCTTAAGCCAAAGTGCACTTAAAGTTCCTCATTTTGCTTTATTCAAGTTGAAAATATACTAACAATCTCAATTTGAATGACATCAATCTCATTTAAATGTCATTACAATTTATATGACAACCAAAATTGGAAAAATCGATTGAGATTTTTCAGGTTGTCCATAATGTAGTTGGCTTCCAAATCATTTTATGTCACTGAAGTATCGTAACTCATGCAATGTAATCATATAAATCTCAGTTTTTAGTTTTTTGAAGTTTAAATCCCTGCATGAAGGCCAATGTCTATGTCAGCCATAACTTGTGAGAGTGTGTATATAAGGAACATGACTGGGGTATCATATTATTTCTCTTGAAATCCACCAATGCCTCTTTTTTAGTAGTGCTATTATTTTGTAATATAATGATTAAGATTTGTTAGATTGAATGAACTGCAACCTGTATATATGCCTGTATACTGTCATTGCAACTGAATGAATATTTTTGTATATATTGTTTGTCCATCAAATCACATGTCTGTAATGGTTAAAGTGCATTTTGGTTTATTTTAAGTTTGCTTAATTTTGATGTTGATATAGTATGGATATGATGTATGATATTTCTTGTTTTACTTGTCAACCTGTACAGCTGTGAAGTGTGTTGAAACATTAAAATAACCTATATTTTTGTAATAGCTGGCTGTCAGTTAAACAGCTAGTGAGGTAAAGGTGGTTATTGTATCATAAAATAAGTTATTCCAATCATGACCCTCTTTATATAATAGGCTACATGAATAAAAAAATTATCAATGCTTAAAATGTTGTTTAAGATTAAGTAAACTGGTTTTCTTGTAATAAATACCATTTTTAGACAATAAAATATTTTGTTGAGTCTGTGATGTTAAACTTATCAGATTATAGTCTTGTCATTCTTAAATGCATCTCTATATTAAATATGAGTTCTACGTAAGGATTTCCCCCTTCATTTGTATAAGTTTCGTTGCTTTCAGCGGAATTCCATTAAAATACTCGTCATCCAGTCTTATTTGTAGGAGTAAGATATTTTATTTGTATTATAATGGCTCCTGTTATGTATAATTATCCCAACGAACGAAGTTCGGTAGGGATATAGTGAAGCCCTCCGTCCGTCCGTCCGTTAATTTTTTCTGATTCGAGCCTCGTAAAATTCAAAATGGCCGTCTAATGTACGATTTGCGCAATAATTTTTCGATCCCTTCAAAGTATGGCTATATAATACTCAAATTGAAGGAATTTTGGAGTAGATCACAATTATGGTAATATTTTTCAGATTTGTACCTCAGAAAATTCAAAATGGATTTTTTCAAGATGGCCGCCGCTTTAAAAATGGAGGGACTTTTTCGCAAAAATCATAAATTTTTCATTCTAAACCAGAGTAATTAATTTTATTGTTTGAAATTTTGGTAGTATATTCGCAACATCTATCTATTCCACATATATTCAGTGTTTTTCATCCTGACCCCCAGGGACCGTGTATGGGGGGTCAGGAAAACAGAAATTTTCGCTAATTTTTAGATCTTTCTGAAGTATAGCTTTATTATACTCAAATCAAAGGCAATTAAGAGTAGATTGCAAATATTGTATCTTTTTTCTGATTCGAGCCTCGTAAAATTCAAAATGGCTGTCTAATGTACAATTTCGCAATAATTTTTCGATCCCTTCAACGTATGGCTATATAATACTCAAATTGAAGGAATTTTGGAGTAGATCACAATTATGGTATTATTTTTCAGATTTGTACCTCAGAAAATTCAAAATGGCTGCTTTGCAGGAATTCGCAATTCTAAAATCTAAATTTTTCAATTTTAACCAAAGTAATGAGTATGATTGATTGGAATTCGGTAATTGATATTTTGTTCGTTGGGATTTGCTACTCCGCGGAGTTGCCATCATCTAGTATATCACTTTAAAGAAAATGTCAAATCCCGATTTGAAATAAGGAATATTATCAATACTATGGTGCTAAGCCAAATTTTTAAGTTAAAACCCTGGTTATTGTCAAATAATTCCCCCATTCTTCATTAAAACTCCAGATTTATCGACTAAACCCAAGATCTTTTAACGAGATAGTCCCGATCATAGACCCAGGAACATGTATAAAAAAGATAGAGTCGAATACACCAAGTAAAGAGACAAGAAGTGAAACTATCTTCTTGTTTATGTCACATACAAGAAGTGATACTATCTTCATGCTTTCTGTCACCTCTTCATGTTTATGTCACATACAAGAAGTGAAACTATCTTCTTGTTTATGTCACATACAAGAAGTGATACTGTCTTCATGCTTTCTGTCACCTCTTCATGTTTATGTCACATACAAGAAGTGATACTATCTTCATGCTTTCTGTCACCTCTTCATGTTTATGTCACATACAAGAAGTGATACTATCTTCTTGTTTATGTCACATACAAGAAGTGACACTGTCTTCATGCTTTCTGTCACCTCTTCATGTTTATGTCACATACAAGAAGTGATACTATCTTCATGCTTTCTGTCACCTCTTCATGTTTATGTCACATACAAGAAGTGATACTATCTTCGTGGTTATGTCACCTCAAAGAAGTGACACTGTCTTCATGCTTTCTGTCACCTCTTCATGTTTATGTGACATACAAGAAATGATACTATCTTCATTGTTATGTCACCTCCAAGAAGTGACACTGTCTTCATGCTTTCTGTCACCTCTTCATGTTTATGTCACATACAAGAAGTGATACTATCTTCATGGTTATGTCACCTCCAAGAAGTGGCACTGTCTTCATGCTTTCTGTCACCTCTTCATGTTTATGTCACATACAAGAAGTGATACTATCTTCATTGTTATGTCACCTCCAAGAAGTGACACTGTCTTCATGCTTTCTGTCACCTCTTCATGTTTATGTCACATACAAGAAGTGATACTATCTTCACGTTAATATCACCTGAAAGAAGTGGACTGTCTTCGTGTTTATGTCACTTCCAAGAAGTGGCACCGATTTCATGTTTATGTCACCTCCAAGAAGGTACCGTCTTCAAGTTAATGTCACCTCCAAGACGTGGGACTGTCTTCGTGTTTATGTCACCTTCTTTAAGAAATGGCACTGTCGTCATTCATAAAAAAACACAAAGTGCTCATCAATACTGGCTACCAAGATACATCATCAGTAGTCTCCCTTCCTCGGATTTCGGGGGCTATGCATGAGACTTTGCCCGTACTTAGACTATATCCGATTATTATTTGGAAGGTTCCCCCAGCAGAGGTTAAACCTCCACCTGTATCTCTAATTGTTGGCCTTGATTTAATTGCCTACTATGAAGATATTGGTATTGGAAAACTCCTCGTTTGGTGCTTTGTATGGTTTGGTGCTTTGGTGTTTTATGTTACCTCCAAGAAGTGTCTATGTCTTCACGTTTATGTCACCTCCAAAAAGTGCCATTTTCTTCATGTTTTTGTCAGCTCCAAGAAGTAGCACACATGACAAGTTCAAAGACACTGGATGAATCCAGTATGAATCCAAGCTATTTAACAGTAAACTTGCTCCAGTGCTGCTATATGGAGCGGGTGTTTGGGGCACCAGACCCTACAATGGTCTTATTAAGGTCAGGGTGCACTTTGATGAGGTTTCATGACCATGTGCTACTTACAGATAAACATAACTCATTCCACACATCATCTACATTTTTCATTCTTGCACAAAAGATGCATTACTAGTGTACCCAGACTTTTAATTGGGGGAACTTGATAATTCTTCAGAATGTTTGAATAACTAGAATATTCAGTGGTTTACTTTTCAACATGCACCCTGGCCTAACACCATTCTGAACAGAGCCTGTCGTTTCTTCCTTGGAGTTAAAACAATAACACCAACTCTAGCTACCCCATTACCCGTGGAGATATGGGATGGCCCTGGGGGATGGCTTTCTATGGAATCGCGAAAAGACATTGAAACCGTAAGGCTATGACAGAGACTAGGTAAAACGACCAATTCAAGAATAAACAAAAGAATATTCAACTGGTCGAATAAACAAACAAAACCTTAAAGACCATTTCTTTACTCATAATTTTACTGGAATAATTGACAACAAATGCCTCTGTGGCTCTACTGAAGACACAAAGCATTTCATTCTAACCTGCCCTCGCCATATAGTCTGGAAGAAATATGGGGTATTTTGAGGATCAATCGTTTTCTTCGGATTACAATGTTTTTTTAACTTTTCAGCATGAATATAGGGTTGGGACCTCAAAACCACGGAATGCCGGAGCGGCACCCTTGGGCAACTCTCTACAGAGCATTTCTCATACCCCCTAAGAAAATCTACAGGGGGTACTATAAGACGCCTTTATATCTCAGACACTAATAATGATATTGACTTGAAATTTTCAGGAAGTATTCTTGGTATGATGTTTGATCTGTATGACAAAGATTAAGAAAAAATATATATCCGTTGCTATAGCAACAGTAATAGAACACTATTTCTTTCCTTAAAAATGGATTATTTTGTGTGGTTTCATAATTGACTTCATATTCTTGATTCTTAAACTATCTGAAGCACATAAATATGATTAAAAGTGAAGATAAAATAATTCATCATATCATTTGTGTAATATGTCTAACATTTCAGTTGCTATGGCAACATCACTTGATAATCAGGAGGTCATTAACAGAACTTTCGTAAAGTTACGAATTCGCAAGTCAATTGTTAATTTTACAAATTTGGTAAATGTGCATTAACAGAACTTTCGTAAAGTTACGAACGATTCGCAAAGTTACGAAAAAATGACGTCACGTATGCTTTCGTTCGTAACTTTAATAGCACCTCAGACCCTTTCATAACTTTGCGAATGGCACATTTCTCATCCAATTCTTATGTAAGGTATACAGGTTGGCAAAAAGAAATTGTTCTCTATACGCATGCTGAGTTTCAAGCTAAAATATCTACCTATTCTTACATGATAAGCAAATATGTTCCTGAGCTGGGAATCTTTGAAATCGCGGAGACAGGTTTGATCACAGCGCGCAATGATATCAAATGACATCATATTTTTATTTGTGCTAAATAATGATATAAGATGACGTCACAATTTGAAATTCGTTTACGAACGATAAAACTTATGAATGACTTACGAAAGTGTTCTGTTAATGGCCGATTCGTAACTTTATGAATTCGTAAATCATTCGTAACTTTTTAAATATTTACGAATTTCATAAAGTTACGAATTACGAATTGGTAACTTTGCGAAAGTTCTGTTAATGACCCCCAGGTTCTTACATTTAACTTTCTTCAATGAGTATAAAGGTGATCCAAAATAACACTTTTGGAACATTATGTACCTTAAAGATGAAGCCATGTTTCTTCTGAAGTAAATAGTCAAATAAAATTCTACAACTTTATCTTACTCCCTTACCTAAGCCCCCAAAGTTTGACAATTTGGGGAAAACAGGCAAAAAACATTCAATTTTCTAGGTTCAAATTCGTAATGCATTGGGATTCAACATCAATTAGTATCCAAAAAACATCTACTGACTTTGCTTGATATTACAATATGAAGATTTTAATTATTTGACACTCAAAAGTATTTATAATTTAGAACACTAGCCCATAAAATGTTAAAATATGGTTGTGGTCAATTTTATCATTTAGCAGCATTCATTAGACAAAAGATCAATGCATTTAAAACATATTCATTGTAATTCATTCATTACCATAATCTAGCATATAGGAGACTGCACTTTTTTATATTTAAGTTTTATATCTAGTACATGAATCATAATGAAGTCTAATGTTATCATACCGTAGAGATGTTGGCATAGTCTAGACATTGGCATAATGTCTAATTATTACAACCATTAGTTTTTCTCATCTGAGCAATGAGACTATGATGGTTATCATGAATGAGTATAGTTCTATATAATATGTAAGTTTTATATCTAGTATATGTATCATAATGACATTTTATGTTATCATACAGTAGAGTGGTTGGCATAGTTTAGTTATTGGCATAATGCCTAATTATTACAACCTTTGGTTTTTCTCATCTGAGCAATCAGACTTTGATGGTTATCATGAATGAGTACAATTCTGTATGTCATAATGAAATCTAATGTAATCTTACAATAGAGGTTGGCATAGTCTAGACATTGGCATAATGTATAAATATTATAACCATTAATTTTCCTCATCCGAGCAATCAGACTGTGGTTGTTATCTTGCACAAGTACAATTCTATATGTAAGTTTAATACTGTATAAGTGGTATTTAATCCGAGTGGTTAAATTTCCGAATGGTCAAATCTCATCATTTTCCTAATTTTAATTTTCCTAATGACAAGAAACCTCCCATTGGATAAGATTATAAAGACAAAATTTCCGACATTTAAT
This sequence comes from Owenia fusiformis, assembly GCA_903813345.2. Taxonomy (NCBI): domain Eukaryota; kingdom Metazoa; phylum Annelida; class Polychaeta; order Sabellida; family Oweniidae; genus Owenia; species Owenia fusiformis. The sequence continues at coordinate 35,086,080 of CAIIXF020000002.1, forward strand.
TTTCCTAACCTGGCAAAAATCTGGAAATAGGCAAATTAAATGAATAGGCAAAATTACCACTTATACAGTATTTAGTACATGTATCATAATGACATCTAATGACGTGTAACCATATAATAGAGAGGTTGGCTTAATCTGGACATTGGTATCAAGTCAACGCATATAAGCATATCATCTCATTAGTCAGGTGTTGGTGGTCATCATGCACAGTTGTATCCTGATGTGTTGGGTCAGTCATTTTGGCCGTCAATGTGCAAATCATGGCAAAAGTTTCTGTTATATAAAACACTTACAGGTAGTTCTCATCATCTGAACAAATAGTAGAGTCCTTGTAAAGTTATGAGGCGTCAGAGCCAGGTGTTTGAAAACTAGCTAAAAAGATTAATGTCAATCAAGATGTCTTCAAATTTTCAAGACTCCTTACAGGCAGTTACAGCCAGGCTGTTCAGCTGGGTCATTCACAACAAGCAAAAAGCTCTTAGTTCTCATCATGTGACTATATACATAGAATCCTTATAAAACCATGAAGCATCAGAGCCAGGTGTCGGAAAGTAGCTAGCTAGTGTGAGTGAGTGTGCTCGTGTAAGGTGGCATCTTTGAATGAGTGAGTGTGCTCGTATAAGGTGGCATCTTTGGGTAAGTGAGTGTGCTTGTGTAAGGTGGCATCTCTAGATGAGTGAGTGTGCTCGTGTGAGGTGGCATCTTTGGGTGAGTGAGTGTGCTTGTGTAAGGTGGCATCTTTGGGTGAGTGAGTGTGCTTGTATGAGGTGGCATCTTTGGGTGAGTGAGTGTGCTTGTGTAAGGTGGCATCTTTTGGTGAATGAGTGTGCTCGTGTAAGGTGGCATCTTTGGATGAGTGAGTGTGCTTGTGTAAGGTGGCATCTTTGGGTGAGTGAGTGCGCTCATGTAAGGTGGCATCTTTGGGTGAGTGAGTGTGCTTAATGTGTGAGGTGGCATCTTTGGGTGAGTGAGTGTGCTCATGTAAGGTGGCATCTTTGGGTGAGTGAGTGTGCTCCTGTAAGGTGGCATCTTTGGGTGAGTGAGTGTGCTTGTGTGAGGTGGCATCTTTGGGTGAGTGAGTGTGCTTGTGTGAGGTGGCATCTTTGGTATATTGCATGTTGAGTAAGTGGTTTCTGGAGTTAGTGGCAAGTTGACGATCTAACCACGAATGTTGAGAACCAAATGTTGGCGGCAACTGTTCACACGTCACACTTGCAGCTGTGAGCAATGGCAAACCTGGTCAGACTTAATGCATATTGCTGCTTGGTTGACCAATGGAAAGTCATCTTTAGTTGTTTTCAATAATAAACATTTTAGCTAGTTTTCAAAACCCTGGCTCTAAATTGTAAATGATTCTGCTGAATGGGTTGTAAAGGATTCCAATGTCTGGATTGTATGCAAACCTTGCTAGTCTCCACTGTATGATTGCATTGGATTTCAGACTTGTACTAAATACAAGATTAACATATAAAATATAGTGTCCTATAAACTTAACATTTGAAGATGTTTTAATGCCTTGGTTTGTATATATTTCTAACTTTAAATGCTGCGAAATGGTAAAATTGATCACACCCTCTTTTCAACATTTTTTATGGGATAGAATTCTAAAATGTTTCAAATAAAATACTTCCCATCATCTAATAATTAAAATCTTCATATTGTTATATCAAACAAAGTCAGTAGATGTTCCTTGAATACTAATAAGTGTTGCATCCCAATGCATTTTTAATTTGAACCTAGAAAATGAAGTTTTTTTGCCAGTTTTCACCAATCATCACATTTTTGGGGCTGTGGGGAGGGGTTCTACAACTCAAAGTTATACATTTTTAACAAATTCAAGTGACTATTTGCTTCTAAAAGAGCTTCTTCATGCTATGTGCTTCAGATAGTTTACGATAGTTTAAGAATCAAGAATATGAAGAAAATGCTGAAAACCCACAAAATAATACATTTCTAAGGTAACTAATAGTGATCTATTACTGTTGCTATAGTAACGGATTAAGATTTTTTCTTGATTTTCACCATACAGATTAAGCATCATACTTAAACTAATTCCTGAAAATTTCAAGTCTATATCTTTATTAGTGTCTGATATATAAAGGTGTCTTATAGTACCCCCAGTAGATTTTCTTAGGGGGGTATAAGAAATGGTTTGTAGAGAGTTGCCCAAGGGTGCCGCTCCGGCATTCCGTGGTTTTGAGGTCCCAACCCTATATTCATGCTGAAAAGTTAAAAAAACATTGTAATCCGAAGAAAACGATTAGCTTTGAACTTTCTGCCAGAATAATACCCATGAACGTAATAAAATGATGACTGCACTTCGTGAACAAAATTTATTGTTTGATACTCAACTTATTTCTAGTAAGACAGAACAGATCAAATACTTAATTTATGAAAATGAACTCACTATTGATTCTCAGAAAATCCTGATAGATATAGTGATGCAATTTGTACAGGCCTGTTATAAGTTTCCATCAAATTAATGTTTTTCTCATCTGTATCTTGTGACAACCCCCACCCCCCACCCTCCCAACCTCTCACATTACCAATAAACCATCTATGATTACTGTAATTAATCCTCTATTGTAATTTAAACTACCTAGAATGCCTATGGCGATTGGTAGTAGATATTTTGTGTATTTTTTGATTATGAAGGAAATAAATAATGTTAAAAAAAAAAAAAATAAACAAACTGTACCCATATAATAAAAAATTGGACATTTTATGTCAAAAATCAATATTAACAAAGTATAGAGATTTTTCATCAACGTCAAAAACGACTTTAAAAAACATGTCCCAACATTTGATGCAGAAAAATGGACACAAGAACTCAGTAAAGTAGAACTAAATGATAAACTAAGAACTTACAAAACAATCAAAAATGAGTTAACAAGGCGTATAGCCTTTTTATTTTTTCGTAAAGCCACTCAGTAAAATTACGATATCTCTGTACCCTGATGTCCGATCAAGATCATTCAAGTATCTATGTGTTCCTGACACGTTAGGGCGTCCGGGAATAACAACTTCTACCCAAAGTTTGACGTAATTCATGACTCCTTTCCATCGGCCTGCGCGCATTTTGTTTCAAAATTGTATAAAGTGTGTGGTTACCTATAAAGAGAAAAAAGGTTTTTGTTAATAGATAAATGTCTGTAGTTTAAAAGTATTGAAAACATTGTTTTGAAGTATTGAGTTTTGCAACAGGACATAAACCTTAACTTTAGAAATTTTTGGTTGATATATGAAGTTCAAAAGATTCTGTTCAGTGTACAACATTTCAATATTTTTTCAACCACTGCATAGTATTTGTTTCGACTTTATTCCTACCCTGTCTATTGTTAGAATAAGTTTATTCATTCCTCTCTTGAATTGCGTCTCTTTTTGATCAAGATGATAGCCAAATACAGAGCTGCATTGAGAAAGTATGCTAGACTCATCCCATGCTGTACATCGTCGAATACTTCACGAATTCCATAAATTAAACCTGGAATAGAAAAGTTACTTCAACAGAAGAATTCCATAAATAAAACCTGGAATAGAAGTTACTTTTATAGAAGAATTAATGAATGTAGTACGTTTCACTGCCAGGTGGATAAAACATGACGAGGCGGATTTTAATTTCAACAATTTTTAAGGATTTTAATTCTAATTTTGATAAAATATAAAAATTGAGATAACCGACCGTTAATAAACTTATTGAAGATGAACGATGGAGAAATGTCCAAATTCACCTTCACTTAAAATGGGATATCTTCTCTGACAGGAGCTTATCCACATTCATGAATGCGCTTTACTTTTTGAATAAAAATATCCTTTATTGTATCTGAAAAATCTCATTTGGCCCCTTACAAATTAATTATCTGTTAAAATTTTAAGAACATGGTTATTAGCAAAATTAGTCCATTCCAAATATGGTTCCTACTAAAGGTTATAATGAAAACACGCGCTATGCGCTAACGCGCTAGCGCACTAACGCACTGTCCAGAATGATCGTTCCCACAGGCCCGGGAACATGTATAAAACTCGAGTGAGTGAAGAGATTAGGTGGCGCATCAGAAAGCAGAAGTATGAAGAAGCCCAATGTTTGATCGTTACGTTAACTGTGCAAAGATTATCGATTGTCAGTGTGTTTATCTGATTTAAAAGGAAGATAAATAGAAAGTAGCACCTTACAAGATGAATGGTCGCAGATATGCGAATATGCTCCCTATTTCATTTTCATTGCATTATTTGGGTCCATCCATCGGCGAGAAAAATCCCGTTTCGAAATCTGAGCCGGGGGCCCAACTTCTCCTATTTGTCGCATGTTACCTCTTAATATCAAGTCATGGATGTTCTATATATCTTTACTCTTTGTATTTGAAGTTTTTTCTCTCATGACTTACCAAACGGTGGGATAATTCAGGCGTCGCATTTATATTTTTCCATTTTTCTTTTCATGCCCTGTTACACTCTTTCGCTTTCATGGGGGGGGGGGGTGTATAGGGTTATCGTATAAGAGGAGGGTGAAAATCTATTGTGTATGACTGCATAAGAGGGGGCAACATTTATCGTATATGGCATCGTATAAGTTAAATAAACATATGTTTTAAAAGAATTAAAGAAGCCTATTATGAAATTTAAAGTACAGTTTGAACGAATACTGCAGATCCAGCTTATCCCCATAAATTTGGGATTTCAATACACAAGTAGTTGTGGGGGCTTGCCCGTAGCCAGCTTTTACCAGAAGGGGAAGCCTTTTTCCAGGGGAAGCTTTTTCACAATTTTGGCTAATAATCATGAAAAAATTCTCAGAATGGTGAGAAACTGCATGATTTTGAAAGAATCTCTGGCCAGAGGGGGAGCTCCTCTCCCCAGCTCCCCCTCTGGCTACGGGCCTGGCTGTGGGGGTGATTTGAAAAATCAGTCCCACAGGACAGGACAGTAACCAGGATTTCCCAGGGGGGGGGGGGGCACTTTTTCAAAAAAAAAATCCAAAGTCACCCTCCGAACCCCCCTGGCTTCGGGGCTGTGTACTGCCTATTTGCCGTATGATTACGTGGATTCTTGCATTATGTTATTTCCTTCTGAATATTATCCAAACTTTTCTCAACGGTAATTTCAAAATTATCGTACAGATTATTTACCCGAGCTTTTTGTAAAATATAGTACTACAGGGAGATGTGAAAAATATTGCATACACTGTATGTTATACATGTAAAAGGGGTGAAAATGCTGTAAATGGTATAAGACTGAGGGGCTAGTGAAAAATAGTGTATATGGATTTCCAAGACCCCTATAAACCCCCCTTTCATGTTTGCTTTCGTTTTTCTCAATTTGATTTTAGATTTAAAAAGTTTTGAATTACGTCAGTCCCAGTGAATTGTATTACCTATCAGGAATATTGTTGAAAACAGGATTGTATTTCATTTGGAATTAAAGTTTTAAATAAGAGACGATTTAAAAAGTAATGTAAACCTGACCAGCATGTTTTATCATTGTCCGGTAATTGGCCGTAAATATTTATTAATTCTAAGTTACTCATGTTCTTTTAGGTCAAATACAGAGAAAAGTACACGTTCATTTAGTTTTGGAATTATTTCCTAAATTGAAGTCGATTTCTTTTTTTTAACGGTGTGAAGAACATCTTAATTGGTCTTATATTTTTAGAGAAATCGTAACTTGAAAAGTGTAATTTTCGAGAGGCTTTGTTTATTTCCTGCGGCCGCAAAGTTCACATCAAAGTCTGATTGACAGGTTAGCGGTGATTTATACAGTCTTTGAACTGTCAATGTTTTGACAAGTTCCCAGGGAGTCATAACCCTAATTATACATGTCCCTGGGCCAAGGGTATAGACCAATCATAAACATGCGCTTAAAACGTGCGCACACATCGTGGGGAGGGATCATTTTCTATTAGCGCATTGGTGCGTGGCGCGTTAGCGCGTAGCGCGTGTTTTCATTATAACCCCTACTAAATAAGTCTCTTACCAAATATGGCTCTTCCCAAATATAATTCTTACCAAATATGGTTCTTACCAAATATGGCTCTTACCAAATAAGTCTCTTACTAAATATGGCTCTTACCAAATATAGGTGGAACAACTGAAACTGGGATACCCACCCATGCCAGTGTCTGGTTGAAGGCTAACTTGTTTGAAAGATGTTGAAGGACCTCGCACGTGCAGGAATATAAATAGACCGTTGTCAATGCAAGCAGCCCTCCATTTACTAAAAGACGAATAGTTTATTATGAATAGTTTATTAATATTGTGGTATTTGAGGGTATAGCAGTCAATGGAAGACCTAAATATGTTAACCCCTCGTATCTTTCACTTACCATTAACTCAACTTCAATTCTCAAATATTTCTTGAAATGTTCCGGGCGATAATTTGGTCGCCATTTCGAGTCTTAGCGATCTCTTCAATCACCATTTTTAGCGTATTTCTCTACTTTGTAGCTTTGTGAATCTATATGCATGTATAATCGTACGGAATCTTGAGTATTTCGCAAGTATTCCACTGTAATTGACATATTTGCAAACTTTTAAAAAACCTTTCTTGGGAGATTCCATTAGTGACGTCACGCGCATGCCCCCTGTAACTTTTAGTGATTCCCACTTTTGCGCATGCGGCCTGTAGCTCTTGGAGAAAGGGAGGGAAATTTGAACGTAAGGGCGCTTTTATGAGCTGCTGATATTTTTCTCATATTTCGGGGAATTTACAAATCAAATAGAATGTAAACTTATTCAATTATGTAGGCTAACTGGGGGTAGGGATAGAACATGTAAATAAACAATGTATATAATTGTATATAGCTAGTTTATCTTGTGAATTGGAGGAGACAGATTGTGAACATAAAATTGCATGGAATGGCGGGCCGTATTCTCGGAATGCAAACTCTGGATGTAGTCAAGCTACCCTCATAGAATCACTTAGAAGGAATTGTTCTTCTATTGTAATAAAAGAATCACACTCTATGTCGGGCACACTATTGCATGTTGTGTGATTCTGAGTGTGTCACCCCCCCCCCTCCACTATCCTTTCTTGGATCCTGCTAAATCTTTTACCATTCTCTTATCATACCGCACCAATATGTGCGAATGGTGTTCCAATTTCATATATACTTATACTATTAAAACATATTACTTATCTTAAACTTCACTTTGGTGGTACCTACCAAAATTACTTTGTATTACACGGTGCACAACCACAACGCAACAAACATGCTAAATTCACGGTGTATAAATGCATCGCAGTAGCTTACTCATATATTTCTATTTGGTGTAAATTACACGGTGGTTGAATAAAACGCACCAGTTACTTAATTTCATTCTATTGCCTTGACTGCATGTGATTACCCGGCTGGCCTATTCCAGCCCTTATGTGGTATGTTATGCAGTTACGGTGGGAGACATGTACATTTATTGCAATCTCTTTTGTACCACTACTGTGAATGTTTTTACGGGATCAATATATCCCTGTTCTAATGAAGTGCAAGTTTCAGTCCTTCCAAGCTAGCTTCCCTGTAAATTAGTTGACATTTTCCTTGTACTTTTATATCCCCTTTATATTATTCCACGCATCCAGCTATACGTGGCATACACCTTATAAATCCATTATTACACATAACCGTGTAAGTGGTTTACAATATACACGCTATACTTATATCGTACCTTTTATTAAATACACAGCGGTATAACCCCACGGTCTCGTCATTAATTATTTTACAACACATTTATGGTAAAATACTTAAATATGATAACCACAATGCACATGGTCATTTGCCAGAGGCCTCTCGTGACCAACTGGCTCTTGATGCTTTCAAACATGCCTGAAAAACTACTGATAGCCAAATGAGCTATCATATATTTTCTAAAGCTCCAACCACCATGAGAGAAGCCATAGATTCAGCCTTACAAGATACAGTCGTGCCTATCCGTGCGACTATTGCCGCTACCAGTGATACTGCTCAGTCATCCGAGCCTGATCAATTGACACCATCTGCATTCAAGGACCTAGCTGTGAGACTTACTCAGTTCCTTGATCGAAAACCTGCTTCAGATAAACGATGTTTCTACTGCAACATTCAGTTCCACCAGGTCGCCCGATGCCGCATCAAGAAGGATGATGTGGAGAAAGGTCGCATAAGTGCTGATCATCGAGGGAAGAGACCTGAACATCTATGGCCCAGTTCCAGTAAAGTTTCTTTAAACCAGAACGGAGTGTCTCAATAGGCCATGAGGCGCTCCTCCATCCAGAGGGAGTCAACACCAAGAGCAATATCATTAACAATGTAAATACATGTAAACCCAAGAGTTCTACAAAATACGATGGATTATGTTTGCCCGTCATTATATGTGGCGAAACAGTCCCATGTTTGATTGATTCCGGTGCTAAGGCCAGTATAATGAGCCATAATACCTACAAGACTCTCAAGTCCCCTCTGAGGCCTATCTTAAAAATGAGCCCACAATGTCTCAGATCGGCAAACAATGGTGTTATCCGCACCGTTGGCACTGCTGAATTTTCCATGATGTTGTCAGATGAACGCTGTGTGCAAGTCTCGTTGATCGTAGCTGACATTGAGTCTCCCGTGATATTGGGCTATGATTTCCTGTCACAACATTCTTGTTTACTTGACTTTGGTCCCGGAAAACTGTTTATTGATGGGATCAGCCTCGATTGCATTCTCGAGAGTGAGACAAATGGAGGCATGAAGGTGTGTGCTGTTGGTTCCACCGTGATACCTCCCATGACAGAGACCATCCTCGAGGGTCGCTTGTGTTGCTATGGTGATATTTCTGGCAGTTTTGGTGTCTTAGAGCCTCCATCTCATCTTGATCGAGAGTTTCTGGTGGCACGGAGTGTCATTGATTTACACTCGACCCTGGTCCCAGTCAGAGTAGCTAACATAACCAGTCAGCCACTGAAAGTCATGACAGAGTCTACAATTGCGATTTGTGAACCTGTTGAATGCCTGGAAGAATGTGTATCTCCAGATGAATCGGCAGATTGTGGCATCCGAGCTGTAAACATCGAGGGTAATTTGCCTGCCCATCTTCAAGACTTGTATGATCGCAGTTCTATCCACTGTAACAAAGAGCAGAAAGTGAAATTACATAACCTTTTGATGAAATATGGTCATGTTTTTGCTAAAGACAAGGCTGATTTGGGTAAGACCGATCTGGTAACACACTCCATCGATACTGGAAGCAGTCGACCCGTGAAAGTACCACCCCGAAGATTACCTTTACACAAACGGGAGGTCGCCTTCGCTGAAGTGGACCGTATGCTGAAGAATGGGATAATAGAACCATCTACTAGTCCTTGGTCATCTCCAGTAGTCCTGTGCAAGAAAAAAGATCGTACTGTACGATTCTGTATAGATTTCCGATTGGTCAATGATCTGTCCAAGAAGGATAGCTATCCGTTACCACGAATAGACGACTCCCTGGATGCTCTCTCTGGCAGTCGATACTTCAGCTCTCTCGATATGGCGAGTGGATATTGGCAAATACCGATGGACCCAACCGATGCTGAGAAGACTGCATTTTCTGCTGGTAACGGGCTGTATCAGTTCACTGTAATGCCCTTTGGGCTTTGTAATGCCCCTGCCACCTTCGAGCGTCTGATGGAGAAAGTGCTTCGGGGCCTCCATTGGGAGACCTGCCTAGTTTACATCGATGACGTCATTGTATACTCCAAAACTTTTGACGAACATCTTACCCGCCTCGAAGAAGTTTTGTCGCGGATTCATCATTCCGGAATGAAAATTGCTCCGAAGAAATGCAATTTCCTGGCTGAAGAAGTATCATTCCTTGGACATCAAGTATCTGCCGATGGCATCCGGCCTAACCCTGATAAGGTTAAAGCTGTTAAAGAATGGCCTGTGCCCTGTGGTGTTAAAGCGGTTAGAAGTTTCCTTGGAACATGTGCCTACTATCGCCGGTTCGTGAGGAACTTCTCCCATAGAGCCAAAGCCTTGGTGCGACTGACAGAGAAAGATACCACCTTTGTCTGGTCTCCTGGATGCCAGTCTGCTTTTAACGACCTGAAGGAAGCTCTTGTCACCGCTCCAGTGTTAGCGTATCCTGTGATAGGAGTGCCATTCATTGTTGACACTGACGCAAGTGCTTTTGGGGCCGGTGCGGTGCTGTCCCAAGTCCTTGATGGGGATGAGAGGCCTGTTGCTTACTACAGTCATACCTTCAGTCGACCTGAGACCAACTATTGCGTCACACGCCGTGAGCTTCTCGCAATTATCTTAGCTCTGAAGAATTTTCACCATTACATCTATGGGGTAAACTTCAAGATCCGCACCGATCATAGTAGTCTTCGTTGGTTGATCAACTTTAAATCTCCTGAAGGTCAAATGGCCCGATGGCTCGAGATTTTGGGAACGTATGACTACACTATCGAGCATAGACCTGGCGTCAAACATGGAAATGCCGATGGCCTGTCCCGGATTCCATGTGGCCCTTGTGGCAAGTGTGAACGACGTGAGGACCGAGATCTTTCCGTTCCAGCAGTGACTACCCGCTCTGCAGAGAAAAACTGGCTTATACCAGTTTCTGATTTGAAAGATTGTCAACGTGCAGACCCGTGCTTGCCGATGTGATTTCTTGGGTAGAAACTAGCACTCGACCTTCACGAGAAGAGATTACACCTTGTAGTCCATTACACAAACAACTTTGGGGGCAGTTTGATGCTCTGTTGATAGAGAAGGAAATTCTCAGTAGAAAGGCTAAAACTTCAATTGATGAACCCCTGATACAATCTGTACTGCCAAAGAAACTTCAACGCACAGCATTTGATGCACTACATGGTGCAATGGGACACATGGGCATAACTCGCACGATCGAGAGAGTGCGTTCCCGGTATTACTGGCCAAATTACAGAGCCGATGTTGAAAATTGGTGTGGTCAGTGCACCAGGTGTCAAGCGGCCAGCAATCCTAACCGGACTCCAAAAGCCCCTCTGAAGTCCTTCCCTGCCGGAGCCCCTGGCGAACGACTCTTTGTGGATATCCTTGGGCCCCTAATTCCCACATACCAGGAGAACAAGTACATCCTAGTGCTCGAAGATGCTTTCACCAAGTGGCCCGAAGCGGTACCGATGCCCAACATAACTGCCGAGACCGTAGCTGAGGCCCTTATCCGATCTTACATCACTCGGTTTGGTGTGCCACTGCAACTTCACACGGACCAAGGCCGTCAATTCGAAGCTGATCTTTTCCAAGGGCTGTGTAGTCTAATGGATATTGATAAAACCCGAACTACTGCAATGCACCCCCAGAGCAATGGGTGCCTCGAGAGAATGAATCGCACCCTCCAGCTGATGCTACGGAAGGTGATTTCATTGCACCAGAGGGATTGGGATGAAAAACTGCCATGGGTTTTATTCTCGTACCGCTCTTCCATCCATCGAAGTACCGGATTTTCCCCTGCTAGGCTAATGCTTGGCCGGGAAATGCGACTACCCATTGACCTTCTTCTAGGTCCTGCACCAAAAGGTCACGACCCAGTTGTGTACCAGTCATACGTGTCTGAGGCTAGGGATGCCCTCTGGATGGTGGAAGAAGTAGCCCGGCACAACCTCCAGAAATCTGCCAGCCAACAGAAGCGCAATTACGACAACAAGATTGTTTACAACAAGTACCATGTTGGCGACCCAGTATGGTTGCACTCCGCAGTACGCAGGCCAGGGCTATCCCCAAAGCTGCAAAACAAGTGGGAAGGACCATATCGGGTCAGGCGGAAACTTTCTGACTTGGTGTTTGAGGTGGCCCGATATGGCAAAAGGAAGACCGTACACCACAATCGTCTAAAGCCTTTCTTGGGGACCTGTGATCTCCCAGAGACATTGCCCGATGCCGAGGAATCCCCTGTGACCCCTGCAGATTAAGTTGATTCTCCAATGTTACTGGAAGACCAGTAGCGCACAACTGCAGCCTGATCGATTCTTCTGGTCCAAATAAACCTGAATTAATCTGACAAATAAATGACTGACAATTATTACAGTTTTATGTGAAATTGTTTTGGATTGTTTTGTTATAATCAATAAATAAATTAAAAAAAAAAATATACTCAGACTGACTCACTTAATTAATATGAATAAACATTTAAGGCCAACTTCAAGTCCCCGGCCAAACATCCTTGAGATTGCCTTATAGCAAGCTTAAGTCCCGATTAATAACATTGATTATCTATGCAATATCATAGTTAATGAGATTATATTCATGCTATCTCATGATTCCAGAGCCTGATGATTCCTGGGAGGTGAGGAGCCGACCCTATCTTCTACGGCAGTAACTTTATCCCCTGTATGTCCATAGCACAGTCTTTATATCTAATCCCTCCTTTTGTCATTCCAGATGTCCAGACCAGTACACAGCCGCCTCGGGCACAAGCCCTCTGTCCAATGTGAAGAGTGTGGAAGAGACTTCAACCATGTTGGTCTACTACAGCACCACATGGCCAGAAGACACCCCAAGAGACACAACAATGAAGGATACCGGTGTAAGAAGGATGGGTGTGGACAATATTTCACCCGGAGAAGGTCCCTCAATGACCACCTAAGGAGGAAGCACCCAAAGTCAGCAACCACCATGTCCAGTATGACATGTGTGGCTGTCCCTGAGGCATCCAGTATGATGCCCAGGCCAGCAGCGAGCCCTACACCATCTTTGGACGCCCCTGCGGACCTCGGGTTTGTGTTTGATGTTGACTCGTTATCTCTAGGGTGTTGTAACCCGAACGATATTCTAGACGTCCGGACTGTGGTATTGCAGGAGGGTGAGAGTGGTAACCATGAGCCTGGGGTTGCCGTTGCTGTAGACCAGAGGGCGGCCCCAGTTCCCTCACTTCCACTCGAGAGCCCGAGTGAGACGCTAGCAAGCAACCCAGAGAATGCCAGTGGGAAGGACCAGAGTAGCGACATCGAGCCTGGGGTTGCCATTAGCACAGACCAGAGGGCGGCCCCAGTGTCTTTGATGTCGCTCGAGACCCCCCCTAAACCCAGTGAGACAGCTCTGTCTAACCTGGGTAGATTACTTACTACAACGATAGAAGGGCTGATTGAAGAAGTCTCCAGGGCCCAAGCTACAGTGGATGCGGAGGCTCCCACACCACCAACTGTGAGGAGGCCCCAGCCGTCCAAGGCCACCTGCCCTAAGAGGTCCCCAAGTACCCGGCCATGGAAACTTATTCCACTTGACAGCCCCTTTCAGGTGGGAGTTGGAAGCGTGTCCCCAATGGACCCCAGACTTTTTGGACTCCATTTGGCCCCCTCCAGCCTCTCCACATCCAGAAGAGGCCAGACCTTTCGCTCCACTCTGCGGAAGGGTCTACATAGCTCCGGCGAGCAAGCCATTACCACCATTCCCGGAGTTAGTAGGACCGAGTCGATTACATGGCGAGAGGGACCCACTGAAGTGACATGGAGCATGAAAACCAGCACCTTTGACCAGAAGGTGGTCCTCAAGGAGGATGTTGACCCAATCCCCTCAAAGAAGAAAGAGCCAACAATTGCAGCACGACTCGATGCTGTCTTCGGGAAACTCCCCCAGGAGCAGTAACAACCTACAATGAATGACTACTAATATATGAACTTTATGAATTTATAGACATTGACATTTTGATGAATTTGAACAAATGAAATTTAACTGTATTTTAGCACTTCGAGGCGAAGTCATTTCTTTTAGAGGGGGATAATGTGGTATTTGAGGGTATAGCAGTCAATGGAAGACCTAAATATGTTAACCCCTCGTATCTTTCACTTACCATTAACTCAACTTCAATTCTCAAATATTTCTTGAAATGTTCCGGGCGATAATTTGGTCGCCATTTCGAGTCTTAGCGATCTCTTCAATCACCATTTTTAGCGTATTTCTCTACTTTGTAGCTTTGTGAATCTATATGCATGTATAATCGTACGGAATCTTGAGTATTTCGCAAGTATTCCACTGTAATTGACATATTTGCAAACTTTTAAAAAACCTTTCTTGGGAGATTCCATTAGTGACGTCACGCGCATGCCCCCTGTAACTTTTAGTGATTCCCACTTTTGCGCATGCGGCCTGTAGCTCTTGGAGAAAGGGAGGGAAATTTGAACGTAAGGGCGCTTTTATGAGCTGCTGATATTTTTCTCATATTTCGGGGAATTTACATATCAAATAGAATGTAAACTTATTCAATTATGTAGGCTAACTGGGGGTAGGGATAGAACATGTAAATAAACAATGTATATAATTGTATATAGCTAGTTTATCTTGTGCATTGGAGGAGACAGATTGTGAACATAAAATTGCATGGAATGGCGGGCCGTATTCTCGGAATGCAAACTCTGGATGTAGTCAAGCTACCCTCATAGAATCACTTAGAAGGAATTGTTCTTCTATTGTAATAAAAGAATCACACTCTATGTCGGGCACACTATTGCCTGTTGTGTGATTCTGAGTGTGTCACCCCCCCCCACTATCCTTTCTTGGATCCTGCTAAATCTTTTACCATTCTCTTATCATACCGCACCAATATGTGCGAATGGTGTTCCAATTTCATATATACTTATACTATTAAAACATATTACTTATCTTAAACTTCACTTTGGTGGTACCTACCAAAATTACTTTGTATTACACGGTGCACAACCACAACGCAAAAAACATGCTAAATTCACGGTGTATAAATGCATCGCAGTAGCTTACTCATATATTTCTATTTGGTGTAAATTACACGGTGGTTGAATAAAACGCACCAGTTACTTAATTTCATTCTATTGCCTTGACTGCATGTGATTACCCGGCTGGCCTATTCCAGCCGTTATGTGGTATGTTATGCAGTTACGGTGGGAGACATCTACATTTATTGCAATCTCTTTTGTACCACTACTGTGAATGTTTTTACGGGATCAATATATCCCTGTTCTAATGAAGTGCAAGTTTCAGTCCTTCCAAGCTAGCTTCCCTGTAAATTAGTTCACATTTTCCTTGTACTTTTATATCCCCTTTATATTATTCCACGCATCCAGCTATACGTGGCATACACCTTATAAATCCATTATTACACATAACCGTGTAAGTGGTTTACAATATACACGCTATACTTATATCGTACCTTTTATTAAATACACAGCGGTATAACCCCACGGTCTCGTCATTAATTATTTTACAACACATTTATGGTAAAATACTTAAATATGATAACCACAATGCACCACTTTGAGACGGCTGACGGTCATGTTGTCCACACTTGACCTCTCATAGGATGAGGCCCAGGATGTCACACGGCGCCGAGATGTTCTATGCCTGGACCTGTGGGATACTCACGGCGGAGCAATGCAGCCAGATGCCTGACAGACGTCATTGCACACTCATACATATTTTTGTTGCTACTACTTTTTACTATAATATTTCAAATGCACACTACTTTAACATACACCGCGAAGTCTCTAATGTTTCCCCTTCCGGCTATACTACAATATGAATACATTCCCGACAAGTCAAAATAAATATCGCCCGTCAGAAAGAATCGACTTGGGCTTTTTAAATAACAAAAATCAAGTAATCACTAATAAATCGCTTTAAAGAGTTTTAACGAAAAATCTGTGTGTCTCGTAGAAAATCGCGTTTTTCATAAAAAACGGGAGATAATGATAAAATTTGGGATTTGTTTAGAAAAAATCGGGAGTTTGACTACGAATTCGGGGTATGTACATACTTATTGCTAACACCATTATAGCTGTATAGTTGACATCAATGAATTGCCATGCCAGATTTAGGAGGCTCATTCCCAGTGTTGCAGTGAGATGCGTGTATATAAGTCGTCCTTTGCAGCAATCCCCAAGAGCAGCTGCGATGATGTAGGTTATTCCTTCAGCAATACTTAACACCATCAAAATATAAGAAGCATCCATTCTTGATATTCCTTTGTTGTCCAAGTAAATTGCCTATAATAATTTATTGCAGATATTGAAGCACAGGGTGACCAAAAAACTCTACTTTTGGAATAACTTTCTCAAATATGAAAGAACCTTTGTGATTTTTGTGTAGAGTGTTCCAGTTCAGATAACAGTGGTGTACTCATATTGGGTCTATATATTGCATGGTCATGATAGCTAGTTGTGATGAAATTAAAACAGCACACGTTAAATGTCGTTACTATTAGCACAGGCGTTGGTAGAATAACAGAATTTGACTGTATTTGGAAATATCAGTTATCGTAAAGCCCATAAACAAGGTGACCCCTAGACGTTCACTCTAGTTTTGGAATAACTTTTTTTCAATTATAAAGAAATCTCATGCATTTCTTCAAGCAGATACAAGTACTTGCATGAAACATTATTTTTTATGTTGTCTGAGTTAATATTAGCAAACTTTGATTTGTGTCCAAAAATCATCGTTAAAGCTGTTTTTAAGTTTAATAAGCAATATTTTCAGTATATATCGCATGCTCATGATAGCCAGTTGTGTTAACATTAAAACAGCACACATTAATTT
Organism: Owenia fusiformis; assembly: GCA_903813345.2. NCBI lineage: Eukaryota > Metazoa > Annelida > Polychaeta > Sabellida > Oweniidae > Owenia > Owenia fusiformis. The sequence continues at coordinate 35,102,557 of CAIIXF020000002.1, forward strand.
TCGTTGATATTAACACTCATGGCACAGGCGTTAGTAGAATAACAGAATTTGATTATATATAAAAATATCAATTATCTTATATTTTCCCATCAACATACAATGTATATCAACTTGGAAATTATTGAACCACGAGATACATTATTTGTTGTATTACATACCTAGCGAAGCATTTGTATGGAAGTCAATGGGAAAGTTAGCGAGCTATATCCACCGATATTGCCCGATTACCCCGATATAGCCCGCTTACCTCGTTTTGATATTAGATTTCTTTAATAACCATGATAATATCATGACGTCACGTCATTGATACAAAGTAACCATGGGAACAAAGGCATGTAATACATCAGTTATGTCACTATGACGTGAAATATGCCTTCGTTCTTGCCCAAATATAGAGCCTCCCAAGGTCGGCCTATATTGGGAGAACTCAGGCATATTTCACGTCATAGTGACATAACCTCTAAGTATTACATACCTAGCGAAGCATTTGTATGGAAGTCAATGGGAAAGTTAGCGAGCTATATCCACCGATATTGCCCGATTACCCCGATATAGCCCGCTTACCTCGTTTTGATATTAGATTTCTTTAATAACCATGATAATATCATGACGTCACGTCATTGATACAAAGTAACCATGGGAACAAAGGCATGTAATACATCAGTTATGTCACTATGACGTGAAATATGCCTTCGTTCTTGCCCAAATATAGAGCCTCCCAAGGTCGGCCTATATTGGGAGAACTCAGGCATATTTCACGTCATAGTGACATAACCTCTAAATATTGTCTGAGTTTGTTTTAGCAAACTTTGATTTTTGTCAAAAATCATCGTTATAGATGTTTTAAGAATTAATAAGCAATATCTTGAGTGCATAAATATGCATGGTCATGATAACCAGTTGTGTTACATAAAATAGCACTCAATAAATCTCATTGATATCAAAACACACATAATACTGGATTTGGTAGGATAACAGAATTTGACTATATTTGGATATATCAATTATGATTAATAATATGCTGCTAGGCCTATACAGTGCGTATCAAAAAAAAACGCAACAGATCGTTATCTCGGAAAAGCACAAAGCCAGTGATAACAGCATTGATTTCATTCAATGCACTGTAAAGCCATATGTCTCCTCTTTACAATGGTATATCATTCATTGATATTTGGTCATGGTTGGGCGAGTAATCATTCCATTTGCAAAGTGCGCCAAAATTAGCTTTGGCCCAAGTTATAAAAATCGCAAGTCACAGTACGGAGCCCGATGCAATATTTCAAGAAAACATAAAACCAATGCTGATTGCATCCTTTTCATTCAATGTACCAAAAAGCCGGATTACTCCTCCTTGCAATGGAATATCATTCATTCACAGGGAGTCATGGGTGACCGAATAATCGTTGATTTTGCAAAGTGGGGCAAAATTCAGCTTGGACCCAAGTTTTAAACATTGCAAAAGTCAGTACAATGGGCATAGGGGCTATTGGAAGAAGGTGTGACAGGTGTGGTATAGACAGTAAAGTGTTCATACTCATACTCTTGCAGGAATACATCCAATACCCCTCCAAATTGCTACCACTTTCTTGCACATAAAGATGCGCTCATCTGTCCACGTCATGCATGGTTCAGCCCTGAGTCATCTGTGGGTTAAAGCAGAGAAAAGCAGCCCATGGGCAACTCTTTCTCGAGGTTTTGCAATATCTGGTGGAGGAATTGTGAGCACAGATGCTCCCGAGAGAGCTCCAAAAGAAAAAGTCACAAGGTTTCAAGTCAGGGGAACTTCCATTGGCACTTAACCCTTGCACTGATTTTTTCAATATCTAAAACTTGGCCCAGAGCCGATTTTGACCCACTGTGCAAATGGAAGGATTTCTCACTCAACCATCACCACATGTGAATGAATGACATATCATTGCAAAGAAGAGAGACGTGGCTTTATGGTACATTGAATGAAATTGATGTAGTCATCACTAGTTTTGTTATTTTACGAGATAACTACTTATTGCGTTTTTTTGATACGCCCTGTATGTTGCCCGTATATAAATATCCTATCGAATAAAGTTCGGGTAGGGATATAGAGAAACGTCCATTGATCCTTCCGTCCGTCCGTGTGGTGCTGCTGAAGGTTTTGCTGTACTGGTGAATTATGTGATACATATGGCTAACCATATTAATCTGATCAATTACTTGAAAAACATTATTCGATAACTTACCATATTAATGTGATAAATTGTGTGAAACGTTGTAATATTTTAATTTTAATGTGATAAATTATGTTATACACAAACTATTTAATGACTAACCATGTACATGTGATCAATTATGTGATACACATTATTTAATGACTTACGATATGTGATAAATTATGTGATACGTATTATTCAATGACTTACCATATAACTGTGATAAATTGTGCAATACAATATATACTTATGTGATACGCATTATTTGATGACTTCCCATATTAATGTAATACATTATGTGATCTGTATTATTAAATGACTCACCATATTGATGTGATACATTATTTGATACATATTATTTAATGACTTGCCATATTAATATGATACATTATGTGATATGTATTATTAAATGACTCACCATATTGATGTGATACAATATGTGATACGTATTATTTAATGATTCACCATATTGATGTGATACAATATGTGATACGTATTATTTAATGACTTACCATATTAATGTGATACATAATGTGATACTTATTATTTAATGACACACCATATTAATCTGATAAATTATGTGATAAGTATTATTTAATGATTATAACCATATTAATGAACTACATTATGTGATACGTATTATTTAATGACTTACCATATTAATGTAATAACTTATATGATATGTATTATTCAATGACACACCATATTAATCTGATCAATTATGTGATACGTATAATCTAATGACTTACCATATTAATGCGAAATATCATGTTTACTATATGTGGTAAATTATGTGATACGTATTATTCAATGGCTTACCATATAACCGTGATGAATATGTAATACATGATGTTTAATGACTAGCCATATTAATTTGATAAATTATGTGATATGTATTATTTAATGACTTACCACATTAATGTGATAAATTATATAATGTGTACTATTCAATGACTCGCTATATTAATGTTATACATTATGTGTATACATTATTTAATGACTCATCATGTTTATGTGAAAAAGTATGTGATACGTTTTATTTAATGACTCGCCATATTAATGTGATATATTATGTGATACGTATTATTCAATGGCTTACCACATTAATGTGATAAATTATGTACTATTCAATGACTCGCCATATTAATGTTATACATTATGTGTATACATTATTTAATGACTCATCATGTTAATGTGAAAAAGTATGTGATACGTTTTATTTAATGACTCGCCATATTAATGTGATATATTATGTGATACGTATTATTCAATGGCTTACCACATTAATGTGATAAATTATGTACTATTCAATGACTCGCCATATTAATGTTATACATTATGTGTATACATTATTTAATGACTCATCATGTTAATGTGAAAAAGTATGTGATACGTTTTATTTAATGACTCGCCATATTAATGTGATATATTATGTGATACGTATTATTCAATGGCTTACCACATTAATGTGATAAATTATGTACTATTCAATGACTCGCCATATTAATGTTATACATTATGTGTATACATTATTTAATGACTCATCATGTTAATGTGAAAAAGTATGTGATACGTTTTATTTAATGACTCGCCATATTAATGTGATATATTATGTGATACGTATTATTCAATGGCTTACCACATTAATGTGATAAATTATGTACTATTCAATGACTCGCCATATTAATGTTATACATTATGTGTATACATTATCTAATGACTCATCATGTTAATGTGAAAAAGTATGTGATACGTTTTATTTAATGACTCGCCATATTAATGTGATATATTATGTGATACGTATTATTCAATGGCTTACCACATTAATGTGATAAATTATGTACTATTCAATGACTCGCCATATTAATGTTATACATTATGTGTATACATTATCTAATGACTCATCATGTTAATGTGATAAAGTATGTGATATGTTTTATTTAACGACATACCATGTTAAGATAGGGCAAACGAAGAAGGCCTCTCGTCATACCAATGCCAATGATCCATAGTACAGTCTCGGGATATGTAACAATAGTTTCTAGACTTATAAACAGAGGTGTACGCTCAGGTTCACTTATTTCTTTTCTGGACTTTTCATTTGTAATATCATCATGGGTTTTCTTTGTAGATTTGTCTTCACCTGGTGAAGTTTCTTTTTTTGTAAACAATGGAGTTTCCTCTGTTTGAGGTAGATCCTTTCTAGAATCACTGTTTTTAATGTCAGTTTTTGTTTTCTTTACACATTTCATTTTGTCTTTAGCTGATGCTGGTATCAGTTTTGTTGTATCGCGAGCATCATTCTCAATTGATTCTACATCTTTTAATTCAACAGTATCGGCTTTAGTTCCATCAATTGAGCTGTACATATCGTCAGACCGTGTTTTCATTTCAACAGAAGCATCTTTATTAGATCCAGAATCCACCAAATCACGTTTATAGGGGAATAACAAAGAGCTACATATCATTCCAATGACGAATGTAAAGGCACTCGATATTCGGAAAGTTCCTCTCCATCCATAATTTAGTACTAGTCTTGTATTCATTGGATTGAAGATCAAGCCACCTAAAATACAAATACATCAAATTCAAATGTTTCCCAAATAGCTAACGGTTTCTTGACAACTCATCTCAAGAACAACTCATTCCAAGACAACGCATCCAAAGACAAGAAGAATACTGAAGTATACAATAAGGCTATCTTACTAACAGCGGTAATTTGAATGACGTTGAACAGAAATATCTGATAAGATATATATAGTAACCCGGACAGAATAGTGTCCCTTTTTAATAACTTTTTTTAAATTTCAGTATTATCAAAAACCAATAATATATTTAAAAACTAGAGTAAATTCTGACATACAAAATATATTTGAGGAACATCTCTTAATTTATTAATATCATAGGCGTTCATAGAATGAGTGATGCAATTTATGATCACCATTTTGTCTCATATTTGTGCAAAAATGGCAGCACGATTCGTGAATTTGAATGTTCAGTTGAAATTTTTTTTAAAGTGGCATGGCGTGTAGGCTCATCTAATACGGCAACTGACCGGTCCTCAAATACAAAATGTCAAACTACCTCCAAATGCTCATGAACTCAAGTCTATTGAAATATTCGAGTGTTGTGGTAAAGAGGATGTGAAAAGGTGGCGCCCAAATGTGTGAGATGTGATGAGAGTAGGTCTCCGATTTTTGCGAGAGGCCTATGCAGCCATCTCAGAGGCCCTTGAAAAGATAAAGTATAATTTATATGCATTCAAAGGATGGGTAAAGAGGTATGCAACTAGGAAAGACATTAAAAACGGTGGCCGCATGACCCTATAGCAGCAAGGGTTAAACAAACTGAAGCTGCTAATCCACGACTGGTAACAATGGAATGGCCAAAAAAACTTTAAGTCCGCAACCCTACCAATATTAATGTACTGTACATACAATGTATGAAAGTTTTCAGGTATACATTAAAGTCAATTCAATAATAGGTTTAAATGTAGTCTTCACCTCATTCCAAAACAGCAGTCAACATGACTTTATAGGCCTTTGACATTTATTAAATATAACCTTAACTGAACATTCATATTAACGAAACATGCTGCGATTTTTGAACAAATACGAGACAAAATGGTGAATTGTGTTTTTGCGTCACTCATACGCCGATAATATTGATAAATTAAGAGATTTTGCTTAGATATACACAGCAAAAAAAGTGAATCAAATCCCCGAATCCTGAAGGCAGGATTCAAGCAGGATTCATATGCGCATATGAATCCTGTATGAATCCTGCCTCCAGGATTCGTGCAGGATTCGCTGTTTAAGTAGTTTACAAATGAATCCTGTAGCCAGGATTCGTGCAGGATTCATATGGAAGGTAGTTTACAAATGAATCCAACCTTCAGGATTCGTGCAGGATTCATATGGAGGTAGTTTACAAATGAATCCAACCTTCAGGATTCGTGCAGGATTCATATGGAAGGTAGTTTACAAATGAATCCAACCTTCAGGATTCGTGCAGGATTCATATGGAAGGTAGATTACAAATGAATCCAACCTTCAGGATTCGTGCAGGATTCATATGGAAGGTAGTTTACAAATGAATCCAACCTTCAGGATTCGTGCAGGATTCTTATGGAAGGTAGTTTACAAATGAATCCAACCTTCAGGATTCGTGCAGGATTCATATGGAAGGTAGTTTACAAATGAATCCAACCTTCAGGATTCGTGCAGGATTCATATGGAAGGTAGTTTACAAATGAATCCAACCTTCAGGATTCGTGCAGGATTCATATGGAAGGTAGTTTACAAATGAATCCAACCTTCAGGATTCGTGCAGGATTCATATGGGAGGTACTTTATAAATGAATCCTGTAGCCAGGATTCAAGCAGGATTCATATGTAAAGTAGTTTACAAATGAATCCAACCTTCAGGATTCGCGCAGGATTCATACGGAATGTACTTTACAAATGAATCCTGCAACCATGATTCAAGCAGGATTCATATTCAAAATAGTTAACGAATGAATCCAGCCTTCAATAATCATACGTGATTCATATGAAAAATGAATCATATAATCGTTTGATTTTCACCATTCTTAACATGGAGTGACTTTGTGGCTTTGAAATATAAATCCCCCTGGAAATTTTTTAAAAATGCCCCCCCCCCCCCCCCCTGGGAAAATACTTGCTGTATGTTTAGCGAACCTTCCTCTGGGCTACGGGCTTGAAGCAACAGCACGATTTATTCCACAGGTTTACACATGTACTAAATATAACTATTAATCACCTTCTCCCAAATGATGATAGTGACCCGTATCATGTCCGATTATAACATTCATTTTTAGTGTAATACAAATCAAACTAGAATATACCCATGGTATTGTATTATACTGTTGGAAATTTCGAAAGACTTTAGAGCCTTAAAAGACTTTTGTTTTGATGAGTCCGGGCCTTCGTTAAACGAACCTTATTATGTTTGTTTAAGCCAATATTAAGACTCATTTATTGTGAGCATTTCTGTAGTTTTTGAAAACTTGTAAGTCCACATAATTGAAGTGGTTAAGTAACATGTGTAAAATAAGATAATAATTATTTAACAATCCGTCTATTTCTTTGAACTGTTTTTACAACTGCGGATCACCATGATTACGGTTGATGCTTAGGAATTGTTTTAGAATTGATGAAATACAATATTTACTTCTGTATAGCCACGTTTAGGCCTTAGTTTAGGCAACATTATTTTCAAACAAACGGGCCTTATATTGCCGAAAAAATCTGTGTAAAGTGTTTCAAGAGCCTAAAAGAAGACCGTTTTCCAGAGTATGTCCTAACCCCCTTGCCAATGTCTAAGTCCGCCCCTGTGAACTACCTTGATAATGTCCCCTTGTCACCCCCCCCCCTCCAGTTCAACCAATTATTTAAACCATGCTGCCTATATTAACATTACCATATAATCAAAACTGGTATCCATTTGAGTTTTCTAACCCTGCTATGAAGGATGTAACAAAAGTATCTAGAATGGTATATTACACTTTTTTCTGAATGTTGATATCCAAAAAAACATATCTTTGGTTTATCAACACATACCGGACACAATATAACGAGTATACACATAGCAACATAGATAAGAGAATTGGGGAAAATTACAATCCCTTTGATCAAATTATTAAGATTTAATCTCCGGCTGAGGTGTAATCGAAGTGTTGATACACATAATTAGCAATTAGAAATGCTTTAATGATTTAGTAAGATTAAAGTTTTCAATTGCCTTTGAAACAACATCTTATATCAAAAGAATGGATATTGAGAGTATGGATGTATTCATATTCATATCAAACATTCATATATATTTTACAGTGGAATTCCTTCAATAAATGCAACATATTTACCGGATTTCCTGCATAATGATAAAATGTTAATGATATAGTTTTTGATAAAACCCCAGGGCCGTAGCCAGCTTTCAGTCGGGGGGGGGGGGTGTAATCGCCAAAATATTTGCGGTTTTCAGTCGTGACATAAGGGACATAAGGGAGGCAAAAAAGATTTGCTTTGAATGTTTACAAAAATGATGCAAGCTTCAAACTAAAAATCATTTTAACGCTCTTTTCTTCATCTACCTAATGTTTGTATTTTATTGCTTGTGGGGAGGATGTGCGAACCCCTCGCTCCCCTTGTTACGCTTATAAACCCAATTAGAATTCCCAAGGAATCAACTTTATTAATTATATGTGCATATGTGAAAATGAGCTTGCATGTAGAAATTGCATTGTATGCAAACCTTCCCCCGACCGACCCAGTTATAATAATGGCTTTTGAATGATGTCTGCCCCTTGATGCATGCATCGGTTAATAAGTGGTGCTAAGAATATTGTTGTAGGCCCTGGTGAAGGGAAATGTCATAAAGATTTGACGTATATCGCGATATAGCCGCGCCACCTTTGTCTTTATCCTTCCAAACGCAAACGGCAGATAAGAGGGGTTCTGGCGTACCAGAATGTTTGACGTAGGATTAAAAAGGAATGAATGATTGATTATTATTAAGCTGGTGCTTAATAAGCCACTTACAATATATAATTTTAATTCTAAAATGATACGTGACGTCACAACATGGGCTTTTTCTAGTTGAAAGCCCATGGTCACAATAACTAGAAAAGTTGGAGTATGTATGACCGCTAAAATTCATAAATGCAAATTTTTTTTTGTCTGTGTTTATCATATTAGAATCGTAACAAAGACCTCGATTTTATGATGTATGTCAGATATATAACCTCAAATTTTATTCTGGCCATTGACAAAGACCTCAATTGCTACGACAATTGCTGACAATGAACAGAATAAATGTTTTGGTCATACTGTATATCACGCCATAAATCATAAAATCTCGGTCTTTATTCCTTAAATATAGTTGATATTGTGTCACGTTTGTTATAACACATAGGTGTAGCCAGGGGGGGGGGTGCGATGGGTGAATGATCGCACCCCCCCCCCCCCCATAACCAATAAAGAAAGAAGAAGAAAGGACCTTTGAATGCCTTGTACTTGAAACTCCCCCCCCCCACTGAAAACCGAATTATTTTGAGGATCGCACCCTCTGACTGAAAGCTGACTACGCCCCTGTAACATGTATTCAATTGATACAGCTATAAAATAAAAGAAGACATGACTGTTTTGGCATTTTGAAAATAATACTTTTGTTTCCTTTCACTTTATGATATGTCCTTTTTCAGCGTTTGGTGGTTGGTGTTCTGCTAGGAATGGATTGAATCAGGGTTTAATTTTGCAAGGGAATCTCGAAACAAGCGCTAAATTGTGTATAAGCACAATTACCTTTATTTTACAACAAAGAGTATATTCATTGGGCGGGGGTTGAATAATGTGTTTTATCAGAGAGTTTGTTCCAAATATTGAGTTTGGTTTAAAGAGAAATATCCCGGGAGAAGTATGAGGGTCCCGGTATCATTTTCAATAACAATGGATTATTCTTTAAGAGCTTTTATTTTATAATCCACATAACCCGAACTTGTGATTAAACTAATGATCAAAGGATGGCTTTTTGCACCATTGTTAAATCGGGGATACGTTTGACAATACTCATGTTTGGGTAATTCATTCTAACCAAATCTGTAATCTGTTCAATTCTATAAAACAATTATATTTTCAAAATTCTGCCAAGATATATAACTACATGTATGTAATAACATGTATGAACTCCAGGCTATGAACTACATGCATTTAGTTAGATCAGAGAGTTCCAAAAATAATAATCCCATCAAATAACCTGATCAATAGAATTAGGATTTAATCCTTTACATGTAATCATCACCCAATATTTAGAGGGGGCTCATATCTGAAAACATTTCCGAATTTTTATAAAATCACACAGATACTGCCTGGCTTCCAAGATGCAAAAATAATTTGTATAGATAGTGTACCTTGAACACCATTTTTTTATGAATGCTGGGGACTCCGTATTAAAAGGATAATTTAAAAATATATAGGTCTGGGAAAGGTTAAAGGCACACTGCGTCGCTATAGAATGAATTGCGCTACTATTTTCACAATTGTATTGATATTTGGTGTCAAATACACATATCTTGGTATATTTGAAGTCCCAAACGGCTTAGTTTCAGAAACATCCCAAATTTAAATTCAAAAATGACCGTTAGCTCCGCACCCTCCGCTCATTTGCTCCGCTCCCAATATTTCCCACAGGCTCTGTCTGCATAGGGTGGATACCTAGTATATGATTACTCTTTGCAGATATTCAGATTAAAATGTTTTTCCTAGTCTCTTATTTAATGTATGTCAAACTATGTAGAATACGTGTGTGTTACAGATAATAGTATACGCATTTGACTATCTAGCTTTTGGTGTTTATTCTCAACCTGCAACCTGGCATGATTTATTTGGAAAGACATTGTTACATTCGCAAAGGAATTGGCAAAAGAAATTCAATTCCGTCTTATGTATTAGTTATCTTAATAAAAGGCACAGCATATTTTGTAAGCAAGACTCATTAATCTATGTTTTATTTAGAAAATAGTATATCAGTCAGGTAGATGTTCTAATCAGTTATGAAAATACATTTGTTTATTTCAAAAATAATCAAATCGATTTGTTTGTTTTAGTGTTTAGCAGTGTTCTTTCATGACTTGACGCTTCCATGAATAGAGTAACGTTGAAATGAGATTTTTTAAAATTCTATATGGACATAGTTATTTTTTACTATTGGACTGTTGTGGATGTCACAGTGCCTCCCATCCATACCCCCCCCCCCCGCTAATTACAGGTATACACTTTTTAATCATAACATCTTCCTGTTTCACCTGAAACATGGTCTGATATTATGAGGCATGTTCTGTGATCTGAGCACATCAGATGAGAAGAGTTACAACTGTCAATAAGTGTGAAAGTTATCATGTAATAATTTACTTAATGTCAATACATTACATACATGTAATAGACATGTATTGCATTTAACAGCAGATATTAGCACCGGCACATGTACAAAAGTTTTATGACCCCACTCCCAAGCATCTTTCTGTTTCTCCTGAAACATCTCAGGGCTGAGAAGAAATGAGATGTCATGCTTTATCATGATGTTATGACCCCGATTAGATGAAATATTAGCTGGGATGAAAGATCAAAATCCTCAATTTTGGACTCTCCTAGATCACCAAAAAACGGTTATGTGCAAACAAATTCATAACTCCCTCAAAACACACACTATCAACACCAAAAATACCTCACAATAAAGGATGAAAGAAAAACAACACAACCAAACCAGACTTAAACAATAAACTAACCACACACAGACACAATCAACTAATATGCATACACCCACCCAATACAACACAAATATGGGAAGATCAAAATATCTGAAATACGGACCATTAAACCCCACATTCAAGTTAATATCTCAACAACAAGATAAGATACCAACATAATACACACACCAACAGGAATCAAAAACATTAAGCAAGCCGCCTGAATCAACAGAAAAACGATTTACCGACCATAGATCCACCCTAAACACCACCAAACCTAAACCAACTTCACAAATCGAAAATACCGCAAAATGCCGAAAACACCAAAACACGTCCAAACACGGAAAAGTTAACAACCCTTCTAATACACACAATATGAACATTGCATATACCTGGCCATGAAGCTATCACAATGAACTAAACAACCAAATTAAATTTCAACATCGAACTGACAATACCATGATGCAATCAACCAATACGCATACACCTTCCCGATAAAACACAAATATGAGAAAATCAAATATTTGAAATACGGGCCATCAAACCCTACATTCAAGTTAATATCTCAACAACAAGATATGCCACGAACATAATGCACACACCAACGGAAAGCTAAAACATTAAACAAACCACCTGAACCATCAAAAGACAATTTACCTACTATAGACCCGTGCTAGTCACCACCAAACTCAAACCAACTCAACAAATCGAAAATACCGCAAAATGACGAAAACACCAAAACGCGACTAAACACGAAAAAATCAACAACTCTTCTAATACACACAATATGAACATAACATATACCTGACTATGAAGCTGAAACAATGAACAAAACAACCAGATTCAATTTCAACATTGAACCGACCATACCCCGATGCAATTAACCAATACACATACACCCTCCCGATAAAACACAAATAAGGGAAAATCAAAATATTTGAAATACGGGCCATTAAACCTTACATTCAAGTTAATATCTCAACAACAAGATATGCCACAAACACAATGCACACACCAACTGATAACTAAAACATTAAACAAGCCACCTGAACCAGCAGAAAAACGATTCACCGACCATAGACCTAACCTAGACACCAACAAACTCAAACCAACTCAACAAATCGAAAATACCGCAAAATTAAAACAAAAAGTACAACCAAACACGAACAAATTAATGCCTCCTCGAAAACACAAAATATCAACACAAGACACATGACAATGAAGCGCAAATAATGAACATAACAACCAAACCAAATTCCAGCACTGAACTGACCATACCCTAATACAATTAACCAATACACACACGTGTTCGATTAAAACAGAATACAAGAAAATCGAAATATTTAAAATACGGACCACTAAACGGTACATTTAAGTTAATATCTCAACAACAAGATATGCTAGCAACATATCACATATACTGAAAGCTGAAACACTAAACAAACCACCTGAACCACCAAAATGCAATTTACCCACCCTCAACCTACCACAGACATCGCCAAACGCACACCAACTCAACAAATTGAAAACACCACAAAATGCCACAAAAACAACCGAACACGAACAAGCCAACAACCCTTTAAATACACACAATATCAACATATAACATACATGACCATATGACTTAACCACATACCAAACCAAACCAAATTTATCAATAAACTGACCACGCCTTTATGCAATAAACCAATACGCATAAACAACCACCCCCCTCCCGCCAAAAATGAATACGGGAAACCTGTTAAAATACAACTGAATGATAGAAAAGAAAACAGCATTTTCATTCACAACCCAATCACATAGAACACTCTTTCGGCCGCAGAGGAAGAACAATCATGGGATACCCCCATGAGTTCGAAACATCTTGGGCCCTTATAATGACCAACATATAAGGGAGAAGATCCGCTACAGGATCGGGATGTCCGGCCTCTCTCTACGTGAATGAAGATAGGGAATAACACACCAATGTCATTACCCTAGGATCTACCAAATATACACGACCCGTCACATGAGTACTGACGGTGGTTAGGGGAAGCTTAGCTACTAGACCTTGTCTCCCAGGTCCCCCGAACGAGACCTCTCACCATTAATACAGATTGCATGACATATGCGTATTTACTACAGGTGATGTCTCAGGACATTGTCTAAGTCACCACTCCCAAAAACCAAATCTTCAGCATGGCCTCCGTACCAATATTCTTAACTCCACTTCTTAACAGATGCATGCATCAAGGGGTAGACACCATTCAAAATACATAAACATGACCGGGTCTGTCGGGGAAGGTTTGCAAACAATGCAATTTCTACATGCAAGCTCATTTTCACATATGCACATATAATAATTAATAAAGTCTTGGGAATTTTAATTGCATAATTTTTGTAAAAATTCAAAACAATTTTTTTGCCTCACTTGTCATGATTACACCCCCCCCCGACTAAAAGTCATGTTGGCTCCGGCCCGGGGGTTCTATTGAAAACTATATCATCAACGTTTTATCATTATGCAGAAAGTCCAATATGAAATCTAAAATCAGGTAAATATGTTGCATTTATTGAAGGAATTATAATACACTGTAAACTATAATGTTTGATATGAATATGAATACATCCATACAACCATATTCTCAAAATCCATTCTTTTGAAATAAGATGTTTCAACAAAGGCAATTGAAAACTTTAATCTTTGAACCTGGGAATCTAAACTACAGTGGTGATTAACTTTCTGATTGCTAATTATGTGTATCAACTCTTTGATTGCCCCTCAGTTGGAGATTAAATCTTAAAATTTGATCAAAGGGATTATAATTTTCCCCGTTTCTCTTATCTATGTTACAATGTGTATATTCGTTATTGTGTCACCGGAATGTTTTGATAAACAAAAACAAAATGTTTTTTGGACATCAACATTAGACAAAAGTTCAATATACCATTCTAGATACATTGTATATTTGTTACATCCTTCATACCAATGTTAGAAGCTCAAACGAACGCCAGTTTTGATTATATGGTAATGTTAATATATTCAGCATGGTTTAAAACAATTGGTGGATTTGGAGGGGGGGGGTGACAAGGGGACCCGGGAGGGGACATTATCAAGGTGGTTCACGGGGCGAACTTAGGCATTGGCAAGGGGGTAGGACATACTCTGGTGAAAAACTGTCTTCTTTTTGGCTCTTGAGACACTTCTTCACAGATCTCTTCGGCAATATAAGACCCATTTGTCTGAAAATAAGGTTGCTTAAACTAATAAGGCCTAAATGTGGCTATGCAGAAGCAAAGGCTGTATTTCATAAAACAATTTCTAAACATTAACTGTAATCATGGTGATCCGCGGTCGTCAATACAGATCAAAGAAATAAACGTATTGAGAAATAATCCTTGACTTCTTTTTCTTGTTACTTCGAATTAACCACTTTAATTATGTGGACATACAATTTTTCGAAAATTACAAAAATGCTCACAATAAATTAATCTTAATATTGGCTTGATCAAATATATCTTTAAGACCCTTAGTCTTTTGAAATTTCCAAACCGTATAATACACTACCATGTTTCGCATGGGTATATTCTCATTTATATTCTAGTTTGATTTATATTACATTAAAAATGAATGGTATAATCGGACATGATACGGGTCACTATAACTATTGGGGAGAGGGTGATTAATAATTATATTAAGTAACAATGGAATAAATTGTGCTTCAAGCCCGTAGCCTGGAGGAAGGTTCGCTAAAGAAACATACAGCAAGTATTTTCCCAAGGGGGGGGGGCACTTTTCAAAAATTTCCGTGATTACATGATTCATTTTTCATACGAATCCTGCACGAATCCTGAATGCTGGATTCATTTGTAAACTACCTTGCATATGAATCCTGCTTGAATCCTGGCTACAGGATTCATTTGTAAAGTACCTTCCATATGAATCCTGCACGAATCCTGAAGGTTGGATTCATTTGTAAACTACCTTCCATATGAATCCTGCACGAATCCTGAAGGTTGGATTCATTTGTAAACTACCTTCCATATGAATCCTGGACGAATCCTGAAGATTGGATTCATTTGTAAAGTACCTTCCATATGAATCCTGCACGAATCCTGAAGGTTGGATTCATTTGTAAACTACCTTCCATATGAATCCTGCACGAATCCTGAAGGTTGGATTCATTTGTAAACTACCTTCCATATGAATCCTGCACGAATCCTGAAGGTTGGATTCATTTGTAAACTACCTTCCATATGAATCCTGCACGAATCCTGAAGGTTGGATTCATTTGTAAACTACCTTCCATATGAATCCTGCACGAATCCTGAAGGTTGGATTCATTTGTAATCTACCTTCCATATGAATCCTGCACGAATCCTGAAGGTTGGATTCATTTGTAAACTACCTTTCATATGAATCCTGCACGAATCCTGAAGGTTGGATTCATTTGTAAACTACCTTCCATATGAATCCTGCACGAATCCTGGCTACAGGATTCATTTGTAAACTACTTAAACAGCGAATCCTGTACGAATCCTGGAGGCAGGATTCATACAGGATTCATATGTGCATATGAATCCTGCTTGAATCCTGCCTTCAGGATTCGGGGATTTGATTCACTTTTTTTGCTGTGATATTTTTCAAAAGTGTCAAAACTGTGCTCTAGTTTTTATATATGTAATCAGCTTTTGATAGTACTGAAAATTAAAAAGTTATTAAAGAAAAATTGATTGAACAATTTTGTCCACTTTTTAAAATAACTTTAAAATGTTTTAAATTCACAAAATATTTATGATTGTATTTAAATTTGGTTACATTTTCAGTTAACTCAGATTTAAACCTACTTATTTTCTATTAGATAGAAAAGTTTTGAAAGTGCCAGTTGTCATGTCCGCAATTAACAATTCAGATTACTGAAAATATGCCAGAAGTAACATTTAATATTTCAAACATTCTATCAAAAGTTGAAATTAATTATATAAAATTACGTCGTTGCATTTCAAGTTGAGATGAGTTGTCTTGGGATGAGTCCTGTTACCAAACTCACTATCATACCTGCCATCATTGGCTTCGATGGTTTTGTCCCACATGATAACATGCTAGGTTATTTTCTTATTAAACTATGTTAAGCAATTTCTTTTTCAATCGCCATCCATCTGTCAGTGAGTCAGTCTATCGATAAAAGGTGGTAGTAAGTCACCCCTCGTTCAATTTAGTTTTGACATTCAATAGTAATTGCTTAAGCACAAATATTAGATTCAAAAGTTATTGTGTTAAACCTACCTAAGGGAAAACTAATACTTAGGACGCTTGTGGCAAATACATGAAACCTATGCTGTTGATGAAAATGTTCCCCGAGGATATTAGAAACTGCAACAAGCAGAATAGAATTCGCCATCCCTCCTATAATACTGTGTGTCAGGAACAACCAGTCGATTGAAGAAATGAATGAGGAACACAAGAAGCTTAAAGATTTTAGTGTGATGCCAATCATTGATCCAATTCGATATCCATTTGTTCCCAGGCTCTGGATAATTAGAAAAGACAATGGGGACAGAGTAGCTGAGGTAAACATGACGATAGATCCAATTATATCTGCAAAAATAGAAGTGTGATATACGTCGGGTGTCATCATCTCTCTTGAAATTTTTCACAGAAGATTCAACATACAATGATCTATCAATTGAGCAAACATGTTTAGTAAATTAGTATAGCAAACAATATTTAACTAAAAGGTTACGGGGCAAGTAAAATCAGCCAGAATTATCCCTATTTATAGATATTTTTCTGTTTTATAAATTCGATATGCGATGCTATTCTCATACTTGTAGAACTTAATGTGACTGTTATTCACCATTTATGAAGCAATGAAAGATGATTTGCTACATACTGTAGGTGACTAAATGTTTCTAGTTTCCTGTTGAATGTCGAATCTTTCATCATACGAATGTAAATCAAGGTGCCATGGTAGTTAACAAGAAATGACAAAACAGAAAGTGACAAAGCCATGCTGGATTTTGAATATTTTTTGAATCAAGATAACAGTCATTTTAACTAGTTCCACATAATAGTTACATGGTCAGCATTACAATGGCCATGGTCAGAATGACCCTAAACATGATGAAATAACTTTTTTCAGCCCTCTGAAAATGGGACTGGAATGAAAATACTCAAACTGAATTCTCAGTCCATTTGATATAGACCATATGTAGGCGGGGCCTAGAAAAAGTCCATTTCACTGCTTTATTTCGTCAGTAGAACGGCAAAAATAAGAAATTGGGAGACCACTGCGCAATAATATATGGAAAAGTATATTCATAATGTATATGAATGACATTTGTATATTTCAGATTTTTTAGTTTTTTGTGCAATAAGCCTGTGCCGTCTTGTAATTTGAAGAATTTCAGCCATGTTAATCTTATTGAAAATAACATGGCAGAGAAACATATATAAGAGGCCACACACTTTATAAGCCAAACTAGAAGCAATCCAAGATATACAAATGTCATTCATGTACATTATGAACATACTTTTCCATATATTATTGCACAATGGTCTCCCAATTTCTTATTTTTGCCGTTCTACTGACGAAATCAAGCAGTGAAATGGACTCTAAATCCATGATTTCGATAGCGATACTACCAGGTCGTTCAATAAGTTCCCGGAAAAACGCTCTCATTTTGTTAGTTTGTAGTATTTTTTATTGACATTTTCACAGTATGTGTAAAATATATTTAGAATTTATGTATAGAAATATTTGTATACAATATTTCATATTTATTAACTTATCCTTGATAACGTGTCGTCATAAAAGGGTACGCGGGGCACTAGTTTGACGTTAAAATTACACAATTTTCAATTTATTCATCATATGTTCACATTTTTTGTATTTGTTTTATTTCAACTGAATAAACAGTCCTGTTACCATGGTAACTATGTGACATCATATTACTGCTGTACAAGATGCAAAGATTCTTGGAATTGATGACATCATACATATTTGCATGACATCACACAACTAATGCATGACATCAGTCATTAGTCAGACACCAAAATGGCTACTGCAGGAGGGGATGCAGATTTGCTCAGAAAATAACTATGCAGATAAGAAGCTCTATCCGTTTCTGTGTCATGGGCCATCTATCAAAAAAAAGAAACTATATTCACTCTATCCACCTGATACGGCAGTATGAGATTTTGCTGTTTTCAACAGATTGAAGGAAGCTCTGAGGGGGATTCGCTTTGGCTCAGTTGATGATCTTAAAGCAGGTGTTAAGAATGCACTAAAGGAGAAGTTACCAGCTGGGCTCTGTGACCAATACAAGCAATGGGTTCAGAGACAGAGGCTATGTATTCAACACAATGGTTCATATTTTGAGCATTTAATGTAGATGACATTTGAGGACTATGTGAACATATAATCTTACAAGCATATAAAGACATCAAAGGGTGTTAAATATATTGTAAAATGTGACTAAAACGCTTAGATTTAATGATCCAAACCGTAATACTAAACAGTGCCCCGCATACCCTTTTGTGACGTCACATGATGTTGGTTAACTTAAAAACTAGTTAGATATTTTCAAATTAATTTCACACAATGATTTGAAAATAAATTGCACACATACTGTGAAAATTTCACTGAAAAATATTATAAACTAATAAAATGAGACCGTTTTTCCGGGAACTTATTGAACGACCTGGTAATACCAATGGTCAAATACAGAAGTGTCTAAAAGCACGAACCATGTCTTGATCATCATATTGAGAGATGTTCAGATGAGAGAAGTGTTGACATACAAAAGTTATTACTTACTTTGTTTTGCCAGAGTAGTTTGGTTCCTGCCTTCACTCTCAATCTCAACAGTGATTACTCCAAAACTTAATTCCATTTGGATACGTAATATCACTAATACAGAACATGCTGCCAAAACAATCCATGCTTTGATTTCGGCTGAGTTTTCTGACATATTATAGTGTTTAATATGTACCAACTGAGTGCAACTCAGTGTAACTCCCTTTTCAGTGGCGTAGCCAGCAAATGGTGACCAGGGGTTCGATTTTCTATGTATCCACAAATCTTCCCCTTCTTCGGTGTACCTCACAAAAAAGCATTTTTTGTATTTGTCATACATACAATGTACACCCCTCCAAAAGTTTGGCAACAATTTGATTTTCTATGTTGAAATAGTTTTTGGTGAATTTTTTACTGAAAAGATATTGAAATCTGGTAGCAAAATCATACATTTAAATTTTACTGCACTTGTTTAATTGTTCAATGGAATCCAAATAAAGGGTTAGCATACATTGAGCCAACTTTTGTTAAGGGAAAATTATAACATATCTCTAAGGAACATGTTTTTGACGAGCTTCCATTGATAAATCGTCATTCCCAATTCATGCTTTAGAGTTCATTCAAAGATATTCAGACACATGCTATTTTCCCACACTTTTAGATGATTTTTGAAAAGAATCCAAATCAAAAGAATTTTATTCATATTTCATTTTGTAAGACCTCATGAACTTACAGTTATTTACTGAAAACTAGTATATTCATAGCAAATATTTTTGAAGAATGTAATACTTATTTAATCATGGCGCACAATAAAAGTCGTAATGGCTGTACGAATACTCGCAATTGGTACTGACGATAAAAGTGACAGATGACAAATATTATTGTATTACATATGAAACGAAACATTCTATCACCGTTCCGCTGTTTTTATCATTAATGACGAGAATCATGAATGTTTTGAGAAATGAAAACATTTTAGATGAACTTGTGAATCATTATAGACTTTGATTTGTTTTTGAGAAATTAACGTTTTATTATTTTATTCAAGAATGCTGCCAAATCTTTTTAAACACACGATTTGAAACTTGTGGTAGGCCAATCCTCTGTCTTTCTGGCAAGTACACTCCCCTCCAAAAGTTTGGCAACCTAAGCTCCCTGCCTCCTTTTTATATTTGAATTTTTATTTACATAACCTGCGGGGAAAATACTTATAATATTGATTAAAATGTAATTTGATTTCACTTCCAATGCCTCCAAATTTTCCCATTTTTTACCTCTTTTGTTGAATTTTTTAATCCGCTGGTGATTATCAGTGGATCAGTTTTTTAGAAAATAAAAAGTGATTATCAGGAAGCAATGCATATTGGTACACCATGTGATTTTTTAATATTTTTTATTATGAACTTTTTCCCTTAACTGTATGGCATTATTTTTGCTTCTTTATTCATTAAATTCAAATATATTCGATATATGAAATATTAATATTCGCTAAATCATTTTCCATTCAGTAAAAACGTTTATATGTTTGTTACAGCAAATTAAGTTTTCAAAATAGCCAATAACTTAATACCATGTGCATTAAATTACATATTTCATTCGCTAAATGATATGTTTTTTTGCGTAAATTGTTAAGGTATTTCTTAAGAGTAACACATTATATGCACACTATTGAATTTCTATTTGAACCCTACCAAAATAAGTTTGTCTATATTTACCGAATGGATTATTTTTCTATGACATAGTTAATGCATTTTACCGAAAGCTAATTTCCTATTTACCGAATGCAATAAAGTAATATTCGATAACTTTCGTTGTTGTTCGATATTTTGTCACGTGACCTCGAGATTTGCAAAATGGCCGCGCAGCTATTCTACATCGTTCAAATATATCACGTGACTGAAAGTCTCGTAAAGTATCGAAAAATAATGAAATTTATCGAATGTGGCATTCGGTATTTACCGAATATAAATAATTTAAATACCGAATGTACAAATAATTAATTGAATTATACGTGCGTTAAGGAAAACAAACAGATTCGCTGCATCACACAAATACATGTACACTGTGTATAAATATCAAATGTGAATGCCAACACAAAGAACAAGTGAAACTATTTAGCGAATATAAATTGTATAGATTATTACATTCGATAAAATAAAAAACATTCGATAGATTTGGTAAAGGTTTGGTAAATTGTTTGTTTTATTTGGTATTCATGGAATATTTAATGTACCGAATAAAGAAGCAGTTTAAACACCATATAACTGTGAGAATGTAATACTCAATTGAAATAATAAATCTAGACTTATTTGATATAATCCTCCTTATAGACTATTACGCCTTTGTTTTCCTCAGCAAAAGATGACTGCATCTGACCTTTTTATTGGACAGAACTTTCCACTGCACGTAATGTGTGTACCTTTTACACTTGTATCTAGTAACACAGACATACTCACCTAATTGCCTCCCTTAATCCATTTATTTGCTAAACATATTATAATTAATGTCATAAACGCGATCCACTAAAGTTTGATATTCTTGAAAATAGAGTAAATACTTAATACACTGAAACAGCAACATTTTAATCTTAAAATGATCTCCGAGATGAAAGTGCATCTGAAAAAGCAAAACTGATTTTTTTCGCAATCGATTTATTTTTCCTTAAAAAGTGATGGATAATAAATACCCATTCGATCAAATACTTGTGTTTATAAATGATACATATGCTTTTAATAATAACTCATTTCAAAATGTTTCTATTATTTAATATTTGCTTTTGAGGACTTGTCAGACCCGGGGACTTAGCAAGATTTTTTTTGTTTGAAATAAAACAAAACGGAGGGGCACAGATTTGAAAGAAAATGTGTTTTCATCAGTATTAAGACAATTTGTTTATTTCACTGTAGATGGAGCAGCTTTTCATTGATATTTTTTCTTTGCATAATGTCATAATGCTCCGGGGTCTTCCCAAAATTAAACAATCCCACCCCGTGCCTGAGGTTGCCAATCTTTTGGAGAGAAGTGTAAATTTACTATTTTTATCTACTAGTCATATAAATTGAATATATGTTATTGGTTATTGCAATGAATTTTCCACAAATATTTTTGGGGGGGGAATCCCGACCGGGGGTTCGTCCGAACCCATCGAACCCCCGGTCCCCACGGCTATGCTTTTGGCATTTGTGCTTATATATTCAGAGTCCTACGTAAGTTTTAAGTTGCCAGTTTGTAAAAGCGGTTTTTGCCTTCGAGTACTTCTGAATTCCCCGCTGCTTTATTTCTCATGAAGCCAATTTTGCAGATTATTCAAAATCATCCGATGTTACCTGCTGAGATTCTGGTCACTGTAGGAGATAATCGTTACTATGCTGCCATTGGAAGCACAAGTTGACACTTAAATGATCAAATGAAAGAAATTATTTGAGTACTTTCTATTTTCCTTTTTGCTAATACATCCTCTCCTGAAAAATAGCAATTAAAGCCTTCCGATGCGATAAACTTACATAAATCTCATACTTGAGTTGGTTTGGGGTAGATATCACCCGGGAATATATATATCATATCTGGGGAGCGAGCAGGAACTATATGTGTCCAGCTCCAGGACAAATGCGGGCAGATACAATATATCCATCTCGCTCCCGAGAATTTTTCAATATAATTGTTCTTTTTTGGTGCAGTGTAATGATGCATTCTTCAGATGAAAAATTGAAAGTAAATCTGAAAAGTCGAGTGAAATTCTGTAACAAGGCGCAGGACGTGAACGAGATCACACCATCAAATAGGCAGACACTATGAACCAGGAAAACTGTTCTCCTATTATGTTTACAAATTTCAAGAACAAGAGAAAAATGTTGGCTGTGGTCATATTAATCAATAGCTCACATCTTGAGCTAAAATATAACGCAATATGACAAAGTGGATTGTTTTCGATGAGAAGATTTATCGAAAAACCTTCAAAATGGCCGCCAGAAAACAAAATGGCCACCCAAAATTTAATAAGTTCTAGAACTTGATATCCCCTATCATGTACAGGAAATCCGATGAGCAGTTTTCCTGAAATGGCAATGACAAGATTTTTCGAAAAACCTTAAAAATGGCCACCAGAAAACAAGATGGCCGCCCAAAAGTTAATCACCTCTAGTACTTGATATCCTCTATCATCTGTGCGAATTTGAAGGAAATCCGATGAGCGGTTTTCCTAAATTGGCGATGACAAGATTTTTTCGAAAAAACTTCAAATGGCCACCAGAAAACAAGATGGCTGCCACAAAGTTAATCAGCTCTAGTACTTGATATCCTCTATCATGTGTGTAAATTTGAAGGAAATCCGATGAGCGGTTTTCCTGAAATGGCGATGACAAGATTTTTCGAAAAACCTTCAAAATGGCCACCAGAAAACAAGATGGCTGCCACAAAGTTAATCAGCTCTAGAACTTGATATCCTCTATCATGTGTGTAAATTTGAAGGAAATCCGATGAGCGGTTTTCCTGAAATGGCGATGACAAGATTTTTCGAAAAACATTCAAAATGGCCGCCAGAAAACAAGATGGCCACCCAAAAGTTAATCAGCAACTTAAAAATGGCTGTCAGAAAACAAGATGGCCGCCCAACCTCTATCATTTGTGTAAATTTGAAGGAAATCCAATGAGCGGTTTTCCTGAAATGGCGATGACAAGATTTTTCGAAAAACATTCAAAATGGCCGCCAGAAAACAAGATGGCCACCCAAAAGTTAATCAGCTCTAGTACTTCATATGCTCTATCATCTCTGCGAATTTGGAGAAAATCTGATTAGCAGTTTTCCTTAAACGGCGATGACAAAAAGCGGGACGATCACGATCACGATCACGACCACGACCACCACCACGATCATGATCACGACCACGATCACGACCACGACCAGTATGACGACTATATCCCACCGATGGTGTGATAAAAACATGGATAATAGACACGAAAATGAATGATAAC
Organism: Owenia fusiformis; assembly: GCA_903813345.2. Lineage (NCBI taxonomy): Eukaryota > Metazoa > Annelida > Polychaeta > Sabellida > Oweniidae > Owenia > Owenia fusiformis. Next base: position 35,126,754 of record CAIIXF020000002.1, read on the forward strand.
GAAGGAGCTACCAACCTAACCCTACTATCACACCAAACTAGTTCTCATTACGTTCTCGAAAACGGGCTTAAACTGTGCACGAACGGATTTGACGTACTACGAACCCACTAAGAACCGTTTGGGATCTGTTTACAAACTTCATGAAACTACTAGAACGAGTAGGTCCTCCAGCACTTAGAGCATGCTCAACATTTTCTGGTGATCATCAAACCGTTGCCGAATCGGTTTTAAACTGTGTGCGAACTGAATGAACGTAGCTACAACGTTCTACGGTCTGTTTACGAACTTCATGGACTTTCCCGGACGGGGTATGTGATTTAGAATTTTGAATCGATTCAAAATTCGATGGCGACCATACCGTTCTCCAATCAGGTCATGATGACCTTCTAGACTAAGGGACGGTTTATACTACGTTGCACACCGACTTGGTGCGACCTGAACGAACTGCGAACGTGATGGACGTATTGAAGACTGTTTATGAACGAAGTAGCTAATTATTTTAGACATATATCCCGACCGCAGCCAGATCGAGCCCGTTTTACGACATTTTCGTAGGACTGGCAAGAACGGGTAAGAACTAGTTTGGTGTGATAGGGGGGTTACCCTACTATCACACCAAAATAGTTCTCACTACGTTCTCGAAAACGGGCTTAAACTGTGCACGAACGGATTTGACGTACTAAGAACCCACTAAGAACTGTTTGGGATCTGTTTACAAACTTCATGAAACTACTTAGAACGAGTAGGTCCTCCAGCACTTAGAGCATGCTCAACATTTTCTGGTGATCATCAAAACGTTGCCGAATCGGTTTTAAACTGTGTGCGAACTGAATGAACGTAGCTACAACGTTCTACGGTCTGTTTGCGAACTTCATGGACTTTCCCGGACGGGGTATGTGATTTAGAATTTTGAATCGATTCAAAATTCGATGGCGACCATACCGTTCAGTTATCAGGTCATGATGACCTTCTAGACTAAGGGACGGTTTATACTACGTTGCACACCGACGTGGTGCGACCTGAACGAACTGCGAACGTGATGGACGTATTGAAGACTGTTTATGAACGAAGTAGCTAATTATTTTAGACATATATCCCGACCGCAGCCAGATCGAGCCCGTTTTACGACATTTTCGTAGGACTGGCAAGAACGGGTAAGAACTAGTTTGGTGTGATAGGGGCGTTAGATTCGAAAACCAAATCGATGTTGAGGATTTTCTATCATCTACTTTAAAACCACTCAAGTATAAAACACACCAGTTATGAACGATCGGTTTTGGATATAGAGTATATCCCTCGGGAAATATTTATATCTCCCCTTGGCCCTTTCGGTCCCTCGGGGAGATCAATTGTTGGATTTACACTAGAGCCCTAAGACGTCTTGGCCAAAAAATATCAAAAATATCAAAAGTATCAAGAAGAACTAATACGGCTAGCGTTCTATCATAATCCTAATATATGCACAAAATCTTCATGCTCTCTTGCGTGCTTTTAACAATGCTCTCTTTAGGACATATTTTTTTAAACCGATGCATTCTTTAGCACAAAGCATAAACACGATGATAAAGGCGGGAAATGAATAGCTCTGTTGTCTGAACCGTCCTACAACCAGTGGTGAACTGCTTTTTCATCTTACATGAGCCTACATATCTCTAAGACGTTTTAGAAAAACAAGTGTAAACTCAATCATATTTCGTAAGACGTCTTGAAAATGGTGGTGTAAACTCAACATAATTTTTCTAAAACGTTACGTTTAAGACCAGGGGTTCGATTTTTTATGTTATCCACAACCCTCCCCCTTCATCGGTGTACCTCAAATAAAAGCATTTTCTGTATTTGTCATACATACAATTCATTCTTTAGTTAGAGTTCAATCACAGATATGTCAAATTCTGAAACATGCGATTCCCACACTTTTAGCTGATTTTTGAAAAGATTCCAAATCAAAAGATGTTTATTTCATTTTGTTATAGAGGAGTTCCTAATAACCTCATGAACTTACAGTAACTTACTGAATACTAGTATATTCAATAGCAAATATTTTTGAGAATTAATAATACTTATTTAATCATGGCGCACATTGACAGATGAAAAATAGTAAATTGAATGGAATGAAACAGTCTGAAATTCCAAAAAGACCAAATTAAAATAACAATTGATCAACTGTGCTCTGTAACATTAAACATTTCTTTTAAATTTTAATGCCTTGCAACAAAGAACAACTACTCCTGAAAAACCTATTCGTCCTTTCTTTGAATTGAAAATAAGTTTGGCAACCTTAGCTCCCTCCTCTTTATTTTGAATTTTTATTTACATAACCTGAGAGGATAATAATATTGATGGAAATGTATCTTGACTTCATTTCCAATGCCACAAATTTTCCCATTTTTTTAATGTAAACCAAGGGGAACCAATGAGCTTTATATTTAATTAGTAGATTAGATTCAACCGCAGGCCATCTGAAATTAGGTCTTTGGAGTTTAAAAATCTCGATAATCCGTTGACGATTATCAGTGGATCCGTTATTTTTAGAAAATAAAAAGTGATTATCAGGAAGCAATGCATATGGGTACACCACGTGATCTTTTATATTTTTTAACTGTGACAATTAAATACTCATTCGAAATAATAAATCTAGACTTATTTGATACAATCCTTCTTATGCCTTTGCTTTCCTCAGCAAAAGATGACTGTATTTTTCTTTTTTATTTGACAGAACTTTCCACTGCACGTAATGTGTAATGTGTGTACCTTTTTAGCTTACACTTGTATTTAGTACCAGAGACATTACCTAATTCCCTCCCGTAATCCATTTATTTGCTAAACATTTATAATTAATGACATTAACACGATCCACTAAAGTTTATCGTGGTAAGCCACGCCCTCTCCATCTCTATCCTTCTGGAGGATCTGCGATGCAACAGAGATGCTATGAGTATCAGAATGACTAAAGTTTGATATTCGTGAAAATAGAGCGTATACTAAATACACCGAAACAGCAACAATCTAAACTTAATATAATCTCCGAGATAAACGGGCATTTGAATAGAAAACTGATTTTTTCGCAATGGATTTATTTTTCCTTAAAAAGTGATGGATAATATTCGATCAATTGCTTGTGTTTATAAATGATACATATGCTTTGAATAATAACTCATTTCAAATTGTTTCTATTATTAAATATTTGCTTGTGAGGACTTATCAGCCCCGGGGACTTGGCAAGATTTTTCGTTTGAAATAAAACAAAACGGAGGCGCACAGATTTCAAAGAAAATGTGTTTTCATCAGTCTTAAGACAGTTGGTTTATTTCCCCGTAGATGGAGCAGCTTTTAGGGTGGTCAAAAAAACGCAACCCAAAGAAATCGCTATATTTTGGACAATGCTAATCTTATCCAATCGTGTTCATATTTTCAGGAAAGAAAGGCGAGACTGTGTATGTATAGCTCCTGTTGTTAAATCACTATAGCTTGGAAAATACTGATTCAATTATGTTAATTTTTTCAGGAAAGGAAAGAGAGACTGTGTGTGTATAGCTCTTGTTGTTAGCAATGTCTTTGACACCTGCTCAAAAGACAATTGCACTTGGAAAATACGAAAAACGCAGTCATAGGTGATTGCACTTTTTGGCACTTCAGATTTGGCACAAATTATCCTCATTCAATGTGTGGTGAATTTGTGGACTTTTATCAAAATCACTCCAGGGAATTTACAGTCATGGTCAAAATGCCTTCTTAAGCCTGCCTGAACCAGGGCGTTTGACTGCGATTTGAAAGCATTTCCATGACTGTAAAGTCCCTGAAGTGATTTTGATTTCACCCTACAGATTTACCATACAGTGAATGAAGCTGATTTGTGCCCAATTTGAAGAGCCATAGACCATGGTTAGGAAGTTATTTTATTTTTCTGCGGTTGCAGTCCTCCCTAACTGCGTTTTTCGTATTTTCCTAGTACAGCTGTCTTTTGAGCGAGTGTCCAAGGCATCATGTTTTACAACTAACTATCTTCAGGAGCTATACATACACAGTCTCTTCTTTCTTTCTTGAAAATATGAATATAATTGAACTAGTATTTTTCAAGATATAGCGATTTCCTTGGGTTGCATTTTTTAACACCCTGTAAGTTGGGCGAAATTATCGATATTTCTTCTTTGCATAATGCTCCGGGGTTTTCCCAAAATTAGACAATCCCAACCCGTGCCTAAGGTTGCAAAACTTTTGGAGAGAAGTGTTACTTTACTATTTTTATCTACTGGTCATATAAATTGAATATATGTTTCTGGTTTTTGCAATAAATTTTTCCACAAATATTTTTTGGGGGAAATCGCGACCGGGGGTTCGTCCGAACCCATTGAACCCCCGGTCCCTACGGCTATGTAAGTTAAGACGTCTTGAAATGTCGCGTGTGGTGTAAATAGGGCTAATTTATCCCATACTTGGACGTGTTACAGGTACATAAAGCCGGTTTGTGAAAACTTATATTTTCATCAGCGGACAGATATAGCTTTACGTCCCGCTCCTAGCGGGCAGATATAGTATATCTGCCCGCTACGTCATAATCGCCGCTCGCATATTTGTTCATAATTTTGAACGTTCGCATAATGATTGTTAACGACAATGGAGAAAACACAGACAATCGGGATCTGTTTGATGGTTTAAAAAAGGGAAGGAAAATTCGAGAAAATAAATGTGGGAATATTTGAGAGAACAGGAAAATCCGCCCATGGCCAAGAAAACAAAACTGGACATGAATATTCTAAAATATTTCCACGATTGAACAATGTGAACCAGATGACCAAGATTGGTATGGGATAAACATATTATCCTATAGTCGGTTCAGGATAGTGGGATTATCCCTTGGCCAATATAATATATTTTCCCTCGGGACCTTCGGCCCTCGGGCAAATATATTATATTGGCCTCGGGATAGTCCCAACATCCTGAACCTCATATAGGATAATCTCTATATATCCTTCAGGATATACCCTGTATCCAAAACCTCCCAGTACATAACCCTTATGTCCTAGGTTCTAGTTACGTGTATCCAGGGAGCAATCGCCAAGGTCCGGGAACGGGATGGATACAGGCTGTATCCGTTCAGGTCCCGCTCCTGAAATGCGAACTCAATTTACGAATTCGTTAATATAACGTCATAACTGCTTCATTATTCGTTTGTAATAAATTCCCTTTAATATACGAATATTTATGTAACATTTACAAATAAGATACCCACATTACAAATACATAATATGATATATCAAATAGACAAATAAATCCCTAAATCTAAATTTACGAATTGTAAGCTATGGTTGGCGAATAATAAATTGTTAGTTACAAATATTTCTAGTCCTTACAAACATAAAATGCACCCGAATTTAGTATCTGTTTGTTTATTTGATACATCATATTTGTATTTGTAATTTGGGAACTTTATTTGTAAATGTTACATTAATATTCGTATAAGGGAATTTGTTCCAAACGAATAATGAAGCAGTTATGACGCTATAGTATGTAAATCGGGTGCATTTTATATTTGTGAGGACTGGAAATATTTGTAACTAACAATTTATTATTCGCAGACTAAAGCTTATAATTCGTAAATTTCAAATACGTTGCCTGTTATTTTATCGCAAAAATGTATTTTCACGAATAGTAATCTTGCAAACTACCCATGAATTATTCCAGAAAGCAAAGAAATATTTGTACATTAACGAATCATAAAATGAAACTTTACGAATATAAATGTGAGTTTACGAATACAAATGTAAGTAAACGAATATAAACTAGAAGTCTCGAGGCATAGGTCACATAACACGAGAGATTTAGGTGTGTGGGGAAGGGGTTGGTGACTTTGACCATGTCTCGTTGAGAATGATCACGTGAACTCAATGAACCAATGAAAAACATGTCTGTAATGGTTAAAATGCATTTTTGGTTTATTTTAAGTTTGCTTAATTTTGATGTACGTAATATAGTGTGGATATGACATGATGTATGATATTTGTTGTTTTACTTGTCAATCTGTACAGCTGTAAAGTGTGTTGAAACATTAAAATAACCTATATTTTTGTAATAGCTCGCTGTCAGTTAAACAGCTAGTGAGGTAAAGGTGGTTATTGTATCATTAAATAAGTTATTCCAATCATGACCCTCTTTATATAATAGGCTACATGAATAAAGAATTATCAATGCTTAAAACTTATCAGATTAGTCTTGTCATTCTTAAATGCATCTCTATATTAAATATGAGTTCTACGTAAGGATTTCCCCCTTCATTTGTATAACATGTATAAGTTTCGTTGATTTCAGCGGAATTCCATCAAAATCCTCGTCATTCAGTCTCATTTGTAGGAGTAAGATATTTTATTTGTATTATAATGGCTCCTGTTATGTATAATATATCACTTTAAAGAATTATTTTTTTGAAATCAGGAATATTATCAATACTATCATCTTCGTTCACTCGGCTCCCGAAGGGATGAACGCAGTGAAGACCGAGCATGCGAAGATGCAAAGTTAAATAAAATGTCAAATAATTCCCACATTCTTCATTAAAATTCAAGATTTATCAACAAAACCCAAGATCTTTTAACGAGATAGACCCGATCATAGGCCCAGGAACATGTATAAAAAAGATAGAGTCGAATACACCAAGTAAAGAGACAAGAAGTGGCACGGTCTTCATATTAATTCCACATCCAAGAATTGGCACTGTCTTTGTGTTTTAATTATGTCACCTCTTCATGGTTATGTCACCTCCAAGAAGTGACACTGTCTTCTTATTAATTTCACCCCACCCCCAAGAAGTGGGACTGTCTTCGCGTTTATGTCACCTCCAAGAAGTGACACTGTCTTCTAATTAATTTCACCTCCAAGAAGTGGGACTGTCTTCGCGTTTATGTCACCTCCAAGAAGTGACACTGTCTTCATATTAATTTCACCTCCAGGAAGTGGGACTGTCTTCGCGTTTATGTCACCTCCAAGAAGTGACACTGTCTTCATATTAATTTCACCTCCAGGAAGTGGGACTGTCTTCGCGTTTATGTCACCTCCAAGAAGTGACACTGTCTTCATATTAATTTCACCTCCAATAAGTGGGACTGTCTTCATATTAATTTCACCTCCAAGAAGTGGGACTGCCTTCGTGTTTATGTCACCTCCAAGAAGTGACACTGTCTTCATATTAATTTCACCTCCAAGAAGTGGGACTGCTTTCGCGTTTATGTCACCTCCAAGAAGTGACACTGTCTTCTTATTAATTTCACCCCACCCCCAAGAAGTGGGACTGTCTTCACGTTTATGTCATCTCCAAGAAGTGACACTGTCTTCATATTAATTTCACCTCCAAGAAGTGGGACTGTCTTCGCGTTTATGTCACCTCCAAGAAGTGACACTGTCTTCTAATTAATTTCACCTCCAAGAAGTGGGACTGTCTTCGCGTTTATGTCACCTCCAAGAAGTGACACTGTCTTCATATTAATTTCACCTCCAGGAAGTGGGACTGTCTTCGCGTTTATGTCACCTCCAAGAAGTGACACTGTCTTCATATTAATTTCACCTCCAAGAAGTGGGACTGTCTTCATATTAATTTCACCTCCAAGAAGTGGGACTGCCTTCGTGTTTATGTCACCTCCAAGAAGTGACACTGTCTTCATATTAATTTCACCTCCAAGAAGTGGGACTGCTTTCGCGTTTATGTCACCTCCAAGAAGTGACACTGTCTTCTTATTAATTTCACCCCACCCCCAAGAAGTGGGACTGTCTTCACGTTTATGTCATCTCCAAGAAGTGACACTGTCTTCATATTAATTTCACCTCCAAGAAGTGGGACTGTCTTCGCGTTTATGTCACCTCCAAGAAGTGACACTGTCTTCATATTAATTTCACCTCCAGGAAGTGGGACTGTCTTTGAGTTTATGTCACCTCCAAGAAGTGACACTGTCTTCATATTAATTTCACCTCCAAGAAGTGGGACTGTCTTCATATTAATTTCACCTCCAAGAAGTGGGACTGCCTTCGTGTTTATGTCACCTCCAAGAAGTGACACTGTCTTCATATTAATTTCACATCCAAGAATTGGCACTGTCTTTGTGTTTTAATTATGTCACCTCTTCATGGTTATGTCACCTCCAAGAAGTGACACTGTCTTCTTATTAATTTCACCCCACCCCCAAGAAGTGGGACTGTCTTCGCGTTTATGTCACCTCCAAGAAGTGACACTGTCTTCTAATTAATTTCACCTCCAAGAAGTGGGACTGTCTTCGCGTTTATGTCATCTCCAAGAAGTGACACTGTCTTCATATTAATTTCACCTCCAGGAAGTGGGACTGTCTTCGCGTTTATGTCACCTCCAAGAAGTGACACTGTCTTCATATTAATTTCACCTCCAAGAAGTGGGACTGTCTTCATATTAATTTCACCTCCAAGAAGTGGGACTGCCTTCGTGTTTATGTCACCTCCAAGAAGTGACACTGTCTTCATATTAATTTCACCTCCAAGAAGTGGGACTGCTTTCGCGTTTATGTCACCTCCAAGAAGTGACACTGTCTTCTTATTAATTTCACCCCACCCCCAAGAAGTGGGACTGTCTTCACGTTTATGTCATCTCCAAGAAGTGACACTGTCTTCATATTAATTTCACCTCCAAGAAGTGGGACTGTCTTCGCGTTTATGTCACCTCCAAGAAGTGACACTGTCTTCATATTAATTTCACCTCCAGGAAGTGGGACTGTCTTTGAGTTTATGTCACCTCCAAGAAGTGACACTGTCTTCATATTAATTTCACCTCCAAGAAGTGGGACTGTCTTCATATTAATTTCACCTCCAAGAAGTGGGACTGCCTTCGTGTTTATGTCACCTCCAAGAAGTGACACTGTCTTCATATTAATTTCACCTCCAAGAAGTGGGACTGCTTTCGCGTTTATGTCACCTCCAAGAAGTGACACTGTCTTCTTATTAATTTCACCTCCAAGAAGTGGGACTGTCTTCACGTTTATGTCACCTCCAAGAAGTGACACTGTCTTCATATTAATTTCACCTCCTGGAAGTGGGACTGTCTTTGAGTTTATGTCACCTCCAAGAAGTGACACTGTCTTCTTATTAATTTCACCTCCAAGAAGTGGGACTGTCTTCACGTTTATGTCATCTCCAAGAAGTGGCAATGTGTTCATATTAATTTCACCTCCTGGAAGTGGGACTGTCTTCGCGTTTATGTCACCTCCAAGAAGTGACACTGTCTTCTTATTAATTTCACCCCACCCCCAAGAAGTGGGACTGTCTTCGCGTTTATGTCACCTCCAAGAAGTGACACTGTCTTCTTATTAATTTCACCCCACCCACAAGAAGTGGGACTGTCTTCACGTTTATGTCATCTCCAAGAAGTGGCAATGTGTTCATATTAATTTCACCTCCTGGAAGTGGGACTGTCTTCGCGTTTATGTCACCTCCAAGAAGTGACACTGTCTTCTTATTAATTTCACCCCACCCCCAAGAAGTGGGACTGTCTTCGCGTTTATGTCACCTCCAAGAAGTGACACTGTCTTCTAATTAATTTCACCTCCAAGAAGTGGGACTGTCTTCGCGTTTATGTCACCTCCAAGAAGTGACACTGTCTTCTAATTAATTTCACCTCCAAGAAGTGGGACTGCCTTCGTGTTTATGTCACCTCCAAGAAGTGACACTGTCTTCATATTAATTTCACATCCAAGAATTGGCACTGTCTTTGTGTTTTAATTATGTCACCTCTTCATGGTTATGTCACCTCCAAGAAGTGACACTGTCTTCTTATTAATTTCACCCCACCCCCAAGAAGTGGGACTGTCTTCGCGTTTATGTCACCTCCAAGAAGTGACACTGTCTTCTAATTAATTTCACCTCCAAGAAGTGGGACTGTCTTCGCGTTTATGTCACCTCCAAGAAGTGACACTGTCTTCATATTAATTTCACCTCCAGGAGGTGGGACTGTCTTCGCGTTTATGTCACCTCCAAGAAGTGACACTGTCTTCATATTAATTTCACCTCCAAGAAGTGGGACTGTCTTCATATTAATTTCACCTCCAAGAAGTGGGACTGCTTTCGCGTTTATGTCACCTCCAAGAAGTGACACTGTCTTCTTATTAATTTCACCCCACCCCCAAGAAGTGGGACTGTCTTCACGTTTATGTCATCTCCAAGAAGTGACACTGTCTTCATATTAATTTCACCTCCAAGAAGTGGGACTGTCTTCGCGTTTATGTCACCTCCAAGAAGTGACACTGTCTTCATATTAATTTCACCTCCAGGAAGTGGGACTGTCTTTGAGTTTATGTCACCTCCAAGAAGTGACACTGTCTTCATATTAATTTCACCTCCAAGAAGTGGGACTGCCTTCGTGTTTATGTCACCTCCAAGAAGTGACACTGTCTTCATATTAATTTCACCTCCAAGAAGTGGGACTGCTTTCGCGTTTATGTCACCTCCAAGAAGTGACACTGTCTTCTTATTAATTTCACCTCCAAGAAGTGGGACTGTCTTCACGTTTATGTCACCTCCAAGAAGTGACACTGTCTTCATATTAATTTCACCTCCTGGAAGTGGGACTGTCTTTGAGTTTATGTCACCTCCAAGAAGTGACACTGTCTTCTTATTAATTTCACCTCCAAGAAGTGGGACTGTCTTCACGTTTATGTCATCTCCAAGAAGTGGCAATGTGTTCATATTATTTTCACCTCCTGGAAGTGGGACTGTCTTCGCGTTTATGTCACCTCCAAGAAGTGACACTGTCTTCTTATTAATTTCACCCCACCCCCAAGAAGTGGGACTGTCTTCGCGTTTATGTCACCTCCAAGAAGTGACACTGTCTTCTTATTAATTTCACCCCACCCCCAAGAAGTGGGACTGTCTTCACGTTTATGTCATCTCCAAGAAGTGGCAATGTGTTCATATTAATTTCACCTCCTGGAAGTGGGACTGTCTTCGCGTTTATGTCACCTCCAAGAAGTGACACTGTCTTCTTATTAATTTCACCCCACCCCCAAGAAGTGGGACTGTCTTCGCGTTTATGTCACCTCCAAGAAGTGACACTGTCTTCTAATTAATTTCACCTCCAAGAAGTGGGACTGTCTTCGCGTTTATGTCACCTCCAAGAAGTGACACTGTCTTCTAATTAATTTCACCTCCAAGAAGTGGGACTGTCTTCGCGTTTATGTCACCTCCAAGAAGTGACACTGTCTTCTAATCAATTTCACCTCCAAGAAGTGGGACTGTCTTCGCGTTTATGTCACCTCCAAGAAGTGACACTGTCTTCTAATTAATTTCACCTCCAAGAAGTGGGACTGCCTTCGTGTTTATGTCACCTCCAAGAAGTGACACTGTCTTCATATTAATTTCACCTCCAAGAAGTGGGACTGTCTTCATATTAATTTCACCTCCAAGAAGTGGGACTGCCTTCGTGTTTATGTCACCTCCAAGAAGTGACACTGTCTTCATATTAATTTCACCTCCAAGAAGTGGGACTGCTTTCGCGTTTATGTCACCTCCAAGAAGTGACACTGTCTTCTTATTAATTTCACCTCCAAGAAGTGGGACTGTCTTCACGTTTATGTCATCTCCAAGAAGTGGCAATGTGTTCATATTAATTTCACCTCCTGGAAGTGGGACTGTCTTCGCGTTTATGTCACCTCCAAGAAGTGACACTGTCTTCATGTTTATGTCACCTCAAAAAGTGCCATTTTCTTCATGTTTATGTCAGCTGCAAGAAGTAGCACACGTGACAAGTTCAAAGACACTGGATGAATCCAGTCTAGTATGATGTCTATACCAAGCTATATAACAGTAAACTTGCTCTAGGGCTGCTATATGGAGCGGGTGTTTGGGGCACCAAACCCTACAATGGTCTTATTAAGGTCAGGGTGCACTTTGATGAAATTTCATGGCCATGTGCTATTTTCAGATAAACATAACTCATTCCACATATCATCTATATCTTTCATTCTTGCACAAAAGATGCATTAGTGTATTTAGATTATTAATTGAGGGTTGATAATTCTTCAGAATGTTTGAATAACTAGAATGGTTTACTTTTCAAATTGCAAAAAAATCCAACATGCACCCTGGCCTTAACATCATTCTGAACAGAGCCTGTCGTTTCTTCCTAGGAGTTAAAACAACAACACCAACTCTAGCTACCCCATTACCCGTGGAGATATGGGATGGCCCCGGGGGATGGCTTTCTATGGAATTACGAAAAGATATTGAAACCGTAAGGCTATGGCAGAGACTAGGTAAAACGACCAATTCAAGGATAAAGAATATTCAACTGGTCGAATAAACAAACTGTACCCATACTATGAAAAATTGGACATTTTATGTCAAAAATCAATATTAACAAAGTATAGATTTTTTATCAACGTCAAAAAACTTTAAAAAACAAGTCCCAAAATTTGATGCAGAAAAATTGACACAAGAACTAAGTAAAGTAGAACCAAATGATAAACTGGTATAAGAACTTACAAAAGTGAAAACAACCAAAAATTAGTTAACGAGGCGTATAGCCTTTTTATTTTTTCGTTAAGCCATCCAGTAAAAATACGATTTCTCTGCCAACGTTCACCCAAAGTTTGACTTAATTCATGACTCCTTTCCATCGGCCTGCACTCAGCCGATTGAGTATTTTGTTTCAAAATTGTATAAAGTGCGTGGTTACCTATAAAGAGAAATTATCTCTGTGCATTTCTCTTAAGGTTTTCTGTTAATAAATAAATGCCTGTAGTTTAAAAGTATTGAAAACATTGTATTGAAGTATTGAGTTTTGCAACAGGACATTAACCTTAACTTTAGAAATTTTTGGTTGATATATAAAGATCAAAAGATTCTGTTCAGTGTACAACTTTTCAATATCTTTCCAACCACATAGTATTTGTTTACAGTTTATTCCTACCCTGTCTGTTGTTAGAATCAGTTTACTTATTCCTATCTTGAATTGCGTCTCTTTTTGATCAAGATGATAGCCAAATATATAGCTGCATTGAGAAAGTATGCTACACTCATCCCATGCTGTACATCGTCGAATACTTCACGAATTCCATAAATTAAACCTGGAATAGAAACGTTACTTTTGTAGAAGAATAGTACAATAACGTCATCTCGAAGGGCAATATAGTGAACTATTGGACCAAGGGCCAATATTTCACTATATTGCCCGCAGAAATGAAACCGTCACTTAAAATGGAATATTTCTTCTGATAGAAGCTTATCCACATTCATGAATGCGATTTACTTTTTGAATAAAAATATCCTGTTTATCTGAATTATCTCATTTGGCCCATGAAAATTAATTATCTGTTAAACTTTTAAGAAAGGGCCTAAGGCGAACCATGGTTCTTACCAAAATAAGTTCATACCAAACATGATTCCTACTCAAGGAGTCTCTTACCAAATATGGCTCTTACCAAATATAGGTGGAATGACTAGTACTGGGATACCCACCCATGCCAGTGTCTGGTTGAAGGCTAACTTGTTTGAGAGATGTTGAAGGACCTCGCACGTGCAGGAATATAAATAGACCGTTGTCAATGCAAGCAGCCCTCCATTTACTTAAAAACATGAATAGTTTATTAATATGAATACATTCCTGACAGGTCAAAATAAACAAAACTCAACTAAGCACTAATAAATCGCTTAAAGAGTTTTAACGAAAAATCTGCGTGTCGTAGAAAATCGCGTTTTTATAAAAAGGGAGATAATAATAAAATTTGGGATTGTTTAGAAAAAATTGGGAGTTTGACTACGAATTCGGGGTATGTACATACTTATTGCTAACACCATTATAGCTGTATAGTTGACATCAATGAATTGCCATGCCAGATTTAGGAGGCTCATTCCCAGTGTTGCAGCGAGATGGGTGTATATAAGTCGTCCTTTGCAGCAATCCCCTACAGCAGCTGCGATGATGTAGGTTATTCCTTCAGCAATACTTAACACCATCAAAATATAAGAAGCATCCATTCTTGATATTCCTTTGTTGTCCAAGTAAATTGCCTATAATAATTTATTGCAGATATTGCAGTACAGGGTTGACCAAAAAACTCTACTTTTGGAATAACTTTCTCAAATATGAAAGAACCTTTGTGATTTTTGTGTAGAGTGTTCCAGTTCAGATAATAGTGGTGTACTTATATTGAATCTATATATTGCATGGTCATGATAGTCAGTTGTATTGACATTAAAAGAGCACACATTAAATGTCGTTGATATTAACACACATGACACAGGCGTTGGTAGGATAACAGAATTTGACTATATTTGGATATATCAATTATCGTAATTAAGACCTTATACCTTATATTCGATGATTAATAATATGCTGCTAGGCCTATATGTATGCCTATATGTTAATATCCTGTCGAATAAAGTTCGGGTAGGGATATAGAGAAACGTCCATTGACTGGTGAATTATGTGATACATATGACTAACCATATCAATGTGATCAATTATTTGATAAACATTATTCAATAACTTACCATATTAATGTGATAAACTATGTGAAACGTTGTAATATTTTAATTTTAATGTGATAAATTATGTAATACACATACTATTAAGTGACTAACCATGTACATGTGATCAATTATGTGATACACATTATTTAATGACTTACTATATATGATAAATTATGTGATACGTATTATTCAACGACTTACCAAATAACTGTGATAAATTATGCAATATATTATTAAATGACTATAACCATATTGATGTGATATATTTTGTGATACATATTATTTAATGACTCGCCATATTAATGTGATACTTTATGTGATACGTATTATTTAATGACTTACCATATTAATGTGATACTTTATGTGATACGTATTATTTAATGACTTACCATATAAATGTGATACCTTATGCAATACATATTATTTAATGACTTGCCATATTAATGTGATAAATTGTGAAATAAACATTATTTAATGACTTGCCATATTAATGTGATACATTGTGTGAAATGTAATATTTAGTGACTTGCAATATTAATTTGATACATTGTGTGAAATGTAATATTTAATGACTCACCATATTAATGAAATACATCATGTGAAACGTATTATTTGATGACTTACCATATTAATGTGATAACTAATGTGAAACGTATTATTTAATGACTTACCATATTAATGTGATAAATTATGTGATACGTATTATTTAATGACACACGATGTTAATCTGATAAATTATGTGATACGTATTATTTAATGATTATAACCATATTAATGAAATACATCATGTGAAACGTACTATTTGATGACTTACAGTATTAATGTGATAACTTATGTGATACGTATTATTTAATGACTTACCATATTAATGTGATACATTATGTGATACGTATTATTTAATGACTTACCATATTAATGTGATACATTATGTGATACGTATTATTTAATGACACACGATGTTAATCTGATAAATTATGTGATACGTATTATTTAATGATTATAACCATATTAATGAAATACATCATGTGAAACGTACTATTTGATGACTTACAATATTAATGTGATAACTTATGTGATACGTATTATTTAATGACTTACCATATTAATGTGATACATTATGTGATACGTATTATTTAATGACTTACCATATTAATGTGATACATTATGTGATACGTATTATTTGATGACTTACCATATTAATGTGATAACTAATGTGAAACGTATTATTTAATGACTTACCATATTAATGTGATAACTAATGTGATACGTATTATTTAATGACACACGATGTTAATCTGATAAATTATGTGATACGTATTATTTAATGATTATAACCATATTAATGAAATACATCATGTGAAACGTATTATTTGATGACTTACCATATTAATGTGATAACTAATGTGAAACGTATTATTTAATGACTTACCATATTAATGTGATAACTAATGTGAAACGTATTATTTAATGACACACGATGTTAATCTGATACATTATGTGATACGTATTATTTAATGACTTACCACATTAATGTGATAAATTATGTGATGTGTACTATTCAATGAGTCACTATATCAATGTTATACATTATGTGTACTCACCATGTTAATGTGATAAAGTATGTGATATGTTTTATGTAATGTCTCGCCATATTAATGTTATACATTATGTGTATACATTATTCAATGACTCACCATATTAATGTTATACATTATGTGTATACATTATTTAATGACTCATCATGTTAATGTGATAAAGTATGTGATATGTTTTATTTAATGTCTCGCCATATTAATGTTATACATTATGTGAAACGTATTATTTAATGACCTAACACATTAATGTAATAAATTATGTAATGCGTACAATTCAATGACTCACCATATTAATGTTATACATTATGTGTATACATTATTTAATGACCCATCATGTTAATGTGATAACGTTTGTGATACATGTTATTTAAGGACTTGCCATATTAATGTAATACATTATGTGATATGTATTATTCAATGACTTGCCATATTAATGTGATACCTTATGTAATACATATTATTTAATGACTTGCCATATTAATGCAATACATTATGTGTATACATTGTTTAATGACTCATCATGTTAATGTGATAACGTATGTGATACATGCTATTTAATGACTCGCCATATTAATGTGATAACTTATGTGAAACGTATTATTTAATGACCCACCACATTAATGTAATAAATTATAGTATAGTAGGAACAAGGGGTTCCCATGCACCCATAAGGTGTGAATAAGTTACATACATTTTTGTAATCCCTAGGGTGTCTATTTAATGAATTAATTTGTTAACATTGCCAACTAATGTCCCATAGTACGTTTATGGCGGCATTCAGTTACCATGGTTACGCATCTTTAGACATCTTACCTTGGTATCTTAAATCATTTGTAGCTCTGTCATTATTTGGTCTATAGAAATGATATTGGTACCAAATTAAGCCTCCAATAAATTCCTGATATTCAATTATGCAAATTATCTAATTTGCATAAATTATGACGTCATCAATCTATTTTTGGTTCAGAATTTCCAACTATAGCAACTTATCTATTAGGACTGAGGCCGTATGGCAAAATTTCTGAAAGGTTTTGTCCTTTATTCTATTAGTAGAAGGTATAAGCAACATAAAAGTGAAAACATATTCAAAATTGAATCAGTATTACGAAAGTTATGTAACTTTCGAGGCAGCTATCGTGAATGTCATTATTTGACAATAATATACATACGTCTTACCTTTGAGTCTTGAATCAATGTAGCTTCGCCATTATTTGGTCTATAGAGATGATATTGGTATCTGATTAAACCTTATTAAATTTACTATATGGTTACAATATTCAGTTATGCAAATTAGCTAATTTGCATTAATTGTGACGTCATCAATCCATTTTTTGTTCAGAATATCGTAGTATAGCAACATATCTATTAGAACTGAGGCCGTATGACAGAATGTGTGCATAGTTTTGTCCCTTATTTGATGAGTGGAAGATATAAGCAATATTAAAGAGACAACGAATCTTCAAAATTGGATCAGAATTAACAAAATTATCCAGCTTTGGAGGCAGCTACTGTGAACGTCATTGTTTGACAATTATAAAAAGAACATTAAATTAACAAAAAAGTAACAACCATAGTTGTTTCAATCTTATTGAGTAAAAATGTGCATGTATTGAACTGAACTAATAAGTATGTGGAAAGGTTACATGCATTTTGACTATAATTCACAGGGGTCAAAACGGTTATCTCGACCCTGTATATTAAAGATCCAACCTATAATTTACCATGCACTTTCAATGATTCATATAAATAGTATACATATAGTCTGATTTTCATCATATTCTTCATATTCTTGATTCTTAAAGCATCTGAAGTATATAGCATGATTAGAAGTGAAGATGATTCATCATATGGTTTATGTAATATTTCTAACATTTCAGATGCTATGGTAACATCACTTGATAATGAGGTTTTTACATTTCACGTTTTTAATGAGTTAAAAGGAAGTTATTCTCCCTTTGCTTTAGAGATAAATAGTCGCATGAATTTGTTTAGAAAAATTATAACTTAATTAATTTAACCCCCCCCCTGACAGCCCCCATATTTGAAGATTTTGGTGAAACCTGGTAAAATACATTAATTATTAGGTTCCAGAAGCCCCCAGAAGCTATATGATGGCCCCCGGTGGCCCCAAGAATCTATACAGGGGCCCAAAGTGGCCCCCAGAAGCTATACTGTGCTCCCCAGAAGCTATATGTTGGCCCCCAGAAGCTGAATAGTGGCCCCCAGGAGCTAATTAGTGGCTCCCAGAAGCTATACAGGAAACCCTGTGGCCCCCAGGAGCTATACGGTTGCGCCCAGAAGCTATACAGGGGCCCCCAGTGGCCCCAAAAAGCTATACGGTGGCCCCCAGAAGTTACACGGGGGCCCCCAGAAGCTATATTATGGCCCCCAGAAGCTATACAAGGGCCCCCAGAAACTATACTATGGTCTCCAGAAGCTATATGGTGGCCCCCAGTGGCCCTCGGAAGCTATATGATGGCCTCCAGCAGCTAATTAGTGGCCCCCAGGAGCTATACGGTGGCTCCCAGAAGCTATACAGAGGACCCCAGTGGCCCCAAGAAGCTAAACGATGGCCCCCAGAAGCTATACAGGAGCCCCAAAAAGCTACATGATGGCCCCAAGAATCTATATGATGGCCCCCAATGGCTCCCAGAAGATGTGAAGGGCCCCCAGTAGCCCCTAGAAGCTAGAAAAGTCGTGTTTAAAAAATAACATTCTAGATTATAACATATCTGATAAAGAAATAAATACAAGTCTAAATAAGTTGAAGAATGGAAAATCACCAGGGCCAGACTTGATCTTAAATGAAATGCTTAAATACGGCAGATATTATTTTTTACCGATTCTCTCAAAAATATTCAATTCTTGTCTAAAAACAGGCTACTTCCCTCAACAATGGAATGTTGGCCTCCTGAAACCAATCTTCAAGAAAGGTCAAAAAGATAACCCTAACAACTTCAGAGGAATATCTTTAACCAGTTCAATAGGGAAACTCCTCACCTCAATTCTACAGAATAGACTTATTACCAGTCTAAAAGATGGCAGCACGAATAAGCAACTCCATGAAAATCAAGCTGGATTCATTCCATCTTACAGGACAACAGATAACATCTTCATCTTATCCCAACTAATTGATATAACAAGAAAGGAGAAAAAACCCTTATATCTAGCATTCATAGATCTAAAGAAAGCCTTTGATACCGTCTGGCACGAAGGACTTCTTTATAAAATTCTCGATCTGGGTATAGGAGGTAATTTCTACAATCTTATCAAGTCTATATACATAAATACGAACAACTCACCATCAGACTCTACGAATCAAGACCTATGCGAAAACACTGATGAAGATTCAAGTTTGATTAGCACATCAATGAAACTCTGTGTTAAACTAAACCGTGGCTTAACAGATTTCTTTCCATGTAATATTGGTGTCAAGCAAGGAGACAGTATCTCTCCCATACTGTTTAATTGTTATATAAATGACGTGGTTGATACCCTTAAAACTAATACCATACATGGTTTTAAAATCAACAAGGAGAAGATGATCAACTCTCTATTGTATGCTGATGATTTGGTTATATTCTCAACAGACTATGATGAAATGCAACGAAACCTAGACAAACTCAACGAATATTGCCTCAAATGGAAACTAGAAATAAATATAGAAAAATCAAAAATTCTTACAATCGGAATTAAAAAACCTAAAGATCTACTATACAACGGAAAAACAATAAAATATACTGATCACTATACTTACTTAGGTGTTACTTTCACCAAAAATGGACTATCACATGCAGGTCATGAATTAGCACTCAAAGCACAAAAAGCCTGGTTCAGTCTAAAACATACCATTTTCTCAATCAAACTAAGATCACCAAAACTAATTCTGCATCTATTTGATGCATGCATCAAACCGATACTTTTGTATGGTAGTGATATCTGGGGTTTCACCACAAATCTTAATAATTTACCCGATCTCAGCAAAAAAACAGAAAACATACAACTGAAATGCTGTAGATTTATCCTAAATGTTAGTCGCCAGTGCAGCAATTTAGGTATACTTGGAGAAACAGGCAGACTTCCCATGTCTCATCACATTCAAGTAAATGCAATCAAGTACTGGATGCACCTCAAAACCCAAACCAAAAATACTCTAACCTCTGAGGTGTTCAACCACATAAAATCCCTCAAATACAGCAAATGGCTATCCTTTATTAAGAATATCTTACTAAGCATTAACATCAATATTGAAAATATTACATTTACAACCCAAAAATCAAAAAATGATTTTATAAAAGAAGTTAAAGATAAACTTACAGCCTTAACTAAATCACAATGGAAAATCAAAACTCAGACTGGTCAGAGCAAAAATCAAAACAGTAAACTGAGAACCTACACTAGATTTAAACACGACTTGAATTTTGAAGAATATCTTATTAATGAAAAAAGACTGGCCAATCGAACACAATTTACTAAACTACGTCTGAGTGATCACAAACTAGAAATTGAAGCTGGTAGACATAAAAACATTAAACTCAAAAACAGACACTGTAAACAATGCAACAATCAGGAAAATCTAATTGAAGATGAAGAACATTTTATATTAAAATGTGCAAAATTTAATCATGAAAGACAAACACTTTTTGATAAGATATCTAATAATATTCCTAACTTTAAACAAATGACTGATGAAAGTAAATTTTTACACATAATGAACTACAAATCTAACCTCAGCGACATCTCACACTTCATAACTGTATGCCTCAGAAAAAGATCTATGTAACCAGTATTATAGATAATAGATGATAGATAGTTATATATATATATTTTTACATTATATAAACTGTACATTTATTTTCTTTTCATAGCATGACGATACCATGTATGTATTTAATGTAATATGTTACTAGGTTGTGTCAATAAATAAATAAAAAAAAAAATAAAAATATACGGTGGCCCTCATAGGCTATATGATGGCCCCCAGAAGCTAAATAGTGACCCTCAGGAGCTACATGGTGGTTTCCAGAAGCTACACAATGGCCCCCAGTATCTATATGGTGGCCCCCAATGGCTCCCAGAAGCTATAAAGGGCCCCCCAGTAGCCCCCAGAAGCTATACGGTGGCCCTCAGTGGCCCCGAAAGCTATATAGTGGCCCCCAGAAGCTATACAGGGGCCCAAAGTGGCTCCCAGAAGCTATACGATGGCCCCCAGAAGCTATGCAAGGGCCTGCAGAAACTGTACTGTAGCCCCCAGAAGCTATACGGGGGCCCCCAGTGGCTCCCAGAAGCTATAAGATGGCCCCCAGAAGCTATGCAAGGGCCCGCAGAAACTATACGGTAGCCCCCATAAGCTATACGATGGCCTCCAGAAGCTATACAGTGTCCCCCAATGGGCCACCATATAGCTTTGGGGGCCACCGTATAGCTTCTAGGGGCTACTGGGGGCCCTTCACATCTTCTGGGAGCCATTGGGGGCCATCATATAGATTCTGGGGGCCATCGTATAGCTTCTGGGGGCTGCTGTATAGCTTCTGGAGGCCATCGTATAGCTTCTTGGGGCCACTGGGGTTCCCTGTATAGCTTCTGGGTGCCACCATATAGCTCCTGGGGGCCACTAATTAGCTTCTGGGGGCCATCATATAGCTTCTGAGGGCCACTGGGGGCCACCATATAGCTTCTGGAGACCACAGTATAGTTTCTGTGGGCCCTTGTATAGCTTCTGGGGGCCATCGTATACCTTCTGGGGGCCACTTGGGGCCCCTGTATAGATTCCTGGGGCCACTGGGGGCCATCATATAGCTTCTGGGGGCTTCTGGAACCTAATAATTAATGTATTTTGCCAGGTTTCACCAAAATCTTCAAATATTGGGGCTGTTAGGAGGGGGTTAAATTAAGTTATAATTTTTTTTAACAAATTCATGTGACTATTTATCTCTAAAGCAAAGGGAGAATAACTTTCTTTTAACTCATTAAGAACGTGAAATGTAAAAACCTCATTATCAAGTGATGTTACCATATAGTCTAGTAGGAAGGTATGGTCCCCATGCACCCGAAAGATGTATTTTTTTAATGTACATTTTTGTAATCCTAAAGGTCCATGCTAAAGATTTTTGCATGTTCCCAGAATGAAATATTGTCCCATGGTATCCATTGGCGGCCATCTTGTCGGCCATCTTGAATTTTTGAAAGAGTTGATGTTAATTATCTCAAAGTACAATAACTTCCACAGTTTTGAGAATTGAAAGCTGTAAGTGGTACCAAAATGAAGCTATTATAGTATCCTATATTATCAGATGCAATAATTATGCAAATTGCCTCATTTGCATAAAATGTGACATCATCAATCATAATTCTTGCCTCTTTACAACAGTATCGCATTATACCTTTCCGCCTGAGTGATCAGTCTTAGTCATTCATAAACATAAATGGATTTAAATATATAGGTACATTGATTTTGAACATATTTGCAATTGAAAGTTTTGAAAAAACATTGTCAGACACATGATTATGTAACTGAAAAGGGGCGTGGCACTTTTTGCGAAAGAATTGATGTTAATCATTTCAAAGTATAATAACTTCCACAGTTTTGAGAATTGAAAGCTGTTAGTGGTACCAAACTGAAGGTATCACAATATCCTATATTATAAGATACAATAATTATGTTAATTACCATATATGCATAAAATATGACATCATCAATCATTATTTTTGCCCTTTTTCAATGGTCATGCATATTGCCTTTTCCTCTGAGTGACCAGTCTTGGTCTCTCATGAATATAAAAGATATTAAATGTATACATTCATTTTAAACATATTTGCAATTGAAAGTTTGAACATATTTGCATTGAAAGTTTTAGAAAAACATCGTCAGAAATTAAGGTATGACCTTTCAAATGATTATTGTCTTTAAAAGGGGCGTGGAACTTGTTGAAAATCTGTAATGTTATTATATAGTCAATCTATCATTTGTAAAATACCCAGGGGTTCACTGAATACACAATTCTGTAGGGGTCCTAGGCTGAGCCCTCAGATATCATTATGTTCCCATACCAATCTGTCAAATTTCAATGTGTTCCCATACCAACCAAAATAACGCCCAAAAGCCATACCAAATATCCAAATATAAGACCAATACTATATCAAATGTCCAAATATAGGACTAATGCCATACCAAATATCCCAAAAATATAAGACCAAGGGAATGCAAAATGTCTAAAGCCCCTGGAAGAAGGCAGAACTTTTAGGAAAATGATCCAAAACAACCTCTAATTAAGGACATTTGTAAAAACTAGACCAATCACATACCACAAGTGAGAGGTAACCTATTCTCCATGACCATTCTTGTACCACAAAGTAGAAAAAAACGACCATTGTCATACCTCAAAAGTCATATTTTGGGGGCATTCTCATTCCAGATCCTAAAATTTGGATCCATTGCCATACCAAATGTTAAAAGAGGTACCCCCGTCAAGGTTTATATACAGTGAACCCCCGGGTGTAAAATATAGCTTTTCACTTTTAGAAAGTAGCCCAGTGATGTCCCTTATTCCTAGCTTGTTCAGAAATTCTTGTTGGTCTGTTTGGCAGACATTTAAATTTCAGCCAAAGATATTTAAGCTGTATCGCTTTTGAACTAAGTACTGTACAAATACGAATGACCACATATCCCCATATCATTTTAGGATAGGCAATGAACTGAAAAGGGTACCCACAGTATTTAGTTGTTAAAGCTATAAAATTAACTCAATATGTATTAAGCCTCTACCTCATTCCAATCCAAGACATCCAACTGGACTCTCAACTGACCTCTTCCAGAAACTCAGTGCTGATGTCAAAACACTAGGACCATCATTTTCAATGAGTTCATGGTACCTTCAGAAGACCGACTAAAATATCTCATCAGTTTAAAAATCCAAAACCTATTTGATGAGGCTAAGACAAGAGGGTGGTATGCAGTTATGCAACCAATAGAAGTGGGATGCAGAGCCCAGCCTCTTCACTATGCTACCTCTTGTCCAAGTTGGAAACATCTGTGAAACACCATTGTGTTAGGCCAAGTAGAAGACAAAAGCTTCTCTTGGGAAGGAGAGATGAAGCCCGCAGTGTTAGTGGACGGCCTCATCACTGGCAAGAGAGCTCCAACAGATGCTTCTTACGAGATTATTTCATCTTAGTCAAAGATTCTTCTTCCAAAGATAGAAACACTCAGGAAAAGAGAAGCGTAGGACCAGGAAGACATTCTTTGAAAATCTCTATAGGCTCACATCAAACTTGTTAGGGAACCAAAGAGTGCCCATATGGCATGTACGCAGGATCAAGCAGAAGCAAATGCTTTGGCAGCACACAGTGACCCAGATCGAGAGATGCCATTGGGTAATTTTCCAATTGACATCCCACCAGATTTATCATCAAAACCGTTTGACCAGTCATATTTCAAGCTTGATGAGGTTAGAACAATCATCAGGAAGGCTCAGCCTCAGGTCTAACAGGTGTGACATACGGGGTCTACAAGAACTGCCGAAAGGTGTTAATACATCTATGGCGATTGCTAACAAGCATCCAGAACAAGAAAAATCTAGCAAGGACTTGGACTTTGGCGGAAAGGTGTTTCATTCCAAAGGAGCTAAAATTTGAGGGACTGAACCAGTTCAGGTAGACATCATTATTGGATGCTGAGGGAAAGATCTTCTGGGCCATTATGGTCAAGCCTCGAAGTTGTTTCCTACTGGCCTGCCAAGCATTCAGAAAAGTGGTCTCCAAAGACATCATGGGGTACATATTGCAGCATAAGCCAACTTGTGAAGGAAGCCAAGAAAAAGAATCAGTAGTTTGGCTGGACAGAAGGCCTACCTAGTGTCCCTCACCAACTGATACTAGAGGTACAAAGTCACTTTCACGTACCAAAACCAACAGATGTAGTCAATCTGACAACGGGAACACACAAACTCCTTGAAGTTGCACAATACATTTGGCAATTATACCACTAATTAGCAGAGTTCGAAAAAAGGCATAGTGGCAGACTGCACTGTATCAGTAGTTCTCTTCGTAACATCCATGAACTTACTGCTAAATGCAGAGATGATGCAGTGTAAGGTTCCACAAGCAAATGAAGGTGCAAAACACCTACCATACAGAGCTTTCATGGATGACATCATAGTTATGACCACTTCAGTAGTGGGTAGATGGCTTCTATTAGCTATGGAAAGAATGGCAAACTGGACTTGCATGAAGTTAAAAACCAACCAGGTCAAGAAGCATGGTTTTGGTTGATGGCAAGCTTTCTCCAATGCAGTTCAAAATAAAGGGCAAGCAAATACCAACAGTGCATGATAAAAGAATCAAATGTCTAGAGAAGAACTATGGCAAAACCTTGCGTGGTTTGAACAATACAGCTGAAGTCTCAAAGGACCTGGACAAGTGGCTTAAAGCCATTGACTCAAGTCATATATCGGGGCGTTATGACATTACTCCCCAATTTCAATGGCCTTTCCAGATTTACCAGATTACCTGGGAACCCTCACTTCAGCACTTCTTGAAATGGAATGACTTTTTGTCCATGGACCGAGGGGAGCTCAATTTCCTATTAAGAGCTTTCCCTGACATGGTCTTAACTCCATCAAACCTCAGACTTTGGGGCAAGGAAGAAACTGCCAACTGCCCCAAGTGCATGGCAACTGAATGACACATACATTAAATCATATACTCAGTATTTGGGTTACAGCTCCTACTGATGGACAATACAGATGGCGTCATGATTGAGGCTGAGGATGCCCATACAGTAGAACCTGTATATCTGAACACCTGGCTAATCTAAACACCTTCCAATTTGAACACTTTTTTGGTCCCATTTTTTCCTCCCATTGACTCCCATGTTAAACAAAACCTTGAAATTTGAACACCTCCTAATTTGAACAGTGAACAACCAGATTTGAAAAAGTGACCTGTCTAATCTGAACATTTTTATCAGAAATCAACTGTCTGGACACATATTGAGTCAATGTTATAATTGTTATTTATCTTTACATATACAATGTAATCAAAGAACCAATAGTGTCCATATTAACTTATTTAGTCTCAGTGACATCCCTAATTTGTGGAAAACAACAGGATGTTTTGAAAAGGTGTGAATACAGGAGTAAATTGGTTTATCCTATTAGAAAAGAACTGAATGTTTTATGTTTGGATTAAGAGAAAGGTGTGAATCAAAAAGATAATTGATTTATCATTATTGGAAATTACCTGGATGTTTTTGATTTGGATTAAGAGAAAGGTGAGAATCTGAGAGATAATTGGTTTATCCTTATTGTAAATTAACTGGATGTTTTGCCCATGGGTCTGTTATGATAGCTAAGATTCAATCAGTAAATGTTTTATAATCACAAAGACAACACAGATGACATTTGCAGACAAGATTATGTCACGAGAGAGAGAAAAAATGCCCTTGATATTTTGAAGTATTATACATCATCTCGAACGAACTCATGAAAAATTCTTTTTACTTGAAGAGGATATCTACTCAAATATTGCTAATGCTAAAAGTGCCAAGAAACAAACAAGATTGAATGACTTTTTCAAGCAAAAGTAAAGCAGTGCTATATAACCATAATATGGGATAAGCCATTTGATAAGCATAAGATTTCGTACAAGACTATCATATACTTTTACTGTGTATTACAAAGTTTTTGCCAAAATATAAGAGTTATTTTTACTAAAATGATGAAATTGTTCAAAATATAAATAAAGCATAGCATATATAGCATATATATTGTAGAATTAACTCATCAACAACATGTATTGTTTTCTGACTAAGTATTGAGTGTTTAATATAGTGTACTGAACAATGAAAATCCCCCCTCCCCCGACCAACAAAATCCTCGAAATTTGAACACCTGCCAATTTGAACGCTTTTGGCTGGTCCCATGGGTGTTCAGATTAGACAGGTTTTACTGTACTTTGATCTGGGCCTATCTTCAATATCTATCTTGCGTTTCTTTGATCTGGGCACTATAAACTACTACCACTTCTAACATGTCTCATCAGATCGACTTTTGCATATGTGACAATAAAATAGCCTGACTTGTATTGTGCTGTCATATTGGAATTACACTATCATAATGAACACTTCATGTACTCGTAAGCGGTGCACACAAGCTGCAAGATTTGGCCAACATTTCACCAATAAGGAACATTGAGCTCTATCTACATTACTCTGCTAGAGCAGCTTCAGCCTTTGAAGTTGACATTCGTGTTTATTGAACAAGAAGTGCCCCCCCCCCCCTTTCAGTGTCAACACTTAATTTCTTACAGTTTTTCCAAAATTTCAATTGCAAATATGTTCAAAATTAATGTACCTATATATTCAAAATCATAAATGCTCATGATTAACCAAGAATGTTACCCAGAGGGAGAGATATTGGTCGTTACCATTGAAAAAAGCCAAAAATGATAGAGGTTGTCACATATTATGCAAATGGGAAAGTCTGCATAATTATTGCATGTTTTATAAGTATATTATAATAGCTCCATTTTGGTACCACTTACAGCTTTCAATTCTCAAAACTTTGGAAGTTATTGTACTTTGAAATTATTAACATCAACTCTTTCTCAAGAAGTGCCACGCCCCTTTTCAGTAACATAATCATGTGAAGTGTTATAACTTAGTGTCTGACAAAGGTTTTTTCCAAAACTTTCAATTGCAAATATGTTCAAAATTAATGTACCTATATATTTAAATTCATTTATGTTCATGGATGACTAAGACTGGTCACTCAGGCAGCAAGGTATTGTGCGATAATGTTGTAAAGAGGCAAAAATTACGATTGATGATGTCATATTTTATGCAAATGAGACTATTTGCATAATTATTAATCTTATGATATGGGATACTATAATAGCTTCATTTTGGTACCACTTATAGCTTTCAATTCTCAAAACTGTGGAAGTTATTGTACTTTGAGATAATTAACATCAACTCTTTCAAAAATTCAAGATGGCCGACAAGATGGCCGCCAATGGATACCATGGGACAATATTTCATTCTGGGAACATGCAAAAATCTTTAGTATGGACATTTAGGATTACAAAAATGTACATTAAAAAAATACATCTTTCGGGTGCATGGGAACCCCTCCTTCCTACCCGTCTAATAGCATCTGAAATGTTAGAAATATTACATAAACCATATGATGAATCATCTTCACTTCTAATCATGCTTTATACTTCAGATACTTAAAGAATCAAGAATATGAAGAATATGATGCATGGTAAATTATAAAATTGGATCTTTAATATACAGGGTCGAGATAACCGTTTTGACCCCTGTGAATGATAGTCAAAATACATGTAACCTTTCCACATACTTATTAGTTCAGTTCAATACATGCACATTTTTACTCTATGGTTGTTACTTTTTTTGTTAATTTAATATTCTTTTTATAATTGTCAAACAATGACGTTCACAGTAGCTGCCTCCATAGCTGGATAATTTTGTTAATTCTGATCCAATTTTGAAGATTTGTTGTCTCTTTAATGTTGCTTATATCTTCCACTCATCAAATAAGGGACAAAACTCTGCACACATTCTGTCATATGGCCTCAGTTCTAATAGATATGTTGCTATACTACGATATTCTGAACAAAAAATGGATTGATGACTATTGTAACCATATAGTAAATTTATTAATGTTGAATCATCTCTATAGACCAAATAATGGCGAAGCTACATTGATTCAAGACTCCAAGGTAAGATGTATGACTTATTGTCAAATAATGACATTCACGATAGCTGCCTCGAAAGTTACATAACTTGCGTAATACTGATTCAATTTTGAATCTGTTTTCACTTTTATGTTGCTTATACCTTCTACTAATAGAATAAAGGACAAAACCTTTCAGAAATTTTGCCATGCGGCCTCAGTTCTAATAGATACGTTGCTATAGTTGGAAATTCTGAACCAAAAATAGATTGATGACGTCATAATTTATGCAAATTAGATAATTTGCATTATTGAATATCAGAAAGTTATTGAAAATTTAACGAGGTTCAATTTGGTACCAATATCATTTCTATAGACCAAATAATGACAGAGCTACAAATGATTTAAGATACCAAGGTAAGATGTCTAAAGATGCGTAACCATGGTAACTGAATGCCGCCATAAAAGTACTATGGGACATTAGTTGGCAATGTTAAAGCTGGACTACGCTCCGAAACGCAATCTTGGGTTGTTTCGGGGGTGAACTTTATCATTTTGAGCTTAATGAAAGATTATAGAATGATGAACAAATGGGGCAAATCTTGTGTAGAAATACTTACGATAAATGTGTCATTTCAAAGATTTTTCATTGAATTTGCTTCGATCGGTGCCGGCGATATGATTTTGGAAAGGTTTCTAAATGAAGAACGTGACGTCACTTCCGAATCATAGCATTCAAAATAAGTAGCGTTTAATTACTGCCTCCTTTCATAATAATACGGTGGTGTAGCGGGTAGAATCCTCGCTGAGCACGCGGGAGGCCCGGGTTCGAATCCCGCATTAGCCTTTTTATTTTTATTTTTTTAACTAAATGATTGTTCTTTGATATTACGCAGAAGAAAACAATTTTTATTTACATAAACTTTATATTAGAGCTTGAAAATGTAAAAACAATATATGTCAACATATTGCGTTTTGGAGCGATGTGCAGGTTTAACAAATGAATTCATTAAATAGACACCCTAGGGATTACAAAAATGTATGTAACTTATTCACACCTTATGGGTGCATGGGAACCCCTTGTTCCCACTGTGGCTAGTCGATCTATGTGGATGCAGTCATTTAAATGTAATGTATCGTGGGTACTCGCGTACATTATAGGGAATGGGATCACTGCAAAAATATGACAGCAAATCGAGGTAAGTGATCTCAGAGTTTCTACTTAACATTGTGACTTGAAATCTTGCATACATATTCAATATACATAGTATGACAATGTGTGAACGTTTCAGCTAACATATTCCTGCTATAGGGAAGATATTTGAAAAACATTTCGTAAACGTCAACATATATGTATAAAATGGATGCACCTATGTATCATTTGGATTCAGAACGGTAACAAATGGATGCTTTAATAAATTATACTTTTATCATAATGATTTATTTACTGATGGACAACTGGCCAAATTTTCTTTGTATCCATTGTTTGGACAAACATTCCTCATTCAGTAAAGTAATTAGCCACCCCATTACAAGTAGTCTAAAGACACCCTCATGAAAAATTGAAAATACTATATATAAACCCATCAACTGGAAAATGCCATAACAGATGAAATAAAGGACCCACGGTTCTGTGCTCACACAGTGTAGAACCTTCAGAGGAATGTATATCCTGATTTTCAAACAAAAGTATTGGTAAATATGAGATCAATAAAAGATGAGTCCTTTGTTGTTGGTTCAGATATGATTTGTTGTAGTCAAAGGAAAAACTATGAATTTGACCTAGATTTTGACCTAGGCCTTTTAGTGTCCAAATTTTGAAGGAAAGTAGATTTTGAGGACGGGTTCTATTGTAGATTCTTATTAAGTTGGCTGCATCCAAGCTGTATCTAGTGTTGTGTTGTTACAATTGATAATTTTCTCAAGCCCCATTGACTTAACATGGGATACCAAAATAGCGATTTTTGAGATTTTCAAATGCCATATCTTCCGAACCGGAAGTCGGATCAAAATCTGGTTTGCAGATTCGGATTTCTTGGACAATTCTACACATGTTTCATAACTTATACATTGAATTCCAAGAACTTTTTATTGTGACCTACTTTTCGGATGCCATATCTCAAAAACGTTAAGAGTGGTCAAAAACAACTTGCCTGTAGGGATTAGCTTTTTTCCAAGGAACATGATTAAAAAAACGGAGCAAAAATATTGAAGGACGACTGAGAAAATTGAAAAAAATGACAAAGTACTGGATTTGACCTAGTTCTTGACCTTTGAACTAAATTAAACCTGATTAGACCTAGATCTGGACTTGGACCTGAACTGGACCTTGACCTGGACTTGGACCTGGAAATGGACTGGACTGGTATTTTTTCAATCTTTTCTTCACTTCTCTTGACTTTCTATAAGGCTATCATCAGATCGATTTTTCTCGAAATTTAAAAATCAGCAATTTCTCGGAAACTGGGCGAACTTGGGAAATGGCGATGATAGGTCAAATAGACATTATGGATATGCATAAAATGAATGTGGAAATGACTCAATCCGAATAGCAGTTTTAATGTGTACAGCCAATGTTGACAGACGGACGGACCAACGGACGGACGCCTGGTCGATCCCATAGGCTCACTGTGTGAGCCAAAAACTATGGTTTTATCGCTAATCCTGTTAATTTGAAAAATGGGTCCATAACATGTAATGATGACAATGAAAATGTTGAAATTAGGTACGCCAATGAAGTGAATTCAGAGAAAAAGACCCATCGACCCACTGGAATACCCACAAATCAAGTTTCATAGCCTTGCCCAAGTCGGTCTCTTTTACTTATCTTGATTTCTATTATGACCGCCTTGTACCCAAGAGAAAGCCACGTGCTTTACCGACCCAATGTTTTTGTCGGTAAAATTTGACAAATCAACGACGGCCCTACATTGCCGGACTAGGTCTTCGTGCATTTCCATCGCGAATTCAGTTTTGATTTTGAATTAACATTGAATTGCATGATTTCATTTAGATGAGTATTAATGACGGCTTACATTCCAATGTACATTTAATAACATAATATATTGTAACTCTAAAGAAACACTCGATCAGATCATTGAATTCAAGTCCTAGACGGGTAGTTTGCTTTTTTAATGCAGGTCAACCTGATAACGTTTTGATTGGTCAATCAGCCTGAAGTCACACGTTGTGTCCATGTTCATATTGTCAATCAATATGGTTTTGCGATACCCTTAGGTAGCCTAGGTATTATGGGAATCTCGGAACCGCTGAATAACTTAGCATAATATCAGCGATGATACATTGGATTGTACAAGGTGGTAATAATTCAAGATCAGATAAGTAAATAAATACCGACTTGGGCAAGACTACACGTTTCAGAGCCATTAACATTCCTTGAAAGTGACAATGAGCAGCCAACACATGGACCATCCGTAAATCTTGATGATTTTGTCAGCTCAGCTGAACGAGCCTCCAGATTCCTTGAAACAAATGACCATAATTCAAGAATAATATTATCTATTTACAATTTTTTGAAATCGTGGTAAGTGGAATCTTTCCAATTACCAATATAGCATTATTATTGTTTTTGGACACTGTGGATTAAAATATTAAAAATACACACATTCAAAATGATTCAATTGAAACCTAGCCAGTCTGTTCAATGAATCCAATCAGAACGTCTACTAATCCACATGATACATCATAATTAAATTGCTTTTTTAAAGCGGATATTTCATATCATGACCCCAAAAATATTATAGAACACATTGTATTTGTATTTTACTACACACAGACATATTTGTGTATGTGAAATAATTATATTACTTGAATTTTTTATTCCCCATTACAAGGTAAACCTATGGCAAATTATACATACCTTCTCACAGCTATGAGCGAGATGATAAAACTGGTCGAGTGAACTCGTTTGAGTTATCTATTCTCCATAAAAATATCAGAGAATGTGTGTTTATAGCGTAGCTTTGGTTTTGTAAATCAATGAAGTATGATATACACGGATGAGTAAATATAGATTATTTAAACAGAAGTAATGTGATAAAGTATGAGATATGTATTATTTAACGACATACCATGTTAAGATAGGGCAAACGAAGAAGGCCTCTCGTCATACCAATGCCAATGATCCATAGTACAGTCTCGGGATATGTAACAATAGTTTCTAGACTTATAAACAGAGGTGTACGCTCAGGGTCACTTATTTCTTTTCTGGACTTTTCATTTGTAATATCATCATGGGTTTTCTTTGTAGATTTGTCTTCACCTGGTGAAGTTTCTTTTTTTGTAAACAATGGAGTTTCCTCTGTTTGAGGTAGATCCTTTCTAGAATCACTGTTTTTAATGTCAGTTTTTGTTTTCTTTACACATTTCATTTTGTCTTTAGCTGATGCTGGTATCAGTTTTGTTGTATCGCGAGCATCATTCTCAATTGATTCTACATCTTTTAATTCAACAGTATCGGCTTTAGTTCCATCAATTGAGCTGTACATATCGTCAGACCGTGTTTTCATTTCAACAGAAGCATCTTTATT
The DNA here is from genome assembly GCA_903813345.2 of Owenia fusiformis. Lineage (NCBI taxonomy): Eukaryota > Metazoa > Annelida > Polychaeta > Sabellida > Oweniidae > Owenia > Owenia fusiformis. The sequence goes on from CAIIXF020000002.1 coordinate 35,160,069, forward strand.
AGATCCAGAATCCACCAAATCACTTTTATAGGGGAATAACAAAGAGCTACATATCATACCAATGACGAATGTAAAGGCACTCGATATTCGGAAAGTTCCTCTCCATCCATAATTTAGTACTAGTCTTGTATTCATTGGATTGAATACCAAGCCACCTAAAGTACAAATACATCAAATTCAAATGTTTCCCTTATAGTTTATGGTTTCTTGACAACTCATCCCAAGAACAACTCATTCCAAGAACAACTCATCCCAAGAACAACTCATTCCAAGAACAACTCATCCCAAGAACAACTCATTCCAAGAACAACTCATTCCAAGAACAACTCATCCCAAGAACAACTCATCCCAAGAACAACTCATTCCAAGAACAACTCATTCCAAGAACAACTCATTCCAAGAACAACTCATTCCAAGAACAACTCATCCCGAGAACAACTCATTCCAAGAACAACTCATTCCAAGAACAACTCATTCCAAGAACAACTCATCCCAAGAACAACTCATTCCAAGAACAACTCATTCCAAGAACAACTCATTCCAAGAACAACTCATTCCAAGAACAACTCATTCCAAGAACAACTCATCCCAAGAACAACTCATTCCAAGAACAACTCATTCCAAGAACAACTCATTCCAAGAACAACTCATCCCAAGAACAACTCATTCCAAGAACAACTCATTCCAAGAACAACTCATTCCAAGAACAACTCATTCCAAGAACAACTCATTCCAAGAACAACTCATTCCAAGAACAACTCATCCCAAGAACAACTCATCCCAAGAACAACTCATCCAAGAACAACTCATTCCAAGAACAACTCATTCCAAGAACAACTCATTCCAAGAACAACTCATCCCAAGAACAACTCATTCCAAGAACAACTCATTCCAAGAACAACTCATCCAAATACAAGAAGAATACTGAAGTATACAATAAGGCTATCTTACTAATAGCGGTAATTTGAATGACGTTGAACAGAAATATCTGATAAGATTATACTGTAACCTGGACAGAATTGTTCAAGTGTCCCTTTTTAATAACTTTTGAAAATGCCAGTTGTCATGTCCAATTCAGATTACTGAAAATATGCCAGAAGTAACATTTAATATTTCAAACATTCAATCAAAAGTTGAAATTAATTATATAAAAGTACGTCGTTGCATTTTAAGTTGAGATGAGTTGTCTCGGGATGACGTATTTTGGAAAGAATTGTCTTGGGATGAGTCCTGTTACCAAACTCACTATCATCATTGGCTTCGATGGTTTTGTACCACATGATAACATGCGAGGTTATTTTCTTATTAAACTATGTTAAGCCATTTCTTTTTCAATCGCCATCCATTTGTCAGTGAGTCAATCTATCAATAAAAGGTGGTAGTAAATCACCCCTCGTTCAATTTAGTTTTCACATGAGAATATTCATTAGAAATTGGTTATGCGCAAAGATTAGATTTAATTAAAGTTATTTTGTTAAACCTACCTAAGGGGAAACTAATACTTAGGACGCTTGTGGCAAATACATGAAACCTATGCTGTTGATGAAAATGTTCCCCGAGTATATGAGAAACTGCAACAAGCATAATGGAATTCGCCATCCCTCCTATAATACTGTGTGTCAGGAACAACCAGTTGATTGAAGAAATGAATGAGGAAGACAGAAAACTCAAAGATTTCAGTGTGATGCCAATCATGGCTCCAAATCGATATCCATTTTCTCCCAGGCACTGGATGATTAGAAAAGACAGTGGGGACAGAGTAGCTGAGGTAAACATGACGATAGATCCAATTATATCTGCAAAAATAGAAGTGTGATATACGTCGGGTGTCATCATATCTCTTGAAATTTTGGTTTTTAATAAATTCCATTTCACAGAAGATGCAACATACAATGATCTATCAATTGAGCAATATGTTTAATTAATTAGTATAGCAATAAATGAATGCTCGCCCATTTAGTTCCTTTTCACTATTAGTCCATGGTATGACTTCCGAATATGAAGGATCCGTAGCACACTCTAGCGCAGCAACATTTGAAGCAATATTTATAAAGGTGTACATGTCTTGATTCTTTTAAAATACCATTTGCTGAAAAAACTTCCGGCTTTCGGGTCGAAAAATGTCTTTCATCACAAGGGGTCAAAAAAACGTAAATATTTTGATTCGAACTTTAATACATTTTATAAGACACAGACCGTTATTCTTAGCATACGAACAAAAATAAATCATCATAATTTAAAAATATTCTATTTAATTTTACCGTAGATGTCAGTGTTTAATTAGTGTAATTATGCAAGTGTGTTTTTCAGATTTTGTTTGATTTTTCAAATATGAGCCAAGCCGATTCAACAAAATTATGTGGAATATTTAGGTAATTTATGATTGGGAACATGTTAGTTTTCTTACCATTTAAAACATTTTATTACCAGAATTTTTCCATATAATTGCAAGGGGTCTAACAACAAATTATTGTTCATGTTTTACAAAACATAATACAATAACAAATATGTAAGATTTATATCTAATTAAATGTTGCAGAGGTATTTGAATGTTCATTTATTCCAAGGGCATGTCTAATAATCAATTAGAGTCATATGCAATCGAACGCTCTGAAATTCTTCCTCGACGTTACTTGTGGCTATCATCAAGTTTTCTGATAGCTGTTTGTTTTTTGACCTTACCGCTGGATACAAGCAGATTTTAGGAAGATACTGATAACGATTTTTCTCAATTATTCATGAATTTGATCAAGTCTTGATGGTTGTTTTATAAGCAACTGAGCTATATCTAACTACGAGAAATAGAATTTTAGCTGTAGTTCCAATTAGTCAAGGAAGAGCAATTGGCCAGCCTTTATTGATAATTTTCACCGCTGAATAAAGGTTCATATCTCACAACGTATTGAGACCCCTTTGTAAAAAAAACTAGCATAATTTAAACATTCGTCATTCCAATATAAAAGTGATTCATTTGTAGCATTTATCTTATTAATACATTAGAAACAATACAAAACGTCGATACACTGATTACATATTTTTTGGTATTGATAAGAAAAATAACCTCAAACTTATAGCTTAGAAATATAAATCATATATTTAAAATCATTTTTTATTATTTTCTGTTGTATTGTGTACTCCAAATTGTGAAAAATTGGTATTTTATTTTTTGGTAATTTTTTTGACCTCTGTTAATGGCAGGCATAATTCAGCCTTAAAGCCGGAAGTATATTGAACAGTCATAATGAAAATTATTAGGGGACATATGTAGGTATGTTAATGTAAGGTCAAATATCGCTGCGCTATAGTGTGCTACCAACTCCTTTATTAGACGTCCTAGAGATTTCATACCATGGACTATATGTTCAGACCACACATTGAGTGTGATTTTGTTGATAGTAAAGGGTACCAAGTAACTTCGAAGTTTGCAAACTGCAACCAGGCTCCGAGTGACCCTGGCTCTTTAGAATTAGTTACAATGGAGTTAATTATTTGTAACGACAATAAGAGTTGGTTTTATTGACCCAAGGAGTCTGGTTGCAGTTTGGACCAAAGTAGCCTTCGCAACAGGTACTGTACGAAATTAAGCGTGATAGTTGAACGTGCGGGGTATGGTACAACACGAGGGTGATGAAATTTTAGAAAGATCTGGTCCAGTTTTTAGATATCTTTATATGTAAATGTCTGTAGCAACATCCTGGACGGTGAACTTGACAGTGCATTTCATAGTAAAACCTACACAAACTCATAATGCAGTTTACGGTATCGATCTTTCTCAAACGATGAACTCATCAGTTTGCTCAAAATGAAACTGTTGACTCTTTAGGATTCCAACAAACAATTTGGCATTTTAGTTCAAGTTCATTTGGTGAATAACGAACAAGGTCTACATTTTCAAATTCTAGACTACTACAACTATTATTCGATGATCGGACTTATGATCGGACTTATGATCGGACAAAAGTATGATGTGTACCTCAAGGTAATAAAGTTACATGTACTATGTTTGATCATAAGTTCGAATAAAAGTTGTGTTTCAAATATTACCTGTATGATATATTTAGAGGTTATGTCACTATCGTGGCATATATGCCCGAGGTCTCAGTAATATATGGCCCGACCTTGGGAGGGACATTGATCTCTGAGAACCGAGGGCATATGTGCCACGATAGTGACATAAACGATTTATAACATACCTATGATGATGTAGACTGGTCAGAGAGTACCGTTTTCTTATAGAATTGACAAACAAATGGTTTGAAAATGATTGAAATGAGTTTAGAAAAATTGCTCGCGCAGTTTTATCTTCGATTGATTGGTTATGACGTCAGCGCCTTGACCAATCAGAAAGTTAGCGGGCGCGGGCTTTTCGAAACTTATATTGGCCCGCTGTCTTGTGTACACTTTGCACTATACATCATCATAGGTATGTTATAAACGAGACTAATGTTAATGCTACCAGGGGGAATTGGACCTGCAAGCCTATACATATTGTAAATTCGATATGTCTGTTTTGACCTCCAATCAGTTTTATTAGTTGCACATAACATTCACTGGCATGTAGCGGCCCTGATATCGATAAATTCTACACGCAATATAACCCGATTCTACATGCTTGGTTAAAACTTTACACGAAAAAGCTTCGATATCCGGGCATTTACTCTTACACTGAACTGAAAATAGCATCGTCTTAACGTGTATGTGTTGGCTTCCGGGTAAGTTTATCAACATTTATACTCAATTGAAAGAGCAGTCGTGCTTATATCGTGTACAGTCTAGAGGATAAGGTATGAAAAGTGTCCCCTCGGTGGACACTAGCATTTTCTTTGATGTTGTAATCTATTCAAAATGTTTAAGTGAGCTCAGTAAATCATCACAAAAGAAAGTCAGTCAACTGACAAGCATGCATGCAAACCTACTAAAAATACATGATATATGTACAGTAGAATTGACACTGAATTTAAACTCAACATGTAAACCTAAATTCATTTTGTATGAATTTACAAATCAACTGAAGTTGTGATGCTTACTCTTTGGTACTTTTCAGTGTTAAATAGCTAATAATTACATGTTGTTTTAGAGTATTTGGTAGCTGTCTTAGGGCTGGGGGCTATATATATTATATACACAGAAAATGTATTAAAATATAGCAACTAATTAAATGTGCAATATCAAGTTAATATTGCATTACAAAATTTTCAAGTTATCAGTGAACAGGCAACTTTTAAAAAAAAACAATTTTGAAAAAATTGAAAAGTTTCTGAACTTTATAAATACTGTGAAGAAATCAAATCAAATCTTTCACACCCAAGATATGCTTGAAAAATGCAATTAATGAGGAAATCAGAGAAGCAACCTAGACCTTGAAAAATGGTAGAGTCAGAAATCCTGAACATTGGCTCCCACCTGAATCAGACATGAAAACAGTGGCTAGTTTTATAGAACTACACTTGGAATATTCTTCTACTGTACGGATTCATGGTGCCCATCTGCCTGATTTCATGTCTCGTGTGGTTGTTTAATATCTTCTCAAATGGAAAAGTGGGATACAATTTTGGAACAGGTGGACGGAGTAATCTAGTCATGGAACCAGACCAGTTACTTACAGTCACTGTGACAATAAGAAAGAAAAATACGATTGTGGAAAAATACTCCTCAAAAAGGAAAAAGTAGAAACAAGGCATAATATTAACATGACAAGAATTTCTGAAAAAATAAAATGGTCAATTTGAAGCAAGTTGAAAAAATACCTTTTTATGTCCCCACAACATAGTGTGGGGCCATATTGTCGGCCTAGGCCCGTCCGTCTGTCTGTCTGTCCATCCGTCTGTCCGTCCATACGTCGGCAGTTTTCTCCAAACCCTCTACAGATATCACCTTCAAATTTTCAGGGATAACTTATGGGAGACCCTATCTGTTGCAAGACTAACGCCTGGCGTAACCGTCACCATGTTATTCAGTGTTTTTTAAGTAGCGCAATGATCCTGCCATGACCGTGGTAATGTTATCGTGAAAGCCTGGTATAACCGCGACAATGCTGTATTATATTGCAATGCCTGCCATGACCGTGACAATGTATATATACATGTAGTTCTGCAAGGCTTGGTATGACCGTAACAATGTAATATAGTATTGCAAGTTCAGATATGAGAGTGGTAATGTAGAAATTTACGATTAGGACTGCTATAACCGTGACAGTGTGTATTGCAAAGCCTGGCATGACCATGGCAATGTAATATAGTATTGCAAGGCTTGGTATGACCGCCATGGCAATGTGATATAGTATTCCAAGTTCGGGTATGAGAGTGGTAATGTAGAAATTCATGATTGCTATAATTGACCGTGACAATGTGTATTTGAAAACCTGGCATGACCATGGCAATGTATTATGGGATCGCAAAGCCTGGCATGACCGTGACAATGTAATATAGTATTGCAAGGCTAGGTATGAGGGTGGTAATGTAGAGATTTAGGCTTAGTTCTACTATGACCGTTATAATGTATTGCAATGACTAGTAAATATGTATGACATTAATGCCAGGAATATCCTTAACAATTTTAAGTGATCCTCATTACAATTAAACAGTTTAATACGATGATCATGGTGTTTAACTACCTTAATTATGTCAAAATCAAAATTTCTACTATACATTAATATTCACATTCGCTTATAAACCACAATAAAGGCTACGGTCGCGCCAGGCTTCCACGATAACACTTCCAGGGTCATGACAGGCCTTGCAATAGAATACAGCATTGTCACGGTTATACCAGCCTGTCACGGTTATACCAGGCTTACACGATAACACTACCATGGTCATGGCAGGATCCTTGCGCTACTTAAAAAACACTGATTAACATGGTGATTAAGAAATCAGCAAAAACTAATGATCACTTTTTTATTGTCGGCCATTTTGGATTTTTCCATCCTAAGATCTTGTCTGTAAAGACTTGTCTACACGTTTTCAGGTGAACCCTTTGGTAGAGCAATTTTAAATTTTCATGGTTGATTCTTAGTATGAAAATCTAGATATGATAAGTTTTTTAGCATTCTGGATAAATGTCAAAGCAGCCATTTTGGATTTTCCGTCCTAAAATCTTGTCTGTAAAGTCTTGTCTACAGGTTTTCAGGTGAACCGTTTGAGAGATCAATTTTATATTTTCAGGGATGATTCTTAGTATGAAAATCTAGAACTGATTAGTTTTTTGGCATTCTGGGCAAATGTCAAGGCAGCCATTTTGGATTTTTCCTTCCTAAAATCTTGTAGAGTCTTGCTTATGCGTTTTCTGGTTTACTGTTCGACGGATCAATTTCAAATTTTTAGGGTTAGGCTAGTTCTTAGTATGAAAATCTAGAGCTGACTAATTTTTGGCATTCTGGGTAAATTTTAAGGTGGCCATTTTGCATTTTTTTTTGTAATTGTCGTGTCTACTCATTTTCAGGATATACATTTGCGGAATCACCCATTGGTGGCGACATATTGTATACATTTGTGTTTAACCCTGAGAAGGTCATTGATGGTGAAATCTCAACTCTAAAGTCAGATTTGAACTTCTGAGAACATGTAGCTAATTTTGAAAAAATTGGTCAATTTGAAGCAAGATAAAAAAGACCTTTTTGACCTTAAAATTGCATTGAAGGTCAACTCTTTTCTGACCTTGGGAATGTCATTGAAGGTCAAATCTTTAGTCAGATTTGAAATGTTGAGAACTTCTAGATGATTTTGAAAAAAAACTGGTCAATTTGAAGCAAGTTGAAAAAAGACCTTTTTGTGACCTTGAGGTCATTGAAGGTCATATCTAAAGTCAGATTTGAACTTCTGATAACTTGTAGATGATTTTGAAAAAATTGGTAAATTTGAAGCTAGTTGAAAAAATACCTTTTCGACCTTGAGAAGGTTATCGAAGGTCAAATCTTAAATATAAAGTAAGATTTGAAGTTCTGAAAACATGTGGATGATTTTGAGAAGTTGAAGTCAGTCTAAACAGTATTTGTTAAGTTATTGGAAGTTGTAAGAATTTGTTACAGACGCCAATCGCCAACCACCAACAGCCAACCACCAACCGGTGTCAAAAAGAACAGAGACCATAACGAAAAAATAAACTGGTCAATTTGAAGCAAGGTGAAAAAATACCTTTCTGACCTTGAACATGTCATTGAAGGTCAAATCTTAAGTCAGATTTGAACCGTTGAGAACTTGTAGATGGTTTTGAAAAAGGTCAATTTGAAGCAAGTTGAAAAATGACCTTTTGTGACCTTTAGAAGGTCATGGAAGGTCAAATCTAAATTCTAATGTCAGATTTGAACTTCTGATAACTTGTAGATGATTTTGAAAAAAGGTCAATTGGAAACAAGTTGAAAAAGACCTTTTTAAACCTTGAAAAGGTCTCTGAAGGTCAAATCTTAAATAAAAAGTCAGATTTGAACTTCTGAAAAGATGTAGAAGATTTTGAAAAAAATTGAAGTGTCATATTATAGCTTAGATTGATTCTGTTATTTTGCATAAGTAATGCTTTTAATTGTTTTTTTCATAACTCTCATTTTAAATATTTAATATGTCATACGTAAATCAAAAATAAGTGAATCACTTAAGTTGCTCATATAATCTTAGGGCATGTTGAATGTAACCATTTGATTCATTCTGTAATTTTGCAGTATTCAGTTTCAGAATTAAAGAAAAGTTAGAAAATGAATATGACGTTGGATTATTTTTACTTTATGGAATGTAAAATTAAAGATCAACAAATGTAATCTAAACTTAACCCAAACCATAATTCATTCATAACATTACTACTACAGCAGTTACGGTCACTGGTTTCCTTACCTATATACTGAAACCATGTACTGTGAAAATTATGTGATCTATGGAGTGACAATGATACATATTGCTCCCCCCCTCCGTCCCATAATTATTTTCGATTATTTTTTATTTTACGTATTGAAACTTATTTTATAAATTCAGCAATGGCATTAATTTAGTTATGATATCGTCACTTACAAGTATTTAATACAGGTCGTGTAGACCATTGTTGCTTGATTTGTAGCTAAAACGTTGATTTGTGTCTGTTGGTTGTCTCGCGCCTTTTTTAATAGATCTCATATCTTAGATGCCTATCGTTTCAGAAAAAATCCCAGAAGACCTAACATATTTTACCATACCGTGCGCCTATCAATTCAGCAATTCAATAGTAAACTTTTTCTTGAAAAAATAAATCTCTCAGATTTGTTGAATTTTCTTGCAGAAATTGCCTGCTCCCCCCCTCCGTCCCATTTTCACGATCACCGGGTGTGATAATCCTAACTAAATTGTAAGGATTGGCCGTCCCAAAAAGGTGTGTAGGATCTACTGGGCATCAGTGAAATGGTTGGTTTTTTTCAAAAATGAAGCACTTATTAGTTTATAAGTTGTTACGTGAGACATATATTCTATCAAAGTTTTAAAGGTCGCGGATTAACTGCTTTTGGTTTTAACTCTGTAGGCGGGGCCTAAATCCATGATTTCGATAGGGATACTAATACCAATGGTCAAATATATAAGTGTCTAAAAGCACGAACCATGTCTTGATCATCATATTGCGAGATGTTCAGATGAGAGAGGTGTTCACATACAAAAGTTTTATTATTACTTACTTTGTTTTGCCAGAGTAGTTTGGTTCCTGCCTTCACTCTCAATTTCAACAGTGATTACTCCAAAACTTAATTCCATTTGGATACGTAAAATCACTAATATAGAACATGCTGCCAAAACAATCCATGCTTTGATTTCGGATGAGTTTTTCGACATCTTAATAGTGTTCAATATGTCCCGACTGAGTGCAACTGACCGAGTCCTACATACGTTTTAGCTGCCTGCTGTTTAAATCAATATTTTGAAACTGACGAATCTAATCCGACCTGGGACCTAATAACAGTTCATATGTTTCATCAAGAGAGTAGACATTCAATGTATCTATACAATTCGTTACGTTTAAGGTTCAACTGGAAAGTAACATTTTGGTAAAAAATTGCTATACCTGCACATGTTATTTTCTGGTACAAAATTAAGTATGAAGGCATATGTGTATTTCCTTGCTTTTTTCAGGAAAGTATCATTACACTATCTTCTTTTAGAATATCTGGAAACAGGTCAATGGTAGCTCCTGTGTTGTCTGAAAACTTTGAAAGAAAATTTGGAAAAATAGAAAGTGTGAAATATCAGAATTTCCTGGAGTTCCCATTGAACGCCTACCAGATATTTTAAAAGAAGACAATGTAATGATACTTTCCTGAAAAAAGCAAGGAAATTGACACATGGCTTCAAACTTTATTTTGTACCAGAAAATAACATGTGCAGGTATAGCAATTTTTACCAAAATGTTACTTTCCAGCTGTACCTTAAATGAACAACACAACTGTTTACAAAAAAAGCATTAAAGGCTTGTGGCCGCATTACATACATGAACTACACCCCACAAAAACTATAAAAACTATTTATATTCTAAATTTGTAAGCGTGAACTCAAACAATTATAAATTACAAAAATCCGCAATTCCCTGCTGCTTTATTTCTCATGAAGCCAATTTTGCAGATTATTCAAAATCACCCGGTGTTACCTACTGAGGTTTTAGTCAATGTATAAAATATAACGTTACCATGCTGCCACTTGAAGCACAATTTGACACTTAATGATCAAATGAAAGAAATTGTTTGAGTACTTTCTATTTTCTTTTTTTTTGCTAACACATTATCTCCTGAAAAATAGCAATTAAAGCCTTCCGATGCGATAAACTTACATGTACCTCATACTTGAGTTGGTTTGAGGTAGATATCACCCGGGAATATTATTATGTATTTCATACCTACTGAGGTTCTAGGTACATAACGAGCGGGAATATATACTGTATCTAGGGACCGGGATGGATACACGCTGTATATACGCTGAATACACGCTGTATCCATCCCGGTCCCGCTCCTTTAAATTTTAAATTTTTCAAAAAAATTTTTCACAATTTTTTTTTAATTTTGTCAAAAATCTTTTTCACATTTTTTTCAATTTTTTTTACAAAATTTCTTCTCAAAGTTCTTTCAAATTTTTTGAAAATCTCGCAAACTTTAAGACCAAAAAAAACGTCTAGTACCTTAGTATGTTTTGGAATTTTGGATCTTTATAAGGTATGGTGTACCTAGAACCTCAGTAGGCATGAAATATATCTGTTATGTACGGTCGGTTTTGGATACAGGGTTTATCCCGCGGGAAATATGTGTATCTCCCTCGGTCCCTGCGGTCCCTCGGGAGATACATATATTTCCATTGGGATAAACCCTGTTTCCAAAACCTCCCAGTACATAACCCTTATATATCATATCTGGGGAGCGGGCAGGATCTATTGTATATGTCCCGCCCCAGGACAAATGCGGGCAGATACAATATATCCATCCCACTCCCGAAATTTTTTAAATAAAAATTTTTTTTTGGTGCAGTGCTATGTTTGGTATATTAACGAAGACACAATTCACATATTTAGTCCCTCGTTTTTGTAACGTTGACGTAAGATCAATGTTACGTTGACGAATGTGTTATTTGGAGCTGTTGTTACATTGACCAACCATATTAACATTGGCGTATATTGGGCAACAATCATGAATACATAGTTCAACTATTTAGAGAGTCTTGGAAGTCAGCCCATATTCAAATGCTAATATTGTAATAGGAGAGAAGGTACCGCCAAAGAAGTAGTTGGGCACACTCTTCAAAATCACGAGGGTGAGACACTTAGCGTTCAGAGACAGGTACTCGATGAGAAACGAGAATCCTATATTTACAGATCCAATCATTTGGTGTGAGATGCAGTAAGGTTAATAAGACTTGGCGAAATGATAGACATCGGATACAAATTGATTCGAACTAAAACTTAAAAATAAAGAAAATATGCAGCGATTACACAGGTTCATTTTATGTCTCCACCAAAAGTGATATGGGCTCCACATTTTTGTCGACGATGTTTGAAATATTTTTGTCGACAATTGCCTTATGTATTGTACTGCATTTTATTGTATTTTATTTTATTGTAATATATTGTATTGTTTTTCTTTGCATAGTATTGCATTGTATTATATTGTACTGCATTGTATTGTATTGCATTATATTGCATGGTATCCGGATTTATCACTTCAGTTACAATTTTATTACATAAAATGTTATTTATAAGAATAAAATGTTTAGAAAATAGTATTTGAATCACTTTTGATACAGTGAGATCTGTCTCTGGTTTGAGTAGCTTGCAATGATGAACGATGATTGTTCTACCAAAAGTATCAAGGTCATTCTGTCTCTATTGCCCATTATTCATATTTCTCCACCAGAGTGGTCCGACTTTTTCGCACCAGCCTTTTGAATAGGGTTTGATTCTACGTTTGAAATAAACTAGTTTTGGGCAGTGTACCCCATAGTGTGGCCATTTGAGAATTGAAGACTCGTTACTTGTGACAGTTAATGTAGTGCTCGATGGTATTTGCTTTGCCATTATCTAGTTAAAAACATAATTCGTTGACAATTATTAATGTTTTTAAACAAATTATACACAAGCCATTTATTGGACCTGGTCTTGTTTAGACTTCATGTAGCTATAACCAAGCTCTCTTAGTTAAAAATGCAACGTTCATAAGGTTCAATACTATCTAGTATGAGTGTACTGATTTGACTAGCTATGCGTGAATTATTTTTAGTCAACAAAAAGATAATAAGCGGGGAAGGGGAGTGAATCTTTCTATTTATTGTAAACAATAAATTACACAGAGCAAATCGACATAATAACTTTTGTTATAAGAGAGGGAAGAGATTTGACCATAAAGAAAATGTCTTCACATTTCCAAAAGTGTTGATGATTGGATCTAATTAAAAATTAAGATGCTTCACCACGTTTCGAACCCATGCATAACAGAAGGTCCTCAGGCCAAGGCAACGCTCTACCAATAGCGCTATCAGATGATCCGCAGTTATTTGAGCCTCTAATGAATTAAATTGTGAACAGGATGTCAGTATTGTATTAATGTTGGAATGGAATGCACATATATGAATATAGGCTATATGAGAATAATTATTATGACTACCAGTGATATTCTACACGCTTTAAAATAATTTCTAAGAAAAAAATGCGCACCTATTGAAACTTCTGTACTGTGTCACGTCAATAGCAAGAGAGTTGACCGACCTTAAAATGAATGTTTGTTTATAAAAAAAATGTTATACTCATATGTTCACGGGGTCATAGAGGCACGTGTTCGTGTTGTGCCGCGGAAAGAGGAAAGTCGGAGGTTGAACCAACAAAACTACTACTTGTCTGATCTAGGAGCCGCTCAACGTAATACGAGTAAGTCAATTTAATGTCACAGAACTCCGACGGTAATTCTCAAACATTCACTCTACTATACCTAACAGCTAGAAATGCATAAGATACTCTATTTGTCTAATTGTATTGTTTAATATATTTTTGAAAGTACCTTATTAACATCTAATGTCATTTGATAAACCATTCATAAGGAAAGGACATATAAAAACAAATAATATAATCGTTGCTAATATGCCAAATGGGTTGCTCATGAACACCAAATGCAAGGTATAGTTGAGTGACATTATGTAAGGGTTTTACATTGATTCATGACTTTTGCCGCAATCTTTCCTCGGTTGTTAGTTAAAACGTTAAAATATACTCTACTACATGTTAACCCCCATATTTGTTTGAATGACTATTTTCTAAGCGGGGAACAAAAGAAATGCCAATAAAGTAAATAAATCTGTATCTTGATTCTATTCCCTATAAAGTCCGCAACGTTTCAATTTTATATCTCCATTACATTGGGTCAAAATTTGATGTCAAAATTGATGAATTTCATGAAATTTAACAAAAATGGCAGACCCCATGTTATCAGAAACCCGGGTTTGCCGTCATCCAAATCCGCCTTTGCAAAAATGTGAACGGTTCATAATTAGACTCGTTCGTGTTATTTTCGCGAGTTTTCAAACCTGGATTTAATTGCTTTTATCAAAAGGGTTCCTCGTTATCAATTGTATTATGTAAGATTTTATCCCAGACAGACACAATAGAAATTGCACCACTGGAGGATGGTTATGGTAATAGCGTGGAATTGTATTTAAATCAAATATTATGCATATATATGAATAAAAATAAATTTGTTTCAAGTTTCCCATCTCTACTGGCCAATTTTTCCTTGTTTTAGTAGCCGTTGTACTGATATATTATCTTAGTCAAAATAGGGAACGAACGAGTATAAGGGGTCTTCTAGCTTTGCACATTTTAGACCAGTCATAATTCGTAACTATTTCCAATATGTTTAACGTCTTGGTAGTTACAAAATAACACGTATAAAATTCTAATAAAACGAACTTTTATATTTCGTGGCCTCATTTAATACTTATTTCGTTTGGAATGGCCTTAAACCCTGGTCCGCGAAACAAACATTTAAATAAGGGATTGGCGCACCCGGGTCTGACTGTAATACTCCTGTTCATTGTCGTATGAATTATGAATGTAGTTTCGCACACTTTGTCAACGGAAGCAAACAGTGAACCCTGCTTTCCCAAACCCGGGTTTCCAGGATTCGCCTCGCATGCCTTCGACTCTTTCTCGGTTCATTTATTCCGATCACCGGGCGTGTAAACACCATTTGGCTTGTTTAGAGGCAATCAATAGATATGGCAAATGAGGATCAAAATTATGCTAGATGGTTGAGAGAGAGTGAGAGAGAAGATACACAGCTGGTTCCAGATTGTGAGGGTATGTACTGCTGAACACAAGGTAAACTTTTTTAAAAGTGTTTATTATAGTAAATGTAAAAAACACTTTCGCATATGTTTAAAGCATAATAATGTTATATTATGAATAATAATTAGTTTCCAAATTGTTCAATATACTTGATAATATGGCTTGCCATTTTAAATCACCATGGCTAGAACAAATCTAACAGCATTAATCTTTGAATCGCTGTCAAATATGTTTAGTAAAATTCATGGTTCGATTTCTCTGTTGTTTGAAGACCAATCTTGTTTTGGTAAAACAAATTATTAAAGATGGCAGTAAATGCCTTCCATTGGTGTGCTTACGGTGTTGTTTAATGTTTTGAATTATGGGTAAAAAGTCTTGAAAAATACTTATGGGCTAGAAACTATGAATTAAAGATAAAAGTAAGTGTCACTCAGATGTCACCATCTTTACTTCAAAGGGGGTAAACATTTACCATAAAAGTAGAAATCAAAATATATACTTAACAGCAATAAGCATAGAGGTGTCTGGTCAGCATGGGTTACAGCCTATTTTTATGAGATATGACATGTTTATTTAGGTAATACAATAAGGTTACATGATTTGGGTAATGGGGAATACTATCCAGGCTTCTCTAACATTAAAGCCAGGCTAGAGAGAATGAAGACATTTAAAGCAAGGGAGGATGACATTTGGATTAACAGTTTCACACGTTCCGGTGAGTTTAACACGGTGCAGTGAGTATTTGAATCAGCAGTGTTATACATTTTGGAATGGTGAGTATTTGGATCAATAATTCAAACATAATGGGGAATATTTGGATCAACAGCTTCGCACATTCTGTTGAATATTTTGATATTTAGTTTTACAAGTTCTGTTAAGTATTTGGATCAACAGTTTCACATTTTCTGGCGAATATTTCGATCAACAGTTTCACACGTTCTGGTATTTTAATCAATACCTGTAGTTTTACATTTTCTGGTGATTATTTGAATCAACAGTTTTATACATTGTGGTGAATATTTGGATCAAAAGTTTCACACGTTCTGGTGAGTATTTGAACAAACAGTTTCACACATTCTTGTGAATATTTGGATCAACGGTTTCTCAGATTCTGCCGAGTATGAATATTTTGATCAACAGTTGCATAAATCCTGTTTATTCTGTATAGCTACAGTATACATGAATGTTGCATATCAATCTACAATTCCTCATATACATGTACGTTTATATTAGGAAATAACTGGCACCAGGAGATTGTCACTATGATATTACAGTCGTCTCCTAAGGCTACATCAGCAATGTTGAAGACCAACAACAGTTTTGAAACGTGGGACCTTGAACTGTTTGATGCCAAACCATCACCACGCACAATCAATGCACACCTCATTCACTCTAGAATACCTCCTGATGTATGGATGAAGAAATCAAAGATCATTTATATAATGAGGAATCCAAAAGATGTTGCTGTGTCAAACTATAACTGCGTTTTAGATATAGACTTCATGTATGGATATACTGGAACTTTCAATGGATTCATCTCACTGTTTCTTGAGGGGAAAGGTAGGGAGACTATGTATATGCCATGGTTATATATACAATGGGCGATCCATATATTCTGATAAAAATGCTTTCATTTTGTGAAGTTTTCATATTTACCTCTCATTCTTTTCAGAATATAACAGATTATTTATATACACATACAGTGCTAAAATATTATAGCTATTTGTTGAATAATTTTGAGATAAGGCTGCCATTGTAACCTGTATTAAGGAACAGCAGGTCAGTCAAATTAAATGGATGGCTTTTTTAAACCATTCCAAAGCATCATCATCATATATATTTTTTAGAAAAATGTTCGGTATTGTTGCTCTGTTGCAGCAGGCTATATTTCCCTTATTACCCGTAGGAATCCGTTCATATCACATGTTCTAGAGGAAGGTCTAAGATTTTTGGTGGTACCATGCATTTTTCTTAGTCTTGAAATTTGCAGAAACTATAAGCCCAAAATCAAACATCTCTGAAAATGGATAAAATGTGAACTTCAACATCTGCTGTTCTCCACCCCTTCAACAATCTTGGAACTGTGGAACTTTTTAGCTTGAGTCTGAAAACCTTATGTTATCTGACTTTGTTAAGTTTTGAATCCCTCCTACCTTTGTTACTTGCAAAGTTATTGTGATCCAAAGAAGTTTTCTCAGTTTCCAAAGACGAAAACACCTTCCAGTGAAATCGCAACATACATATGGTTAAGATCAACATATGGTCTTAAAATGTCAATATCTTCATTAATCATGAGCCAGTTCTAATGAAATACGTACCGACTCAAAATACAAAGTATTAGATTTCCTATTGATTTTTGTAAGATATTTATATGAAGGGTTTCTTAGATTTTGGGTCACATAGGGCAACTTCGCCCCCCCCCCCTCTAACCGTGTGTGTATGTAACATGCCCCTAACTGTTGAATGGTTAAAACTGTTTCAAAATGGTCATTGGAAATGTGAAATGTGTTTCCTGCTCAAATAGTGTCCCATTTGGACATATGTGTCAGTGTCATATGGTAGGGTTTTGACTTCACTAAAAGATTTTTTAAGATCACCCAATGTGTTTCAATAATTTCCGTCAATCACATTAGTAAAAGTTTGCACAATATCTAATTTTAGGCATGCTTGTTTAAGTCTTGTAATTTCTTTAAAATCAAAGACTGAGAATAAATTATGGCATCGACGAAAACTTTAGACCTTTCTCTACAAGATGTGATAATATGAGCCAATTCATGCATATACAAAGGAAAATACAGCCTGCTGCAGTGGTTCACTTTTTGGACCACCCTGTACATAATACAACCACGAGAAAACAGTTTATCCATACCATCACAGTATGCATGCTGTTAAGAATGTGTAATTTAGTTTGCATTAGCATGATTAATAAGATAAGTGGTAGGATGCAATTTATTTTTTCCCGCTAGATTTATTTGGATATTTTCTTGAACCCCTCTGTCACAAAACGTAAGTAATGAAATAAATGCAAAATGAAGAGTCGATAAAAAGTGCGATTTACCTTTCAACAATAGCTAGTATACCCATGGTGCATTAGTGTAAAATGGCCTGCTCGGAGTATTAAATCGAAGTATGGGCAAATGACAATTAATCTAACTGTGCATCAATGTCAGATTTATAATTGCATGTATTATTCCCGCGGCTAGCTTTTGCCCAAGGAGGTTCATTTTACAAAATTCCTTGGGGGTGAAAACTGAATGATTTTGAAAGATTTTTCGGTTGGGGTGTTGAGCCCCCCTCCCAGCTCCCTGGTAACAGACCTGTGTATATTGCTCATGAGATTCAATTCATGTGAAGATGAGTTTGATCTGCTCGAAATGGGTACAGAAGAATCATTGAAAATCCATTATATATGTTAGTTATTTAACTGACCTGTCGACCCTTTATGTAGGTTACCATGCCAACCTTATCTCAAAATTATTTAGTTCTAGCTATGATATTTTAGCATTGTATGTGTATATACAAAATCTATCAGTTCTGGAAAAATGAGAGTGATTTATGTTTTTTATGTTTTCCATCGAATGGGGAATAGACGTCATTGAGTGTATAATTGTGTATTCTTTGTGATTTTAGTTGGGCGAGGGTCTTGGTTTTCTCATGTTGGAGATTGGTGGAAAAAGGAAAAAGAAAATCCAAATGTTCTTTTCCTGACATACGAGCGGTCAAAAAGGGTATGTATATATCATTATTGACCTCTACAGAAGTTAACAGCTAGAATTGTATCCTGCCACTGTAAACAGGACTGCAACAGAGGGATATACAGAGATAATCCTACACTAACAAAAAATGATATCCATTTGCAAAATAAATAACCGGAGGATATCGCCACGATTACTCCGAATAACCAATATGCGGAGGATATTTTGACGATATACTCCGCTTGTTGATTTTATAGATTTTCATACATTTAGTGCAATAACTGTAGGATTATAAGAACACCCTATGATTTTTTCAGGATATCATTTAAATCTACTCGGTGATATGGATATCTGTGGTATCAATATTACGTCGTAGATAAAAATGATATTCCTTAAAATCATATTTATAGGATTTCTTATAAATAAGAGTGGTCCAAAATTGCAACGAAACACAAAATTTTGAATGCAGTGTTGCTACTCTGGATTCTAGTTACATATGGCCTAAAGAGTTCACATACCATTTTTTTGCCCTAGCCCCTTGGAAAATGTACCCACGCTCATACCGAAAGGTCCATGTGCAGTATGGCAAGTGATTTTAGACAGTCATATCTTTGACCATGAGTACTTTCTGGGCATAAATACAGTGGGTTTTATTAAGACAATATGTTTTCTTTCAAGTGAAATACCCATGATGATGAAAATATCAGTCGCACAATTCAAAAAGTTATGAATAGGGACCCCATGTCAACAATTTTATCAAAATGTTGAACCTATTTACTCAAAAGAAGATCTTCTTTTCCTAATTTTTATTGCATGAAAAGATTATTGAACAAGGGGTCTAAAACTTCTAAAAAAATGGTATTGAAAGTTTATATGATATTGAAGCTTCGAGCTTTGTTGTTTAAATAGCTCTGTGGGTTCTTCATAAAATAATATGGATTGGTCTTGTAATGTAAAAAAGACAAGATTAACACAGAATTAATATACTCATAAAACTATACTTTATTCCAAGTAAAAGACTAAACATGTACAATTACACTCTTCAGTGTAAAATAAAACTGTTCAAAGATAAAGAAAGAATGAAAATGAGATTAATAAGATGAAAATAAATGATGTGTGATGTTCCCCCCGATCTAACTCTCTACTGAATGAAGCCCAAAATTTCTCTTAAATACCCCCAAGTTATAGGAAATGAAAGGCAATCCCTTACCCTACAAAACCTATAAGAAACCCATTGAAAGATGGCAGCACAATACGGTAAATCAACATGAAAAATGCTATACAACCCCCACCCAAATAAAATGACAATTCTCCTGACATTGTACGTACTAAAAAAACTGAAAATACGCAAAATCTAAATAAATGTATATGATATTTTAACAATGTCCTATATGAATGTTTACTAACACAGTGCCGCATACATAGTTCGTGTATAATCCATATCCATATCCAATATCCATATGAAATATCCACGCAGAGTTCGTGCAAATATCCTTGCTTCATACGTAGTTCCTGTTGATAAACGTCGTTATAATAAACCATAATAAGTTCCGATTTTATAATCCGCGTATCTAGTCCTGGATCCAATGCGATGCTGTAATACGTGCATCTAGTCCACGATGTAATATTTTCGAATCCAAAATATGCACCGTCTTAGTAGTCGAAATAATATCCATAATCCGTATATCACATGCACGTCCGCATCGTGTCCATTATCGAATATGTCCGTATCCTCGCTGAAGAATCCATAATAAAATATCCATTTCCTTGTAGCAGTGTTCATAATAAACGTTTTCGTTGGAGAAAAGAATTGTTCATAATAACAGGAGATCGTACATCTTCAGCTCCTTCATCAGTTGTCGAAATCCTCTGTGGCTCCACTCCATCCGAAATCCGCGTCGTCTGCATCTCCATAAGACATAGGCATCGCCTTCACAGGTCATCTTCATCGCTTCTTCACGGTTAAGTGGTCGTCATCTACTTCAGGTCGTCATAGGAAATCGCTTACTGGGATCCCGGGCAATTAATTTTTTAATTCTCAAAAAGTTCTCCAAAAGTGTCTTTAAGAAACATTTTTTATTAACATGTCTTTAACTTGCTTTTCTATGTGACATAAACAAGTCTTCTTCGTGTTCTAAATTCTTCATGAATTTAATTTTCTTCAAGACATCAATTTCTCTTCATTGACAAGTAACTAGTCTTTCTATCTCTTCAACATACAAACTTTTCACTTGACTTGTCTTTCATGACTGAGCGTTTTTCAACTCTTCAACTCTTCTAGCAACTCTTCAACTTCAACTCTTCATGAAATTATTTACATTTTCTCTCTATTCTTCAAAATGATCTCTGATTGTTACTTGTGAAACTTGTCTTTATCTTTAAAATGCACTGAGTGGTTAGTCTAGATCTTTTAAAATAAAAGAAGCAAATTGCTTACGAACAGTAAGAAAGAATATAAATATGGCTTAACATGTTTTCCATAATAGGCAGGACAAATTCCAAAAAGTAATAACACAATTATACATATCTAACGATTTAACATTAACATCAATAATGCAACATGGGTTTCAGACTCTGCCAAGATTACTAAAACCTTTTCATCAGGTCGCCCCCTCTTGCTAGGACTTTGTTTCCGAAAGTAAATCAGTAACACCTCAGTGCACAATAGCATTTTACTTTGGATTTTCCAAAGAATTCTATATTTTCATACTTAGCGCTATGTATTGCACAAATACAAACAAATTGCTATATTCAAATATAAATGACTAATCTCTCATGTATTCATTTCACTAAACCTGATGATTGATGGCTGTCATAACAAAATCTCGTTGTAGGATCCACAGTTTGTACTTTCTTACAAAACTGAGAAAACCACTTGCCTGGGCTTCAATTCAATTCTCTATTGAACCCTAAATTTGACAATTTATGATCGTCATCATAACATTATCCAGTTGCCGCTCGGGAAATAACCATTTATTTCGAGCATGTACATGGCAAAATCTCATATAACAATAGTGTGGAATAAAACAATAAAATGCAAAATCAGAAACTTAAAGACAAGATATCCCAAAGATAATATAATCCCGTCCAGCAGGAATATGTTTCTTGATAGACTAAAATCATCATAATCTTATGATGCAATTTCCACAATACACAAACAGAAAAACATGCGATATACTTTTATGCTTTTCGCATCCTTAAAAGATACAACT
Source organism: Owenia fusiformis (assembly GCA_903813345.2). Lineage (NCBI taxonomy): Eukaryota > Metazoa > Annelida > Polychaeta > Sabellida > Oweniidae > Owenia > Owenia fusiformis. Next base: position 35,181,736 of record CAIIXF020000002.1, read on the forward strand.
TGCTCACTGTAAGTAATATTTAAAATTATTAGCCATTTGATTCCTCTTTAAGTTAATAGCAAAATCATTTTAAATTTAGATTCTAGAAGTCCGAGTTCAAAAACAAAACTGCACCAATTCTGTCTAATACCGTATGAGTCCAACTAATGTTACTGAGTGTTAGTGCACGTGGGCTAACTGATACCTATGATTCAACTTAGATGCGATATCCAAGGATAAATATCAGTCATTCTACCCCACTGCTTTACATATGGATCATTTGTTACCTATGATTCAACTTAGATGCAATATCCAAGAATAAGTAACAACCACACAACCTCATCTAAAACAACATTGAACTCTTCTTCTAGCTAACTTATCAACTTAGATGCAATATCCAAGAACACATGACAAGAAGCCTAGTTCAAATCTCATAACTTAACAACAATGAATTCTCTTCGTCTAGCTAACTTATCAACTTAGATGCAATATCCAAGAACGCATGACAAGAAACCGACTTCACTTTTCATCATTTAAGTACCATATAACTGCCAGGCCTTACTACACGAATGGAATATGAAATTCCATCATAATTTCGCATTACAAACTACCCCCTCCATTTTCATGGAATTTCATATCTCTTAATAAAACCAGATAAAACGATCCCTATGTGTATTTTCGACAAGCACACGTTTAATTACTGTAAAACATCTTCAGAAATCTCATTTTAAAAGTTACTCTTCAGTCTTTTTTAATTTGTTATTTGTTTACTTCTAATTTTTTAATTCTAATTGTTTACTCTTTATTGCCCGGGTCACCACATATTACAAAAATGACAAATCTCATTTATCCATTCAGCGACACAAAACAAACATCATTCTTGCCAAATACGGATGTTTGACTCTTTCTATGCATAATTAATAAAAAAAATGTTCATCAATACTACAAAATGGTCCTGTTTTCATACTTGAAAGGCTTTACCTCCCCTTAACAATTTCTTTTGCAAGTCATGTTTTCATCCACTAGCCATTAAAATATGCCTATATGCAATTCCATTGAGAGTTTGAAATAAAAGATCTTTTAAGGTATGCATTGATGACTTTTACTTAACTCTGTATTATGTACTGTAAACAATGCCCATGCAGCACACATTTAACTAACTTACTACTAACCGACTATCTACCTAACTACCTAACTAACCAACTAGCTAACTAAATATGTTCCCTTTATATTTACTTATACCAGAGACATATAAAATGTTTTATAGGTCTCTGCTTATACACACTATATACATTCTTTGATTAAACAATCAATTAATCCCATCCATATCTTGTAGGCGCTCTTCTATTTCTTGCATTTCAATATTGAAGCAAGACTACGCCTTAATAAACCATCCGACGATTTTTTTTCTTCATTTTGATTTTCAGGTGAAACCGTGATTTTGCCATCTGTGTCTTTCTCGTCATGGAGACTTACATTTTTATCTGACCAAATCAAATCAAAGTTTTCATTATTTTCGTCTTTCTCATCTTCATTTTCCCCGACGGCACCTAACACGACAGAACACCCATTTTCACATTGATCCTTCCCCTCCATATTCACAAGGTATCAACTTCTATTTAATGAATGAGCTATAATCTATACGTAATATCAAAACACAAACAGAATCAAGTACGCTTTTATCATCAATACAGGGATTTTTACAAAATACAAAGACCAAAAACTAGATCTCGAACATTCAAATAAAATACTTCTCAATTCATAATTTCGTCTTACACCAATTCGGGACAATCCTAACACTATAGCCACAGCCAAACAAATAGATACGCGCTCGATTTTGCCAATTTTAAAGCAATGCGTCTTAGCATGCATAAATAAAGGATAGAAAGAAAGTAAAAGAAAGTGTTTTTGAAGTAACTAAAACAGGAGCCTGTTACATGAGCTTCTTGTTGATAGCAAATACAGAAATTAGTACAACGCTGAAATGCAAGCGTTTTCGTATTTCAATTTTAAAAGTAACTACAACGGGAGCCCGTCTTCATTACTAAATGATGATTCCCTTAACAATAGCACGTGTAAACATCAAACTCTTTGTCTTCTCTTTGTTCACAAGATCAAGGTTAAGTTACGCATAAATTAACTGAGCGTACACAAACGCAAGATCATTATCAGTCTTTTAAGTGAAGATCGTCAACTTAAATGCATGCATAAACAAACATTGTGCATAAAGACAAAGTTAATACTTAATAGTACAGTGAAGACAAATACTCTTCATTCAAAGTAAACTGAATATGAAGACAAAATCCTTAAGAAAGAGTTGAAGAGAACTAATCTTCACTCTTCAGTACAGAATGAACCTAACTTAAAAGAGAGAAACGAAGAGAACTAATCTCCGCTCTTTTGTAAGAGTAAAGCTAAATTGAAGATGCGAAGAGAACTAATCTCCACTCTTCAGTAAAAGTTAATCAAATTTAAAGATGTGAAGAGAACTAATCTCCACCCTTTAATGAAAATAAAGACACTAAAACTGCGAAAAGAATCTCTTTACAAGACAAAGACCAATCCCACCGCTGCCACCAATGAAGCTTCGAGCTTTGTTGTTTAAATAGCTCTGTGGGTTCTTCATAAAATATTCAAACATGACCGTGCTCTAATTGAATTTCTCAACCAATCAGAATGCAGCATAGCCAATATAGAACGTTCTCTAATTCTCCATAGATGCACGACCGTGCTCTATCCAATCATCCGGGAATCTACGTATTGTATTTGCATTGTGACGTCACACCTGGGAATGGCGAAAATAACAGCGAGCTCGAGTTTGGTGTATCTCATGTAGCTCCAATCCCCAATTCTCTGAACAATGTTTTCATTTTTTATATGTTTGAATCGGAATAAATAATGATAGGCCATTCAATATGGTGAAATTCAGCACTCGTTGGACAGAATGTCAGTACAAATGCACTCACCTTCGGTTCGTGCTTTGTACGACATTCTGTCCAACTCGTGCTGAATTTCACCATATTGAATGGCCTATCATTATTTATTCCTTAAACATTGTATTTGTGGCCAGGAAGTACACATTGTGAAAGATATTTTTAATAGGCATTTATTCTGGCTTCTTGACGTTTATTCAGTACAAACTAATTGGATTCCAGTTGAATATGGTGAAGATGTATTGAGCATAAATATTATTTTGACCCAGCCCTTTAGAAATGTACAAAATATACACACGCTCTCTTCAGAATGTACGTGCTTTACATATTTTTAAGACAACAAAGCAATATAAAGACCTCACTTATCTCAACGAACCTGATAGCGACTAATCACTACATATACTTGTCCTAAGCCACTCGGAAGCATAGATTGATGATATAGTCTACGCCCCTTTCAACATTTCAGCAATACAATGTGTATTTTCAAATTCAGTATCACACGATGAGATCAAAAGTATCAATATCAACTACCTTGGCCATCCTATGTTATCAGTATAAATAAAATCCACGATTTTGATTTTCACGAAAAACGCAGAAAGTAAATTTTAAGGAGACCATGGTACATTTCCTGGAGAGCTGGGGCAAAACGATATTTATAAACATCCTGTTTAGATCATGTTCAATTAGAACCAACCGGTTTAGCCGCCCTGAACTTGCATCAGTGAGACAGAATAAATAAGCTTTTTAAAATGATAAATAGTGAAAAACATGAAAAACACGTAAATTCAAAGATAGCGTGGCTTCATTTCATAGGGGTTTGGGGCTAAACAATAGGGAGTTTAAGCTTGTAATGTTTTTCACAACCTAAACGAGAACGGAAAAGATTTAAGCGATGCATTTGCATGGGCGATTGGTCATACATATTGGTTGGCGTTTCAATATTTATGCAAGCTTAGACTCTAATGTTTATTTACATCCTTTTTTAAACCATATTCAACTAGAATCCATATTTTCAGTCCCGAAAAATCTTCAATGAGTCTAAATAAATAAGTTTATACGAAAAATACGTAAATTTCAAACTTTTTAGGCTATATCTAACTAGAATCCAGCGTAGCAACACTCTACTCAAAACTTTGCGTTGAAAAATACCAGTTACTGTTCATTCATCAGTTTATCTGTTTAAAAATAGACAATTAAATAAAGTCTGAAATCTGGAGACTTAAATTGAACTTTGTTCAATTTACCAATTTAGTTATTTCTATTTTAGGATTTAGAGAGTACTGTGAGAAGAATCAGTGAATTTCTAGGCAGAGATTTAACAGCTGATGTCATACAAAGTATTGTAGACCAATGTTGTTTCAATGTGATGAAAGAACATAAAGGATCAGTTGCTAAAGACATTATGCGAGAAGGCGCTCATGGCTTTTACAGAAAAGGTGATAGAGAGGTTAAGATTAAGGTTCAGTTCCATCTGAAAGAAATTGTATCGCTTCATAATTTTGAGTCCCATGTCATTTTTAACAGAAATTATACCATTTTGCTTTAGTATTTACACGATATGACATAATACATGACTTGGTATTTACAGGATATGACATAATACATGACTTAGTATTTACATAATATGACTTAGTATTTACATAATATGACTTAGTGTTTGCATAATTTGACATATGACTTAGTATTTACATAATATGACTCAGTGTTTACATAATATGACTTAGTGTTTACATAATATGACTTAGTGTTTACATAATATGACTTAGTGTTTACATAATTTGATTTAGTATTTACATAATATGACTTAGTGTTTACATAATATGACTTAGTGTTTACATAATTTGACTTAGTATTTACATAATATGACTTAGTGTTTACATAATTTGACTTAGTATTTACATAATATGACTTAGTATTTACATAATATGACTTAGTGTTTACATAATATGACTTAGTGTTTACATAATTTGACTTAGTGTTTACATAATATGACTTAGTATTTACATAATATGACTTAGTGTTTACATAATATGACTTAGTGTTTACATAATATGACTTAGTGTTTACATAATATGACTTAGTGTTTACATAATTTGACGTAGTATTTACATAATATGACTTAGTATTTACATAATATGACTTAGTATTTACATAATATGACTTAGTATTTACATAATATGACTTAGTATTTACATAATATGACTTAGTGTTTACATAATTTGACTTAGTATTTACATAATATGACTATAGTGTTTACATAATTTGACTTAGTATTTACATAATATGACTATAGTGTTTACATAATTTGACTTAGTATTTACATAATATGACTTAGTGTTTACATAATTTGACTTGGTATTTACATAATATGACTTTTTCAATTTTTATTATTTCTAGGCGAAGTTGGTGACTGGAAAAACTGGTTCACGGTTGCTCAAAGTGAAAAGTTTGATGCAGTCTATCAAGAGAAAATGAAGGATGTCGATGATATTCCAATACAATTTACAATATAAACGAATGCCAGTACTTAGCCCAGAGGATAAAATATATCTAATTCGGTTTTCCTGCTTTGTTTCAAAAATCACCAATGTTTAGAACGAACACAATTCTTATATTAGTATGATGTCACTAACTATGTTTTCCTTCCTTGTAATTGTTTCCCTCCCTGGAAGTAATGATCAAAACTACATTCCGTTCTAGCTTTTGGTTCTAGGGAAATATTAGGTTTTCAATAAAGTCACAGTTGTATATTTAAAATGACAGCATAATGTTCATAATGATTCTATTATTTGTGAAAAAGGTGGAGGAGCCCATCAGGGTTTACATTGTATTTGAAAAGACACTTTCTTTTGTATCATATTCAATTTATCAATACAAAGAACAATGAAACGTAACAAAACAAAAGAAAACGTATTTCTTTACTTTTGTTTGAAGTGACAAAAATGAATAAATTGTATTATTCAAGAAACTATTATTTCTGTAGCGTTTATATTTTAACACAGCCACTTTTAATAAGGGGTTACATACACCAATCCCCAAGGACGCACTCCTATTAGTGCATATTTTTCATTTCTTAAGCATCATTGATATATTTTATTTTTGTATATGACAAACATAAAAATAAGAATAATAAATCAGTTTAAGGAAGATTTACGAATATTAGCAAAAGGTGGGTACCTCGGGGGCAAAATACTGAGCTGTTTTCATACAATTTTTGATAAGATTTTGTTTTGACTGGTAATTGAAATATTAGATTTAAGGGTTTTTATTATCATAACAATTAGTACATCTTTTACAAACTCAGCTAGCCAATGCATTATTGGCCCTGTTAGTTAATTGTAAATATAAGTAAAATATAGAAGTTGCAATGAAAATTTATTTGTCAACTCAGACAGGAATACTACTCACTTAAAGTCGAGACAATAAATTGGAGAAAACGTGCAGTCGTTTCAATAATTCTCTGATTTGTCAGACCTGATAAAGAAGATTCACCATACAACATTAAATCCACCTTACCTTGCTCATGTTGCTGTCTGAGTTGACCAAATAAAGTAAGTCAAAGGATGGCAGTTCCATAAGTTCCTCCCAAAACAAATTACGTTGATAAATGAATACACTCTACTATACCTTGCATTTGGTGTTCATGAGCAACCCATTTGGCTCATTAGTAATGATAATGTATTTGTTTTTATTTGTCTATTCCTTATTAATGATTTATCGTTTGAATGTTAGATGTTACTAAGGCACTTTCAAAAATATACTAAACAATACAATTAGACCAACAAAGTACAAGAGTGGGTTATAGCACTACAACATCTGGCAAAGCATTGCGTGCCGGTGTAAAAGAAATTGTGGTCCACTGGGGATTATGATCCCCTTTCCTTACGGGCCTTACTGGCCCTGACTGTGAATGAATAATAAGGAAAATAATTGTAATTAGGTCACCATATAACTCAATAGAGAGTAGGACCAAAATTTGATAGGACCACCTACCCTTTTACACCTGTCTTAGTATCAGGAGGGTTAATCTCTTTGAGACTATTCAAAATGGTAAATAAACTGATGTTCTATTAATAAAATCCATTACAAGAGAATATGATTTGTGTCATATTTCTATTCAAATAAGATTCACTGTAAATAACAAATAAGAGCATCTTGAAATTATTTCGGTTAAAATGTTTGTTTTTTTACTATGAGGTAAGTGTGTTAAGAAGTAGGTATAATTAGTTCAGCTTCAGTGCACTGTATGTAGCGGGCCATGTGCAGTTTAAAATGTGATTTATTTTGTATTGATTATGAGGTAAGTGTGTTGAGAAGTGAGTAGGTGTAATAAGTCCAGCTTCAGTGCACTGTATGTAGCAGGCCAGGCGCAGTTTAAGATGTGATTTATTTTGTATTGATTATGAGGTAAGTGTGTTGAGAAGTGAGTAGATGTAATAAGTCCAGCTTCAGTGCACTGTATGTAGCAGGCCAGGTGCAGTTCAAAATGTGATTTATTTTGTATTGACTATGAGGTAAGTGTGTTGAGAAGTGAGTAGGTGTAATTAGTTCAGCTTCAGTGCACTGTATGTAGCAGGCCATGTGCAGTTTAAAATGTGATTTATTTTGTATTGATTATGAGGTAAGTGTGTTGAGAAGTGAGTAGGTGTAATAAGTCCAGCTTCAGTGCACTGTATGTAGCAGGCCAGGCGCAGTTTAAGATGTGATTTATTTTGTATTGATTATGAGGTAAGTGTGTTGAGAAGTGAGTAGGTGTAATAAGTCCAGCTTCAGTGCACTGTATGTAGCAGGCCAGGTGCAGTTCAAAATGTGATTTATTTTGTATTGACTATGAGGTAAGTGTGTTGAGAAGTGAGTAGGTGTAATTAGTCCAGCTTCAGTGCACTGTATGTAGCAGGCCAGGTGCAGTTTAAAATGTGATTTATTTTGTATTGATTATGAGGTGTGTTGAGAAGTGAGTAGGTGTAATTAGTCCAGTTTCAGTGCACTGTATGTAGCAGGCCAGGTGCAGTTCAAAATGTGATTTATTTTGTATTGACTATGAGGTAAGTGTGTTGAGAAGTGAGTAGGTGTAATTAGTTCAGCTTCAGTGCACTGTATGTAGCAGGCCAGGTGCAGTTCAAAATGTGATATATTTTGTGTTTACTATTGAACTATTGAATGGCTGAATAGAGTGTAATTAGTTCAGATTTATTGCACTGATGTGACAGTCAATCGTCTTTTGTGTAGCACTGGTTTGGGATATTTTGCCAAGTGTCATTTCTTTAATAACAAAAGAAAAAATGCACTCTTCTTTGTTACAACTGTTTATTCTTTAAAATAAACTACTTTCCATTCTATTGTGTTGCTACCTAAGTATGGTTTAACTAAATATAAAAAGCCTGTTTCACAGAACACCAATATTACATGCACTCAGAGTTTGTCCTACAATAAGTTGTGTATTGAAGACTGTTCATTGACGTGTGTGCGTCGTATTTTAGAGACAACAGTCTGAACACAGCACGTTTACGATTTCTAAAATGGATAGGGTATTTTACAATTACAAAACTGAAATTCAGTTTACTATCCCAAATCTGATAAAAGAGAGACACATTCAGTTTTAAGGATTCGTGTTCTAATTTTTATTTAACGTCTATGACGTTACATATGATTCCAGTTGGATTGTAGATGAACAAAATCGAATCGAATCAGTTGTTACTATGGAAATGTGCGTTTTATCCATGTATACATTTCCTCTTTGTAAGGGTAGTAGTACTGTTGGTGGTATTTCATCCAGCAACAATCGCATGAAAACTCGTATATCTTGCCAAAACAAGAGTCCAATAAGATGACCTAAAACAGACATACATTGCATAAGAGAATATATACTGTGCAACTTAGTCTAGTTATAGTTGTGACCGTCAGAATTTGCACGAGATGCTGGCATCGATGGTTAATTTTAGGAAACAACGCCTCAATGAAGGGAGAGGTCATTCCACAATAAATTGTGCATTAGGCTTAAATTGTTTTCACACATTGCAAAATATTTTTTACAATATCGATATCACTAAAAATATATGAAATGACCTAAAAGAATATATTTTCAAGTAAACTTTTTGCAAGGGTCAATTTATCACTTCTGTTTTTGTCAGTCCGTATCATCACACTACTATACCTAACACCTAGAAATGCATAAGATACTTTGTTTGTCTAATTGAATTGTTTAATATATTTTTGAAAGTGCCTTACTAGCATCTAATTTTCAACCGATAAACCATTCATAAGGAACAGACAAATAAAAACAAATACATAATCATTACTAATAAGCCAAATGGGTTGCTCATGAACACCTAATGCAAGGTATAGTAGTGTGATCATGGGTTGTCACCATGAAAACAATATTAGACATTAGACTCAAATGTGAACTTATCAGCTTATCGGTTTAGAAAGTGTCAATAAAATCTAGAATGAGTGACCTTGGGTGAATTGTTGGTTATATAATAAATTGATACAAGGCATTAACATGACAAAATGTCACCACCTAGTTGCTGACAATATTATTAGTTCAAACTTAAGTCAGATTTGAATTTCTGAGAACTTGTAAAGTCAAATTTGAACTTCTGAAAAGATGTAGATGATTTTGAAAAAAAAAATTGGTCAATTTGAAGCAAGATGAAAACAGACCTTTTTGACCTTTTTTGACCTTGAGAAGGTCATTAAAGGTCAAATGTCAAATCTAAAGTCAGATTTGAATTTCTGAGAACATGTAGATGATTTTGAAAAAAAAATTAGTCAATTTGAAGCAAGTTGAAAAAAGACCTTTTTGACCTTTTTTGACTTTGAGAAGGTCATTGAAGGTCAAATGTCAAATCCTAAGTCAAATCTAAAGTCAGATTTGAATTTCTGAGAACATGTAGATGATTTTGAAAAAAAATTTAGTCAATTTGAAGCAAGGTGAAAAAATACCTTTTTGACCTTTTTTGACATTGAGAAGGTCATTGAAGGTCAAATGTCAAATCTAAAGTCAGATTTGAATTTCTGAGAACATGTAGATGATTTTGAAAAAAATTTAGTCAATTTGAAGCAAGTTGAAAAAAGACCTTTTTGACCTTTTTTGACTTTGAGAAGGTCATTGAAGGTCAAATGTCAAATCTTAAGTCAAATCTAAAGTCAGATTTGAATTTCTGAGAACACGTAGATGATTTTGAAATTTTTTTTTAGTCAATTTGAAGCAAGTTGAAAACAGACCTTTTTGACCTTTTTTGACCTTGAGAAGGTCATTAAAGGTCAAATGTCAAATCTAAAGTCAGATTTGAATTTCTGAGAACATGTAGATGATTTTGAAAAAAAAATTAGTCAATTTGAAGCAAGTTGAAAAAAGACCTTTTTGACCTTTTTTGACCTTGAGAAGGTCATTGAAGGTCAAATGTCAAATCTAAAGTCAAATCTAAAGTCATATTTGAATTTCTGAGAACATGTAGATGATTTTGAAAAAAAATTTAGTCAATTTGAAGCAAGATGAAAAAATACCTTTTTGACCTTTTTTGACATTGAGAAGGTCATTGAAGGTCAAATGTCAAATCTAAAGTCAGATTTGAATTTCTGAGAACATGTAGATGATTTTGAAAAAATAATTTAGTCAATTTGAAGCAAGTTGAAAACAGACCTTTTTGACCTTTTTTGACCTTGAGAAGGTCATTGAAGGTCAAATGTCAAATCTAAAGTCAGATTTGAATTTCTGAGAACATGTAGATGATTTTGAAAAAAAAATTAGTCAATTTGAAGCAAGTTGAAAAAAGACCTTTTTGACCTTTTTTGACTTTGAGAAGGTCATTGAAGGTCAAATGTCAAATCTTAAGTCAAATCTAAAGTCAGATTTGAATTTCTGAGAACACATAGATGATTTTGAAAAAAATGTTTAGTCAATTTGAAGCAAGTTGAAAACAGACCTTTTTGACCTTGAGAAGGTCATTGAAGGTCAAATGTCAAATCTTAAGTCAAATCTTAAGTCAGATTTGAATTTCTGAGAACACGTAGATGATTTTGAAAAAAAAATTTAGTCAATTTGAAGCAAGTTGAAAACAGACCTTTTTGACCTTGTTTGACCTTGAGAAGGTCATTGAAGGTCAAATGTCAAATCTAAAGTCAGATTTGAAGGTCAAATGTCAAATCTAAAGTCAGATTTGAATTTCTGAGAACATGTAGATGATTTTGAAAAAAAATTTAGTCAATGTGGAGCAAGTTGAAAAAAGACCTTTTTGACCTTGAGAAGGTCATTGAAGGTCAAATGTCAAATCTAAAGTCAGATTTGAATTTCTGAGAACATGTAGATGATTTAGAAAAAAATTGAAGTCAGTCTAAACAGTATTTGTTAAGTTATAGGAAGTTGTAAGAAATTGTTACAGACGCCGGACGCCAACCGCCGGACGCCAACCGCCGTCGCAAAAAACGGAGACCATAACAATATGTCACCACTTTTGGTGGTGACATAATAACAGCTTAATGTTTCTATTTACGGTTTTAATCTGCCAGTTGTCTATTGGCCACCTATTTCTGGGTCGTTCGTTAGAGATTTTTATCCATGTAGGTGGCAATGGGATATATTTTCGCAGAATCACACCGTAAGCATCCCATCTGAAATAGTACATAGAGTAGTGTGTTTATTCATACTGATAGAGTGCAGATATATAATGGCAATAGTGTTTTTATTATTGCTAAATACACAGTTGTAGGGTATGTATGGTATGTATTTCCAATACGTTTGTTGTTGAGATGCTTAATGGTGTAAAATCTAATTAAGATTCTAGAAATAAGATTTTTGATTAATTCATCATTGTAATTACTTTCTTTCTGAAAACTCCCGGAAAAATACAAGAATACTGCACAATGTTAATACCATTTCTACTTACGAGCCACGTTTCTTGTCGTTGGCCTTATTCAAAGGGAACTTAAGATCTTTATATACACCATTTGTTGGTTCCCAAAATTTAATTCCATATACGTCATTCGATGCAGCATAAGTATGCGTACACGTCTTAACCATAACCCAATATCCGCATGGAGCACTGAGACCAAATGATGCCATAGCGGTCGACTTCCCACCCGTGCCTGACATACTTAAGCTAAATCCACGGCCTTTGTCATTACTTTCTCTCTCGCCGGCTTGAGCTAAGCACACAAAGTGATACCATTAATATATGCATATGTTACAAGCAAGAAGTAATCACCTATAATTTTGGGGAAAATACGTACACGTAGACCCGCGAATTTCAATACATGATTTATCGGTTAATACCTGAATATCCGCAGATTTTTCTGATCCTTATTCAAAATCGCAAATCGTGATATGCAAATGAGGTCAATGGACACAATAAATGATTTGGTATATGCAGAACGATCGTCAACCCTTTGCAACGATAGGCTTCATATGGAGCCTTATTACTCAGGACGATAGGCTCGGCCTTTGGGGGGGGGGGGGTGTATAGGGATATTGTATATCGTATAAGAGGGTGAAAATTTATTGTATATTGTATAAGAGGTGTAAAAAATATGGTATATGGTATAAGAGAAAATATATGGTATATGATATCAAGAAGGCACCTGTAGGTTAAATATATGTTAAAGAAGCCTAATTATGAAGAAATTGTTGCTTAAAATTCCCCATTGTGCTGACTGTAACCATGTTGGAAAAACATGGAAAAGTAGTCTCTCTAATTGGTTCCACATTCAAGGTCGATAAATACGTTTTCAAAAAATCACTCTTAAACTAAGAGTTTTGTGCCCTTTTCATTCAAATTTTCACAGGAGGTGTTAAATACAGTATCGAATAAGAATGTAAAATGCAATTGACTCTTCTCAACTTTGATGAAAAATATGATCACAATGGCTACTCTTGTTTCGGGGTATGTTGGATAAATCATTAAAGTATTTGAGTACAAAGTGTTCGTACAGCGTATGTTTTAATACAAGCATCACTAGAATGCTAATATGGCATACGGTGTTTATTTGGTCATAATACTAATCAAGGAAAAGACCATGGAAGGTATCGCAACAGATTTCATACTGTCATATGTTGGATTTCAGCTATTTATTGGGAATTTGAACAGGTGCATATTTTAGGCTAATGTTACTCGAGTCTCTAGCCAATTCTTGGCTAGAAATAACACCGTAGACTATTGGAAAATTTCTAGTTGGGGTTCAATAAATTTAAGTAATATTCTAAAAACCGTAATGTGAATATTTCATGAATTGAAATGGAACTGGCTAGGCTCCTTGATGAGATATTGCATGATTTCGTAAGCATTTCGTCTAAAATTAAAACAAATGCCTCCAAGAAAAATGGTGGTATTCGAAAACTCGACGAAATTTTGTTAACGTTTGACATTAGTAACTGGTTGTAAATTCTAAGTTACTGAAGATCTGAACTAATTCATTGATCACTTCATGCATGTTTTGGAATTTTTGGTGATGTAATAAGACTAAAACTCGAATTGTGAATTGCGAAATCATTCGTGAAACAAGTGATATGACCTTTATGGAATTTTGCTTAATTTTGGCACACTTTTGTTTGACTTTAGGCTGCCTTATCTGAAACCGGAAGTGTCTCTGTTTCAAATGTTCAAACAGTCAAGTCTCATTTTGCCTCTATTTCAAACTCTAGTTTCCAGACTCGAGTCCAATCAAAAATGAATCATCTACTGTACATGGAAGTTTGTTAAGTCCTTTGTTTCCGAAACTGTTTTCAATACTTCATATTTTCCAGGTGACTGTTTCACAAAATTATTGTGCATTGTGAATCTTCACTATCTACCTGATAGTGTTATGTGTACTTATTTTCCTCAGCAAACTTTATTTTCATAGAACACATGATACATCTTTTATTCCATATTCGCAATTTTGCATCAATTATGTTTCAAGGATTTTTTCCCTGGCTCACTTTGAAGGATCACATTGACATTAAAATAAGTCATATGGAAAAGTAAGTCATAAGAAAAAGGTACACTGAGTTCCACCCATTCCAATGATGCAAGTTTTGTGCTAATTTTGAATATCTTTATAGTACTTTTACAGGTAATGGCTTTAGCCAATTGCAGAAATGTTAAGTTAGTGTTTTGGTCAAAGCACGGGCTTTCAAGTTTTCAAGAAAGCTCATGGTAAAAGTATGTTGTGAAATCACTAAAGAGAAGTCATGAATCTTATACCATAAATATGTTTAAATCAACTTGCTTGTACCCGATTGGTGTCTTATTCATAATGTAATAAATGGAATCATTGTGGTCTGTATGTGCAGTCTATTTACCTTATAGTAATACATTTACTGTAATACATGTATATGGATTCTTTCCTAATATTATTTCCTTATGAATATCTAAACTTTAATCAACAGCAGTTTCAAAATTATCGTTTATTGTATTTCACCTGAACTTTTGTAAAATATCGTACATTGTATATGGTATAAAAGGGGTAAAAAATATTGTATATGGTATAAGAGAGCTGCAAAATATTGTATATGGATTTCCAAGACCCCCTATACACCCCCCCCCCCCCTTTGGCGCCATTATTTCAATTATCTACATCAATAAAATGATCTCCATTCAGTAGTTTTACACCAAATTTTAGACAAGATGTTGAAATATGATAATTCTATTAGAAAGTATATTTCAGTTTTTCTCCTAAAAACTTTTCCGTCACCAGGTCAATATTTTCCTCTTATATGAATGTCAAGAAAGTGTTAAACAAACAAAATGAATGGAGGGAGGAGAGTTATACGATTTCTGCAAGAAAATTAAACAAATCTACAAAATCATTGAATGAGAAAGTTTACCGATAAATCGCTAAATGAATAGGCACACGAAATGGTAAAATATGTCATGTCTTCTACGATCTTTTTATAACACATATAACTTCAAAGTTATACATTTTGTGATGAAAGCGTCATCTATATGAATGCATTAAAGGTCACTGTACCAGGTCGATCAATAACAGATATCATGCAAATAAATGACATATTTTTACGATCACCGATAACGCTAAACCAGAAGTATTTTCTCAAACGTCCTTGCATAAGCGATTTTCTATTTTTCAAATCCTGCCATTTGATTCGATTTGAAATGCTTCATAATGATCTTCAATTGATTTATATGATTTCTTATATCAGGAACATTTTGACTTCCTCCTTTCTTAAAATGAACATTAATCATCACTGTTTTTTCTCGACTCGTAAATTTACTTCCGATGTTACGAGAAAAATCTCAAATGAAAAGGTTCTTTACTTTTCAATCATCAGTATAAAATGGTTATTAAAGGTTCAAACATCGACATTCGAAAATTCAGGGTGTCTCATAATGACCGTCCCCGATCCACAGTCAATCCTACAAGGCCAAATAATCCATATACCGTAATAAAGCTAAGGTATAGCACTCTAAACCTCTGATGCCAAGGTCATGGGTTCAATCCCAGCATGTGGCAAAGGTAGAACTCTCCTTAATCTCCTTACTTTTTGTACCATTGAGATGCATGATAATTATCAATTTAATAAATTGACAAAGCTCAAATTAGAATTTCTCAAATCGCAGCCCATCGATTTTCAAAGTATTTCAGAGAAATACAGGGAAACATCTCACCTTCGTGTCAAAAAAAATTCAACAAAAATATCCCACGAAAATCTAAAGTTCTGCTCTCTTACATAGTTTGAGTACCAGAACGTCATCATGTTTATGTACACTGACTAAATCACCACTACCAAGCTCATCCATCCGCAGAGAGTAGCCAGGTTATCTCGTTCCAAGACTATCTCTACGTTCTAGTCTTGCGAACGTCTTATTCTTTTGTCTGTACGATTACAACATGGGAGAATTTTCTACGCTACTTACACTTAAGATACCTATTTCAATAGATTCCTTGGTATTTTAGCATTCTTTTTGTGTAGTTGAATCCACAATTGTGTGGGTTTATCGGCAGAACGAAGAGGTTTTCGTTTTTGATAGCAATATTTGCGTGTAATATTTAACTTATTTCAACCGTCAAATTCCTCCATTCAGTTCCCGGCATGCACCAGTCATAAGGGAAATCCCTGGGGAATTCCCATTCCGACATTTTGAAAATTGCTGATATATTTCCGATGTAAAAACTAAAATCTCTTCGTTCTGCCGATAAACCCACACAATTGGCGATCTAACAACATAAAAAGAATTCTAAAATACTAAGGAATGTATCGAGGTAGGTCATTTAGGTGTGCAATGCGTAGTATTTTCTCCAACAACTTTGTAAAAACATTGACTGACCAATTATACGCGCGTACGACCACAATCTAAAGGGGTCGTAGGATGCGATAATAGCCAGGATATTTAGATATATAAGTTCATGTCGAATTGAGACGGGGAGTTGTTTCTAACTTAAGATATCAGGTTACATTACCCTACTACATGTATATATTGCACTATGGTGTTTGAGTGAGAAAATGGTAACTCAAATGAAATGAAAAATGAAATTCAGGTACGTACCTTGTTTTTCGTAGTTTGGACTGTCTGGAGGTGTATTAGGATCAGACGGTGGGGGTGGTGGTGGTGGTGGTGGTGGTGGTTGCCAACCCATTGGATCCAGTGAACCTTTGATTTATAAAATGTGATGAAAAAATAATCTAAACAAAACTTTGCATTAAATGTAATGTATGATATATATAAGGTATTTTCCGCAAACCACATTGCTATTATCTTGATATGGTAGCTTATAAAACGAATTATTTTTACTCATACTAGTGATGAAAATAAGAAAATTAGCCAAAGTAACGCACTCCTTGCTTTCAAGGCAAAGGGCAGTTATAGGCTTGTCATGGTAAATCAATGAAAATATTCTGTATGGAATTTAAATCCTTAACAATCTTATATAATTTCAAGCCGAGTTAAATGAACAATTACATTTTTGAACGAACCCAACAAAAACCATTCGTATGGATTTTCAAAAAATCAACAGACCGGTGAGGGATGTCCCTTTTGTTCCATGCTAATGCCTAGGTCACATTTACTCCGATGGCCGGCGCCCGGCTGATTGAGTATTTTGTTCAAAATTGAAGTTCAAATCTCAAAGGATAGGTATCGATATAGTGAACTGAATTCAACAATGTTTTTCTCCTAAACCAATTATTGAAAACATTCTGTAAAAACACGGTCCTTATGTAATGTTGACTGATTGGCAAAAATAAATGCAAAAATTATTTGTACATGTATATATTTTATATAACTGTTTTTGTTAACATTTTTTTGTTTTTAGTGCGATTGTTTTTTGTTCCGTTCTACCAATTCTTAAGAATGAAATAAAATGTCTTTCGAAAATAGCATATACAACATTTTCTTAGTCTTCTCAATATCATAGTTATACAAAGGAAATTTTGGTTGATTTAACAAAAGTTATGCAAAAACTTAAAACAAAACCCCCCAAAATAGATAAAAATTAAGATAAACCTTTTAAGATAAGATACTTTTTCAAAATCAACCAAACGTTCCTTTGTACAATTACAATATTGAGAGACCAAAACACGTTGTGTTTATGTCGTTTTGTTCCAATGAGGTTCGGATAGATGTTTCATTTCATTCCGAACATATGATACCAAGAACGAAAGAAGTATCTGATGTGTTTTCTAAAACAATATAGATAAAAGTATATATAAATATTTCAAATTATAATGTTACCATCCAAAAGACGACCATTAAGTTGACGATGTGTAAAATTTACAGAATGTTTTGATGACTGGTTTAAGAGAAATGCGTGTTCAAAAAGTCCACCATATTGATACCGGTACTGCTCCTGTGAAGTCAGATGTGAAATCCTGAAAACTTGTACATGATTTAAAAAAAGTTTGGTCAATTTGGATTTGAATTTTGGATCAAAATACTGCAATCGGCCGGGTGCCGGCCGATGAATCGGAGCAAATGTGACCTCAATAAACTTTTTCAAATTGAGTTTACACAGGGAGGCCTAATTATAATCACTTAAGGGTTAGTATCACCATTTATAGCCATGCATCAAATATTAAGGTCCATAGAGCATCGGTGAAGAACTTTTGGATCAACTCTCGTTTACACGATCATATTTCATGATTTTGATAAACGTGACATAACTATGAAACTCGTTGTAAATCCCAAAACTTTTTTGACTGTTACGAAAATTTAATAGTCATAGAAACGGTTACTCCGTTTAGAAATTGTGATGCAAATGGGAAAGCAGATTTTTTCCAAAATGACATGTTTTCCCTGGGAATTAAACTGATATTCAAAAGATCCCGTCGCCCTCGGTCAATATCCCGGGGTCAATATGATATTCTCCATGGTCAATATCATGTTTTCCCTCGAATTAAAATTCATATCCCATCCCTCCCTTTAAATAACCTCTATTTCATTTTCAAACAATATCACTGAATGTCTGAACGGAAAGACTAAAAGACGTGGTACAATAATACGTATGGAAAATATCTCAAGATAAAGAATATTATGTTAACCCTAGAAGCCCTAAGGGGGGGGGGCGTTTTATTGGCATCTGGTAGGATCTTCAGCAAAATTGCACATAGGGTAATTGATTTATTATGATGTAATCATCAGCTTCAATAGACAAAATCGGAAAAAGCTAGCACTATTTCTACAATACTATTGTCTTTAGAATAAAATTACACAATCTTACCTCATCAAAGTTGTTAATGATTTTACACCAAGTTGTAGAGAATTACATGATGTATATTTTGGGAAAGTTTGAACATCCTAGCTTCACTAGTTTGTTATTAATTTATTATGATGTAATCATCAGCTCCAATCGACAAAATCGGAAAAAAAGCTAGCACTAATTCTACCATACGCGTTGTCTTTAGAATAAAATTACGCAATCTTGCATCAACATGGTTGTTAAAGTTATTACTTCAAGTTGTAGAGAATTGAATGAAGTATATTTGGGGAAAGTCTGAACATCCTAGCTCTTGTAATAAAAGTTTTACAAGGGGGTGCCCTTTTGACCCCCCCCCCCCTTAGGTGTTCGTGTGACTTTTTTTTTACCTTAGGGCTTCTAGGGTTAATTTAGTATAAGCACTTACCCATTGCTGATGCGAAACTAAGGGCCACAAGGGCCAGAATAAAGAACTGCATCCTCTCTGAAGTCTTTAGTCTCTGTTAGAATTGTTTCCTGTGTTTCCGATCTCGACGTCTGAACCAACTATACAGAATTGTGCATATATATGGGGCAATAAATAAAATTGAAATATGCCAAATACTGTATATAACCACCAATCAGCTTTAAGCAGTTTAGTGTTTTTAATCATCGATAGATGCCCCGGGATAGATGCGCAACGGACAAGAGACTGGTACAGGATTTTTATTACATTTGGTATATATCAATTTAGATATTATGGACTGTCTGCTTACAAAAAAGGCAAACATATAATTTTTAATTATGACGTGTTTTACTCAATGAGGTTTTGTTTTATGTATTTATGGCATCAATATTTCAGAGCATTTGTCTCAAATAAAAGTTTTAATGTTACTTTTATAGAAAATTGCGAATAATGGAAAATAATATTTCACTTGTGTGAGCCTTGAGTGTTAGAGAGATTTAAAATTATCAGCTAAACTATTACAGTGTTAAAACATGTATCAAACTAAACATCCTATATCAAGAAGAATAATTAATATTTTGACCATATTCGAATTCTAACAGTAAAATTATGTAATGTGATAAAAGAACGTGTTGTCATGCACAATGTCGGCGTTTTATTCCACTTTTGATTGATTACCCTTGTCGTTTTGTTGGGAAGGGGGATACATAGCTTATGCAATAATCAACATATCGAGTACAGTATCAATTCGAAATGCAGCGGTTCGTATTTGAAAGTGGGCACATTTTATGTCATGTATATCGTGCCATGATCAACAAATACCAAGCTGAGAAACATGACACTAGATTACATTTCAAACTTTAATTGTGGACTATCATGAAATACATGTAAAGCTTTTGCGTTTGTCAAACTGTAAAACCTTTGATACAGTGCCATTAATTCGCTCACTCGCACGTTTGTGTTGCTTCAATCCACACATATGGCACTGGTGGGTACCAGTAATCATCCACGACTTGGCAGCCATCATTGCAGTTGAACTCGCAGATTTTGCCAGTGCAAGTGTTCAACAACACCACCTTGAAAAAATTGCAAAGCAATGAAAAAAGTGAATATAAAGGCCAATCATATGCAGCATTAGGGGATACATAATTAAACTCTAGAAATGAGGGAAGATGTACGAACCTAGTGGGTTGGGCACAGAGTCGGCCAAAACGATGATTCAGAGGAATATACTTGAAGTCCACTCATCGCATTGTATTTGGAATGTTTTCTGCTTATTATGCGAATACATGATTACATACATGTAGGTACATTATGAATTATTCGTACACTCCCCTCCATAAGTTTGGCAACCTTTTTTCCCCATTGAACTACGTGTTAAAGCCTCTTTACGTTTGAATTTTTATTTACTTAACCGACGATGAAATGACTTATACTATTGATGGACACGTAACTTGACTTTATTTCCAATACCCCCAAATTTTCTCAATTTTTTTCATCAATTACAATAGGTCGAAAATTGATGATAAATTTGATGAATTTTTGAAAATTGACATTCCCATGTTAACCAATGGGAAATGGTAGGTTTGCCGCAAGTCATATGACAGAATATCCATCCATCCGAGTCCTTGCAAAAATACGAGTTAGGCAAGCAATTGAATTTGCTAACTTTATTTAACAAAAAATTGATATGTTTCTTCAGGTTCAACAAAGTTATAGGGCTTTAAAGTCAAAATTCTTTTTCAAAAAACCTCTCCCATTGAAATAACACAGGAGGCGAAAAATTATTTTCAAAAATGACTTTGAAGCGCTGTAACTTTGTTGAACCTGAAGAATATATATATTCATCAAATAAACTAAACACTTAGTGTTCAAAAAAGTTAGACAATTTTATTTTCTATATAAAGATATTTTTTGCTGAATCTTTTACTGAAAAGATATCCTGATTTCTGATTTGCCCCGAACCCTCCATTTCCCATTGGATTACATGGGAATAACGATTTTCAAAAATTCATCAAGCAAGTTCGCACGGCGATACTGTATAGCACATGCTCTAGGGAATTGATTCTACTTTCTATAGACACCAAATACATCTCTGTCGATAGAATAATGGAAAAGCCTTAGGTTCTCAACCTCCTTTGTTTACATTTACAAAAACGTGAAAAATGACAAAAGTTGTCATAACTTTTTAAACTTAAAACTCTTGGAACCGATTTCACTTGTCAGCGACAGATACTTTAATCTTTCACGAACCGAACATGTCAATTTGGTTCGTAATATCTCCAAATAAACGATTTCAACATTTTAAAAAAACTCGATGCTTGTCCACGTTTTAATAAGGAATGGGGGAAAGAGGGAGGGATGGCATAGAGAAATTGCTAAAACGATTCAAGGGTTTGTGATCCCGCTTGCACAGCTACACTAGAGTGGTACTCAATCTTCATTTAATTTTAGTAAAGTGATGCTACTTTGGCAACTCTGTTAGCAGACTTCCTATCTCAAATGCATAGAAGATTCTGGTCATGGTTAGATCAACCTTTGCAACGCATTATAACCTTCATAAACTGTCCCCAATTTAGAGATTATCTTTAAATAGCTCGATCATTTGGACTTCTGAGTGATGTATACGTACGAAATACTTGATAATGGAACTATTCCAAAATTGCAAATGAAAAGAAGCAAAAGATGAGCATTCAAACGAAAATTAGGCAATTGGAGAGTTCAACGTATTTTGTATGAGAACTTGTCTTTATTCAGAATTGTTGAAAAGAGATGAAACCCCTTGTGTGATGGACTCTGGCAAAGTGTAGTCCCATGTTACTTAAACCATGGTTAAACTGTTGACCTAAAATGATAATTCTCATTCAGATGTACTTTGATACCACCAACTCCTCCTCATTTTCCTTATTTGCATGACTACCTCCCTTCTCATGCTGCCACTTAGATGATTTTCTTGCGAAGGTTTTGGTACATTCAAACCGGTATATGCCACTCTTATCCTCTCCATGACGAATAAAGTTATGATTGAAACTTAAAAGCCCATGCTATTGAAACCCAGATTCAAGGCATTGTGTTTCATACCCCGGGTTTAAAGATACTTATATTGTATAACATCTCATCTCTTTTTGGTTGTATTTTTGGGTCGGGTTCAGATCGCACCAACCGCAACCCCCTGTTTTAAGTCCTTGCAGTAATGTTACTTCAAGTGCCTTTGAATTCGCAAGATACAAACCACAAGACAATACCTCAAACAGCTTCGAAAATCTCTCAAAATTGATAACAAATAGTCACTTTTTTATAATCAGTATCAATAAAGGAACCATTGATTAATCATGGTATATTTCGAGTTTTTGAGTCAAATAGACTGTACAGGGTGTTCCAAAAGTAACAGGACTGGTGCTGGCATTTTGTTAAATATGCATCAATCGTCTTCAAAATTTTACATAATGTACTTTCATGTATCGTTACTAAAACTGCTAAGTTTCGACAAAAAATATGTAACTCGGGTAGAGTTATGGTTGCTACGGTAACATGACATCACAATACTCGGTTAAGCATTTTGTACATCCCATATCAAAGTTAAAATGCAACAACTGGTGGGAATTACATTTGTTTTACATAATTTGATATTCCTATGTATCATCTGTACTTTGAAAAATAGGCTCCTCTTTGGTCAGTAGAAGAGTAGCACTCTGTATCCATGACTCAAACACATGAGTGAACCCATTTGAGGACATGTCACACATGGTCAAATGAACAACTTGGAGAAGGTCATTCTAATCCTTAAAGATCTTACAGCACTGATTAGCATTCCATTCTCCATGTAAGTAAAAATTGGATGTTGCATGAGCAGAAGAGTATGGTGCATGGTTTTAGAACTCAAGACCTAGCTCCTTTATAGCTGCATGGTCTTTAATGGTGACCTGCGGGCAGGCGCGTTATCAAGGTGAATGGCTGGCTTCAAATTGGGCCTTTTCAAAAACTCAACCATGAATTGTTCAGACTGTAATTCATAGTGAGATTCCAGGAAATTGAATAAATATTATTATTATGAAATTATACTTGAATCTGGGTTTTATAGCAACACCTTTACAACAAAGCAACTAATAGAATAAACAAGAAATGTTGTATTATAATAGGTGAATTAGATACTTTCTCCAGTAATACAAAATGTAAGATATCACATTTTCAGAAAAAAGTTGCCCCGGGTATTGTGATGTCATGTTACTATAGTAGCCACAACTCTACCTGCATTTCATCATTCTTTCTAAAACTATACAACTTTAGTTACAATTCTTCAAGGTACAATTTGTGAGAATTTGAAGACACTTGCTGCAAAATTTACAAAATGCCAGCACCAGTCCTTTTGGAACACCCTGTATTTCATATAATAATTCTTCTAAAAATGTTCTTTTTAACATAAAATTATTTTTGCAAAAAACACATTTTTACCCCAACACTTACTTCGACGCCTATTTCATCTTAGAAAATCTCAGTATCAAAAAGGGACCCTTTACCTTTCAATTATATACCATGGTTAAGCTGCTCATCAAAATATGTTAACGGTGTCATCATATTTTGAACACACTCGTTTTAGTCGATATTGCATACAAATCATACAGAAAAAGTAGTAACCTCCCAAATTCCCCCTAGTTGATTGAACATGGTATATTTTGACTTTTGAGAGTCAACTAGACTGTATTTTATATAATTTATATAATACATTTTCAAAAATATTTTTTATCAATTAATTTTTTTTTGCAAAAAAACACATTTTTACCCAAAAACTCACGTTGACACCTATTTCATCTAATCTCAGTATCAATAAAGGAACCCTTTACCTTTCAATTATTAACCATGGTTAAGCTGCTCGTCAAAATGTGTTAACAGTGTCATTATAAACAAATAAATTATGTATTAATTCATATACATAGTGTGTTATAAACGCTACTCAGCACAACGTTTATTCAAAATGGGCTCGATTTTTCCTTTTCAAGAATTTTCGATCCAACTTCCCAGAGCTGACTTCTGTCAGCTCGGTAGAGTAATTCTAGACTAATGGGCGCATTATACGAAGTTGCACACCGACGTGGTGCGACCTGAACGAACTGCGAATGAGATGGCCGTATTGAAGACTGTTTATGAACGAAGTAGCTAATTATTTTAGACATATTTCCCGACCACAGCCAGATTGAGCCCGTTTTACGACGTTTTCGTAGGACTGGCAAGAACGGGTAAGAACTAGTTTGGTGTGATAGGGGTAAGACATGGTATATTTCGACTTTTGAGAGTCAACTAAACTGTATTTTATATAATAAGTTTTCAAAAATATTTTTTATCAATTTACCCAAAAAGTCACGCCGACACCTATCTCATCTTGGCAAATCTCAGTATCAATCAAGAAACCCTTTACCTTTCGTTTGATAACCATGGTTAAGGTGCTCGTCAAAATGTAAGATGTCATTTTATTTTCAACATACCTATTCTAGACTAATACATGGCGTTAAACTTCACGCCGTTTTACTAATATGTTTCTATCAGTGACTTGACGAGAAATTGAGACGTGAGAAGAATCAATTATGTAATTATTTAATATTTCTAAAAAAGATTATTGTGTTGGTCTATCAGTTCCGACTTGCAATTTATCACGTACAATACCGTATTGGAAATAAATAATTTGATACCTTCGCTCAAATTGCTGTTATGTACTTGCTCATTGATTATAACACAAAAGCGTATGTTTAAGATGCTATTTTATTTGCGCATCATTCGTGTGACAAGACACTATATTATGCAAGTTGGATCTAAAACAACTGACTGGTGGGGGAGGGGAATCAGTGGATCTCCGATTATAGCAATATATACTGACGTGAATAGTTTATCAACTTGTATTAAAAGATACGGGAAATATATTTGGAGTGTTCTTCTGCGGTGTGTGTGTCTCAGCTATAAGAAATAAAGAATATGATCAACTCACATTACCAAGCCCCGCTACTAATTATAATAATGACTGTAATGATGGACAAAACGCTATGTTCATAAAAACACTTATATGGAATAAGTGGATAAAAATAATGCAACGCAACAGTTTGGGGAAATAAGACAAGGAACAGAGTATACGTACATTTTTTATTGTCCAATTATCCAATGTTCCACCCTCTTCGTTTTTGATTTTTATCCATGATGGTGCATATGGCAGATAAGTTACGGGAATCACGCCATATGCGTCCCACCTATAGTTATCAAAAGACGAAATGGAAGATACATTAAGTGACGGGAGAAAGGTATTTGCCCCTTATTACACTCCATCCTTTGACTGTAGGTGTGCCAAAAAGGTCGATATTGTTTTTTGCAATTTTTTGACATTGCATTGCAATTATGCCTTGCATGTGAATACAATTAATTATTTCATTGCACCTGATCTGGCATAAACTTGATTGGTTTTTATGTTGATTATGTTATTTTTCATATGAATATAAAGTGTTTTTAAGTAGCAATGATTAATTTACAAAGGCTTTATTATAGTCCATGGTGTGCAATTCCCAAGACGCTTAAACTGTAAACAAAGTCAACATTTCACACGGGGTATATTCGCGAACAATAACCATGGTAATTCGAGTGATGTGTAATGTCATAACGGCGGGCCGTAGTAAACTTTGCCTATTTGTCAATGTCTTATATTTTCAAAATGCATAGGCAATTATTTGAAAAGAAGAAGCACACACACGTAATTATACTAATTAACCAATGACATTCATATTAAATGTATAATTAACTTTTAGATAAAACTAATCTAAATCTGCTTAGATCAACGCCTTGGGTTTTAAAATATGTGTAAAATTCAAAATAAATTGTTTGCGTTTTTTGACCCCTTGAGATGAGAGACATATTTCAACCGGTATTTGGAAATAATCAAGACATATGCATCTCCTTAAATATTGGTTCAAATATTGCTGCGCTATATTGTGTTACGAACTTCATATTCTGGAGATATACCATGGACTATTATGTAGAGAAGCTCGGTTCATTTAACGTCTTATAAACGTATAACAAATTCCTAAAAAACGTTGATGATTGTTTCTTGCATATCTATGTAAAAGGACGATTCTCGGTTTGGAGAACAAAGTTCATCAATCTAAATGAGCATTATCCCTGCTTCGGACAAATTTGATTTTTTTACATAATATAGATTTGAATGTTTTCTTTCGAATAGTCATAATTTAATTTGGGTAATATTTCTAGATTTTTCGCAAAAAAATATTAGCGCAGTACACTGATGAACTTCTTTCCCAAAATCGAGACTTGTATTTTATTGAATCGGTCTAATTGAGCGTTATCCCTGCCTTAGACCAATTTGTTATTTTTACATCGTGTAGATTTAAATGTCCTCTTTTGAATATTCATAGTTTAATTTGGGTAATATTTTTATATTTTTCATGAAAAAAATTATTATCCCAGGAGACTGTTCTCCAAACCGAGAATCCTCCTTTGTCCAATATTTTGAATAACTATTCTAAAACCGTGGCATTCCTATACTCATTTAAGCCCAACATACACCAATAGGGCACGTTTGGATCGGACGTACATAGACTAAACATTGCCTGGGACCTCGTGGGACTTCATGGGATTTGCCCAATGAACTCCATGGGACTCCGTCGGACTTGCTCTACCTTGCCCCATTGAATCCTATAAAGTCCCACGTAGGACTCGATTGGACAAAATTGGGCAAAATATTAGTGTAAACTGGGCTTTCCCATTTGATTTGGGCTTTAATCTGAGCCCCACGTGAATTATGACCCCGATTAGTTGTGCATTCGGCATAAGAGAGAGAGAGAGTGGAAAGAGAGAGATGGCGCGCGAGGGAGAGAGATGTTACGGGAATGGTAACCCATCACCAGGACATGTGTATTTTGTGGTGTACATTGATGATTGATGCTTTAATTCAAAGAAATACATCATTATTTATTTCAAACAACACTCTTTTACGAAAAATCACACTGAAACATTGCAAACAAAACGATAATCAAAAATTCAACTACTTACTTGTTTGGGTACTTGCCACTATTGAGAGGCTCCTCTTTCAAAGGGAACCTATGTTCTTCATGTACGCCAATTGTATAATTTACCCAAAATTTAATTGAATGGAGATCATCCGTTCCACCATACGTCATATCATCGGTTAAAATTTGAACCCAGTATCCACAAGGCGTGCTTTGTCCGGATACTTTGTCCATGCTACTAAATGGCAGTAAAGGCGCTGACATCGAAGACACCTTGCCGCTGTTAACATATGGGCTTGCTAAAAGAAAATTAATTAATTACATATCAAGACCACATTGACCAAATTGTGAGTGACATTTCTCATTTTGTTGTGGTATTGGTTTGTGATATTGATTCCTAAATCTTTTAGAGTGGCTGGCATTCAATAATAGAGAGTCAGGCATATAGAAAACTAAAGATTTTACAATGATCAAATCGTACTTTTATGTTTTATATTCCATTTTTTGGTTACCACTTTTATTATTTTGGGGGATTTCAACACATTTTACCAATTTTGGCACCTTGAATCCTGAATGACAAATTATAACATATCGTGAATCCTTTGGGAGAAATTATATTTGAGATTGTAAGGAATACTAGTTTATTGGTTTCTTGTAATTTTGTCACTCCCTTTTGATTATGCAGTGTATATGGGCGATTAATCCGTACACATTTTCGTTACGATTTTATATCCAAGCTTAAACTCTCTACTATATCACCGTCCTTAATATCAACGTTTTGTTTTCCATAGACGTGTCTTTCTTGTTTGTGCTTTGTTCGTCATATTTTGTCTTCCCTTTTGGCAACGATGTTGACATAATTATTATTGCATATTGGGCTTTGGAGCATATTTATGATTAATCAAGTCAGGACACTTATATGAAGATTATGTTATGGGAGGCTTTGTACATGGGGTATATTCCTAGGGAAATATAAATATCTTGCCGAGGGCTCAGAAAACCCAAGGAATGATATAATTTTTCCCAATGTATACCCCATATTCAAAACCGAGCATCACATAATTAATCTCATGACAAATAAGAGTTCATATGTCGTTTTCAAGAGACCCATATCAAGGTTTGTTTTCCTTAAAGTGATCTCATTCTCATAATTTTTGAAAAGTCAATCAGAATTTTGGTCCAGAAAGATTATATCATTTGTTGCATCATTTTGACAGTTTCTCTAAAGGAAGTTATTCGATCGAAAAAATGTTTTCACGAAAATATTGGAGCGGGAGATACATAGTGGAAGATATACAACGGGAGATATACAGGATGGCTCTCTTCAAAAGTATTGGTAAGATTCGAGTATAACCGATGACAACTGTAACATATAAATGGCGTGTCATGAAAAACCTCAAAATCACTTCACAAAATGGCTGATTTCTAAAAAGGTGGCACATTTTGAAAAGAAGTGATGACGAACTTTTCTTTAATCCAATAAGTACTCTTATACACGTAAACACCCAATCTCATAACGTGAGTACACTGAACCTTATAAAATTACACAATGGAGCTTAAATGGAGCTAACACATCCAAATCAGTTTTAGATACGTTGCTCGAAAATAATGATATCATTGCTGTCAGCGAACATATGCTATATGACAGCTTGCATCTGATGAAATCTTGAGCAAATGCTTAGATTTGGTTTTATTTCAATCACACCACATTCCACGATCGGATGCCATGCAATGGCTCACTGGGTGGCCACCAACGGCATACCTTTTATTAGACATCATTGTCAAAATAAATGGTTGAAATAGATTTATGTGGCAGTAACTTTTAATATTGTAATATATAACATTCTCCCAAGCCACTTGATTTAATTCATATTAGTAAATAGTACTATGGAGCAATTTAGAAACCGATGTCAAATTTTGGTAAAGGCATATTACCCCAAACAAAAAATTTGGAGTATCACAAATTGTTTTAAGTTAAAGTATCCACAATATCATGAGCAAACTTTTGTTGGATATTTTTCTACAGCACATCGAAGAAGGCGACAAAAATATGTGTGGGTACTATATCCGCATAGAAAACTGGAATTCGGATTAAATCTATTTTTCAAGGCACGATAAAATCTCTTTGGAGAAATAAAGTTTCCAATCATCA
The DNA here is from genome assembly GCA_903813345.2 of Owenia fusiformis. NCBI lineage: Eukaryota > Metazoa > Annelida > Polychaeta > Sabellida > Oweniidae > Owenia > Owenia fusiformis. The sequence goes on from CAIIXF020000002.1 coordinate 35,210,872, forward strand.
TCAAATAAATAACAAAGCAGCAATATTATATACCCATAATTTTCAAAGGTCCATGTGCAGTATGGCAAGTGATTTTAGACGGTCATCTCTTTCACCATGAATACTTTCTTGGCATAAATACAGTCGTTTTTGTTAAAACAATATGTTTTCTTTTAAGTCCATTTCTTATGATGATAAAAATATCAATCGAACAATTCGAAAAACTATGAATAAGAACCCCGTGTCAACATTTTTTTCAAAACGTTGTACCTATTCACTCAAAAGAGGATCTTCTTTTTCTGAATTTCATTCCACGAAAAGATTATTCAACAAGGGGTCTAAAACTTCTTCAAACGTAGAATGGTATTGAAAGTTTAGTTTGAAGATATCAATTTTCGATGACCAAATATCAATGGTTAGCACAACTTTTCCCTATGGGAAAATAACATAGGATATTTAGTTTTTAACTTTAACGAATTCAAATACCCATCCCCTTTTCAGAAATTGTTGATGTACTGTAGTGTAGAAGAGACTTTCGATATGTTTAAATTGAGAAAAACAATATCCTCTTTTTAGCCTTACATTTAAAAAAATGCCAAGGTGGGGTCCTAATCTATAATTTTTCAGAGAGTTGGATTGATATTTTACTATCATTGGGACTTCTCTTGAAAGAAAGCATATTTTTGATATTTTGTATTTATTCCATAGTTAGCAAGATATTCAGAGGAAAACATGTCAAAATAAAAACGGTATTTTTGTAATCAGTGGTAAAATATGATATTTTTGACAAATTTTCACTTAACCATAGCATACAGTGTTTAAGCCATGACATACGGCGCCGTATGCTATGAATTATGGATTGTTGCTTCTTCAGACTCAAAACGAGGCTAAGTGTCAACATCGCCGGATCTTCGGAAAATTTGAATTAAATCACTTAATTTCCGACGATTCTGATGATGACTTTAACTATGGAATACTTTAACTATGGAATAAAAAGAACATCCTATGATTTACTCGTGATATGATTTTAATCCACTCGTGCAGATATACCCATTTGTGGATAAAAATCATCACTCATTAATCATAGGATATCCTCTATTTATGTCCAGAAAGTATTCACGGTGAAAGATATGACCGTCTAAAATCACTGCCATACTGCACATGTACAAAGGTTGAAGTATAAAACAGCTTATAAATATATTGTATTTCCTGCTTGATTTCCAATATGAATTTTATTCCAGGGTAATATGATATTGACTAAGGGAAATATTGTGACAAAGTTTAATTTTTAGTTCATAGATTTTTGAAACTTAGGTCATAATACTCTACAAATTGCTTACAAATACAGAAATCTTGGGATAAATAATTCTGTTATGCTGATATCATCATAACGGCAGAATGTTTTGGGAACTGGAAGCTTTGTTTACTGTAGACATTGAAGATACATCATTTCTTGACATGTGAATATAAACAACTTTCGAATAAGACATCATAATGTAAAACAAGAAGAAATTGTTCACTTCCATTTCATTTTTGTAAAATTAATTTAGGCTTCTAAGATGGAAAATGTTATTAATTTAGTAATTTATCACTTTTACCTTGAACTCAATGACACAATCTTAAACTTCTATGGATGTTGCAGAGTGCCAAAGTTAAACTTAGATAAAGATATCTTGCATTCAATTGAACATGTTTTATAGTAAGGACTGGTGGTAGATTTGACAGGTAAATCACATAGCCAATGGCAAGAAGTGGTTCCAAGAAAGGGGGAAGTCTAGTCTATTGAGTGACAGTATAACTTTGAATGAAGCCAAGAAGCTATCATATTCAATTAATGATGTTTTGTCTAGCTTCCATAGATTCATAAACATATTGGTATATGATGTCATTTTTATAAAACAATAGGATATGATAAATTGATGGGTGATGATGTACAAATTGACCAAAAAAAAGTATTTTGTAGGTGTTTACATTTTGATATATGAAAAACATTGTAATGTAATTGTATAAAGAATTTGCTAACTTTTATTGTTTAAAATATTATAAAACATGTATTTTGAAGAGATAATGACTTAATGGTTTATATGAGTAAGGTAAAAAGTTCATGAGAATTGTCTGAACCGAGGTTCTGGGATTCAGTTATTAATCATACCTGTCTCAAAAGTTTCAACAAAAACTGAAATAAATGGGAACTTTTCAACTTTTTAGAAAATAATGTGGGCAGAAATCTGGCATGTTGATAATTAATCTTCATATAATTTTTCACACTTCTTTCCGGCCAATTTTTGTTAATGGGTTTCAAGGGGATTTCATTGGATAAGACCCCTTATTTTGGCGGGGCCCACATAAAAAAATTGGGTATAAAAGGGGCAATTTTGTCTGAAATCCTCAGAACCTCGTTGCGTGAACTCGGGACTAACCAAAAACTGTAAGTAGCCGATTGAAATGATATTTATGGACTTTAACTTTTCTGTATTAAATTAATATTTTAAACTTTATTTGTTTTCATGTTTTGTAAAAGATAGAGAGACTCAACTTCGCCACAATTGGTGGCAGTGGTGGGATAGATTGACTAGGTTCCGCCCTGGTCAAGGCCCACATTTCTGTGGCCTTTGTATTGTCTCAATATTTTATTGCATAAGCATGAAAACATTTGAAAATTATTTAGAAAATAATCAGTGGATGGCAAACATATTGGATTGAGTTATATTTAAATTAAACATTTTGCAATTTGGTCAGTTGTTATTTAGATAAGTATTCGTCAGTTTCTTAATACAAAATGTTTATCAGAAGGAAGTTGTATGGAAGGCTGTAACTTTGAGATTAATACTCTCAATCTGCGTAAACATTTGGATATATTTACTTGGCAGCAGGTATAAACATATTGAGGATACAGCAAGACTACGGTAAAACACTTCATTTTCATGCACAGAAAAGATGTTAAATAAACTGTCAGATATTTGGTTGGTTTATTATTAAGAATGAAAAGCATAATGAAATGATTTGACCAAGTTCTTCAAATAAGTGACTTAAATAAAGAAATTGAGAATTTCTTTTTTTTTAAATATTTCAAAGGTTGATATTCTTGATGATCATTTTGATTTTAAACAAAATTAAGGTAAATAATATAAAATAAGCTTATATGATTGTTGGAAAGATTTGTTGAACATTTTTAGTACAGCATTTCTTTAGTTCAAATTATATATCTGTTTGTTTTAGGAGGGATCATGTATTCAACTTTTGTTAAGAAAATAACCCAATATTTTGATTCTGGAGTATGAAGTATATTTTCTGTTTTTCTTGTCGGTGAATTTTGACTTAGATTTAGTTATTAGTAGATCTACAACATGACCGAGCTGTTAATGATTCATATTCACGTTTGACTGATAAAATAAGTATGTTTTCAGTAAATTCAAAATAATGTTTTACTTACCCTCAAAATAACATGTTGACCAGTACTGAACTTTTTATTTTGGTTTGAATTCCAAGAAAATCTGAAACTTACTTTTAAAGCTCCTGATAAAATGATTTCTGGTTGTTTTGTTTTGCATTGTTTTTCTTAGAATTGATTTAATATTATCTGTATTGAATTTATTCATTTCAGTATTAATCCAGTTTGTTGATGTTGTTCCATTGTTAAACTGTTGTGATGTGACCAGTTTTATACAGGCATACATTTCTGTTCTAGCTATTCAACTTACTTGGGATAATCGTGAACTAGTTTATGTTATGTTGTGTTATGATAACCGTTTTGACATTTTGGGGAAACATCTCCCTGGAATAATTAATTGTTGATAAGGTGTAACACATTCAAATATAAACTGTGAAAGTATCACTACTGTAAAACACTTTTTATGAATTGATTTTATTTTTTGCGAAATTTGAGGAAATGTAAAAGATGACACTTTTTGTTGAATAAACATAGCCAGTAATTTTTGTTAGACTTGTATTTACAATTTAATAACAAGTACACCGCAGGTAATTAAATTTTAGAATGCCAAGGATTACCTTAATTTTCCCGAATCAGGGATCACTTCCAATAACTGGTCTTCAATACAGTCTTATTAAGCGATCTAATTTACTTTTAAGAACATATAGATGTCTTAGCAATGAACGCATGTCAGATGCTCAAATTATAGTGCCAGGCTATATTAAACTGGATGAATTTCACATTTTCAGGAATTGTCACAATTCATATGTAAAAAACGGGTTTGTTCGATACAATTTTGAGAAAATTTCGAAACTTCAAAAGAAATACGAAAACATCACAGAATTTTTCGAATTTCAAGATGTACCATCAACCCTAAAAGCCAACTGCATCATAAAAATTCAAGATTTGGTGCAGATAAAAGACATAACAGAAATACCACTTCCAGAACTATTCAAAAAGTATCTTAAGTTTTCTGAATATTAAGTAAATAAATAATTTATGCTTTGTTCAATGACTTGCATAATTTGTAACATCACATTTCTGACACTGAATAGATTAAGATGAAGTCAAGGCAACTTTAAATACTGTTGCCACATCTATTTAGGAAATGTAAAGTATGACTCTTTTTGTTAACTTAGGATATCCAGTAATTTTTGTTAGACAATCCATAACAACTTGCCATCTATTGATTAAAATCATAAAAAAAATTAACACATGGAAATTACCATGAAAGGTTCATGTTTTTGGCCAAACCGAGATTGTGTAATGGAGTTCTCAATAAAGTCGACTTTAAACGACTCAGTCAAACTAGATCATTGAAGTTGAGCATAGCTGAACCTGAGATCAAATCCCTGCGCAAGATTTGATTGACGAATAGGACGATGGAATGATAAAGGGTGTCCCGTATCCTCTGATGTTGATATATATACACCAAGAATACAGAAGAAGAGGGACCAAGAAGCCAAAGACCAATGGGAACGTTTTATGATAAAAACAGTTGGATTAAAATATGGTGAAATGAGCTGATGCTTTAGAACAATCCTTTGATGACAATATGCAGACATATTGAGACAACTCAACGACAGAGAGGAGGACAGACTTAGGATGAAAGATGCTGAAAACCATCAATGATCTATGTATATAATTAGCGACAATTGCAGGGAGTCTAGACTGGGGGCTCCATAAAGTCAACTACTACTGCGCCAAAATATTTGATTGTGGTAGCAAAGACATGCAGTTGTTCACACATGCACTCACAACCTTACAAGCTGGCAGTCACGTCAATACGAGTCATACATCTATTTTCTCGGGAGTAATTCCAAGAAAATACTGCCACTTGTGTCGCACCACGGAAAGCGACGTCAATTTCCGCTTATGTGATGAAGTCAAAGAATTTCGAACCAGAGAGCGAGACATGTTAACCTATCAACGATGTATGAAATGAAACACCAGGAAGTCGTGTCGGGAGGTTTGGTAACATCCATCCCTACAGATTTACAAGTGCTTCAGATTGATATGGAAGTACTCTCGCCACAGCAATCATTGACAAAAGCCGATGTAGGTGCTTCAAATGGGATCAGTCCCAAAGACAGGGTGTGTGTGTACAAACCCTGCAAAGAAGAAGGCAGTCACTTTTCGAACCTACTCTGTCGCCATGGGGAAGCGACGTCCAATTCCCTACAAACAGGAATGGCCTTCCACTAAAGATGCCCTACGAGGGGGGAACTATAATACCCTTGAAAGTTGGAGCTCAATAAAGATGCCACCAAGAAGGCACACCAATATTCTTGGACTGAGGAACAACCTGATCCGGAAGATGCCACCAAGAAGGCACACTAATATTCTTGGATTGAGGAACAATTACCCATGGGGGATGCCTCCAAGAAGGCACACTAATATTCTTGGATTGAGGAACCACAATTATCTGATCCGGAAGATGCCACCAAGAAGGCACACTAATATTCTTGGCCTGAGGAACGACAATTACCTACAGGGGATGCCACCAAGAAGGCACACCAATATTCTTGGACTGAGGAACGACAATTACCTACGGGGGATGCCACCAAGAAGGCACACCAATATTCTTGGCCTGAGGAAACGACAGTTACCTACAGGGGATGCCTTCAAGGAGGCTAAACAATATCCTTGGAAGGAGGAACGACGGTTACCTGATACGGAAGATGCCATCAAGAAGGCACACCAAAATTCTTGGCCTAAGGAATGACGGCTATCTTCAGGGGATGCCTACAAGGAGGCTAAACAATATCCTTGGAAGGAGGAACGATGGTTACCTGATCCGGAAGATGCACCCAAGAAGACACACCAACATTTTCGGGGAAGCCTACAAAGAGGCAATATTGAAAGTAAGAGGAACAATACCGTTTGTCAGAAAAAACGAGGGTTGCCAGAAGTGAAATCCAAACCTGAAGTACAAAGATTATAGCATATGAACATGTTGAGAAGAAGGAAGTCAAGAAACCTGCTGAATATAACGCATTCGCAATTTGACGGGATTTCAAAGTACACTTTGAAATGGTCTCAGTGTCTAATGATTGGGATGAAGCAACAAAGGCGATCGAACTGGCAACGACTTTAAGGGGACTGCCATTGGGTATATCGTCTGATATAAGTGAAGCAGATAGGCGTGACTATGAGAAACTTTGCTCCGCCTTACAAAATAGGTTTGAACCAGAAGACCAAGGACAAATGTATAAATCAAAGTTGAATATCTCATGGAATATGGAACCTTTCAAGCAAGTAATATCAGAAGTCGACGACCCTTCAGGATGAATGCAAATCGAGAAAATAAACGACAAAATCAGGATGTTAATAATAGCCTAGAAGCTACAAAGAAACTTTACATGTGCGAAGAAGCTACAAGGAACTTGGTCAAGAATGTGCGAATCGACAACAGGGAAACGGGAAATAGCGATTCAGGGGTCAAGACTCAGCTAGTTATAAGAATGGACACAGAGCCACACCGGAATGGCCTGACAACCGCTATTCTGGTGTGAAAGTAGAATCCAATAAAGAACTATATCAAATGAAAGAGACAAGTGGATTGAAGCTGCCAGTGCTTATATATATAATCAACATGTAAACTGCTTGTTAGATACTGGTGCTGCTATGAATATTATAAACAATAAGCATGTCAATTGTATAAAGGAACATTTTGAATTACGTTCAAACCTGATCATTCTCCAAGCAGCATATGGATAAATTATAACTCTAAATCGACAAAGAAGGATGTCATAGGAGATAATTGATGTTTGGGACACCTATGTTGATTTTCTGTTGATATATGACCAACTTTTCTGAGACCTCATGAATTCAGATACCAAGGGGCATGGAGAGTGACAAATTAGGACAGTAATAATCATATATATCAATATATACCCATATAATGGACTATAATCAAATATTAATCGATAGTATAATGACTGACAATTATCATATGCATGTTCAAACTTGTTAATATATTCATTTAGTATATTTGTACTGAAAATGTAATCACTGAAACAAAAAGTTAGCACTTTTCTTAGATCCTTTTATTGTTTGAGGTGGGAGGAATGTGACAAAGTTTAATTTTTAGTTCATAGATTTTTGAAACTTAGGTCATAATACTCTACAAATTGCTTACAAATACAGAAATCTTGGGATAAATAATTCTGTTATGCTGATATCATCATAACGGCAGAATGTTTTGGGAACTGGAAGCTTTGTTTACTGTAGACATTGAAGATACATCATTTCTTGACATGTGAATATAAACAACTTTCGAATAAGACATCATAATGTAAAACAAGAAGAAATTGTTCACTTCCATTTCATTTTTGTAAAATTAATTTAGGCTTCTAAGATGGAAAATGTTATTAATTTAGTAATTTATCACTTTTACCTTGAACTCAATGACACAATCTTAAACTTCTATGGATGTTGCAGAGTGCCAAAGTTAAACTTAGATAAAGATATCTTGCATTCAATTGAACATGTTTTATAGTAAGGACTGGTGGTAGATTTGACAGGTAAATCACATAGCCAATGGCAAGAAGTGGTTCCAAGAAAGGGGGAAGTCTAGTCTATTGAGTGACAGTATAACTTTGAATGAAACCAAGAAGCTATCATATTCAATTAATGATGTTTTGTCTAGCTTCCATAGATTCATAAACATATTGGTATATGATGTCATTTTTATAAAACAATAGGATATGATAAATTGATGGGTGATGATGTACAAATTGACCAAAAACAAGTATTTTGTAGGTGAAATTTACATTTTGATATATGAAAAACATTGTAATGTAATTGTATAAAGAATTTGCTAACTTTTATTGTTTAAAATATTATAAAACATGTATTTTGAAGAGATAATGACTTAATGGTTTAAATGAGTAAGGTAAAAAGTTCATGAGAATTGTCTGAACCGAGGTTCTGGGATTCAGTTATTAATCATACCTGTCTCAAAAGTTTCAACAAAAACTGAAATAAATGGGAACTTTTCAACTTTTTAGAAAATAATGTGGGCAGAAATCTGGCATGTTGATAATTAATCTTCATATAATTTTTCACACTTCTTTCCGGCCAATTTTTGTTAATGGGTTTCAAGGGGATTTCATTGGATAAGACCCCTTATTTTGGCGGGGCCCACATAAAAAAATTGGGTATAAAAGGGGCAATTTTGTCTGAAATCCTCAGAACCTCGTTGCGTGAACTCAGGACTAACCAAAAACTGTAAGTAGCCGATTGAAATGATATTTTTGGACTTTAACTTTTCTGTATTAAATTAATATTTTAAACTTTATTTGTTTTCATGTTTTGTAAAAGATAGAGAGACTCAACTTCGCCACAATATGTGAGTGAGTGTCACTGTAATATTGTGTAACAATTCACTACTTTGTAATGGTAGCGTGTGTATTGTGGATTGCTATCGAAGTATTGATATATTTCAAAGGTATTTTATGAGTAAATATATATTAAATTATGGTTTATATACTCAATTAGTGTAATAAATGGGTGTTACTAATATTGTTTTACTGGAGGTGTTAGCCACTTCTAGAAAGGTGCTTATGTGTATGCAATTGCCTGAATTAAAGTATCGGGTAATCTAGCCACTTCTAGCAAGGTACCTATGTGCATGGAACTGTATCACTTAAGGTATCTGGTGTTCTAGCCACTTCTAGCAAGGTGTATATGTTCGTGTAATAGCTTCAATTATGGTGATGAGTATTCTAGCCACTTCTAGCAAGGTACCTATGTGCATGTAATAGTCTCAATTAAGGTGACGGGTGTTCTAGCCACTTCTAGCAAGGTACCTATGTGCATGTAATAGTCTCAATTGAGGGGATGGGTGTTCTAGCCACTTCTAGCAAGGTACCTATGTGCATGTTATAGTCTCAATTGAGGGGATGGGTGTTCTAGCCACTTCTAGCAAGGTACCTATGTGCATGCAATAGTCTCAATTAAGGCGAGGGGTGTTCTAGCCACTTCTAGCAAGATACCTATGTGCATGTAATAGTCTCAATTGAGGGGACGGGTGTTCTAGCCACTTCTAGCAAGATACCTATGTGCATGTAATAGTCTCAATTGAGGGGATGGGTATTCTAGCCACTTCTAGCAAGGTACCTATGTGCATGCAACAGTCTCAATTGAGGGGATGAGTGTTCTAGCCACTTCTAGCAAGGTACCTATGTGCATGCAATAGTCTCAATTAAGAAGATGGGTACTCTAGCCACTTCTAGCAAGGAGCCCACGTACATGCGACTGTATTACAGAAGGTATTAGGTACCCTAGCCACTTCTAGCGTATCGAGGGTTCTAGCCACTTCTAGCGTATCAGGTATTCTAGCCACTTCTAGCGTATCGGGGGTTCTAGCCAAATTTAGCAAGGGACCTATGTACATGCGACTGTATCAAAGAAAGTATTAGGTACTCTAGCCACTTCTAGCGTATCGGGTATTCTAGCCACTTCTAGCGTATCGGGTATTCTAGCCCCTTCTAGCGTATCGGGGGTTCTAGCCAAATTTAGCAAGGGACCTATGTGCATGCGACTATATTACAAAAGGTATCAGGTACTCTAGCCACTTCTAGCGCATCGGATATTCTAGCCACTTCTAGCGTATCGGGGGTTCTAGCCAAATTTAGCAAGGTACCTAGGTGACTGGAGGAGGGGGGGGGGTCAATATTGATACACCTGTAGTTAATATATGGGACTGTGCTAGAGGTTATGTATATAGATTGTGTTAATAGAAGTCAAATATAAATGGGAGGGGGAATAAGTGAGTTCTCTCCACACTCACTAATAATAAACAAAACAACCAATTAACAAATTACTTACTCTATTTCAAGAGTTAACTGATTAACATATATACAATCAATACATACACACTCAATGGTAAGTTGTCACTACTACATATGCTATGTATCTCAATACCCTGGCACTAGTTTTGTAATGTATTGGCTGAAAAAGGCTAGCAGGGGAGCTTAGCTGATAATAGCTAGAAATGACGTCACTTGGAGCTAGAAAGAGCTGATATAGCTACAAAAGGCTGGAAAATGCTAGATAAGGCTATAAATTCACCTAGCTCTTCACACTAAAGTCACTAAAATCGGTATCAAAACGTTCCTGTCTTAGCTGGGTGGTCGTATGGGTCTGTAATAGTGGGTCTCACCCACCCTCAAAGGCTCAAAACTACAGAAACAAGGAAGAATTGATGCAAAAGTGTGGAAATATACTCAAAATGACCGTTCACTTCAATGTATGAAAAGTTGGCTAAATACAATAAAATTAGCCTATATAACTACCTGTTCAGGCGCAGCAACACCCAACGTCAACTCGGCCATAGTTATACGTTTACGAAATAATCCTAGTACGGAAACAACTGGATACGAGTACGAGCGAAAGTAATCCGTCTTCTTGATCAGAACAACACGTTTCACAATGATCTCGCGAGAAGAGACCCCTTGACATAGAAGTCAAAACTGGCAAAATTGAGAAATAAGGGGTAACAATCACCTCTATAAGGCGAAAGATATTAAGTATAGTAAAGTGAATACTGACAAAGTGTGTGAGCTGGTGTGAAGTGAATTAAATAAGAGTAAGTAGCCGAACATAACAGAACAAATGAAATCTCGTCTTAGAGATTTCGAACGTAAACAAACATGGCGGAAAAACAAAAAAAATACGAAAATTTGAAATTGACCAAAGATAAGTTAATTTTACTAAAATAACAAGCGGTGCCAGAGTTTTACCCAGGCTTAAAAGTAAGTATGAACACCAAACTTATATACAACTTACTAAGAAACGGTCCCAGGTTCAATACTGGGCCGTTACAATTGCAATTACCTTTCTATTCCATAATACAATTTTTCTATGGCCCTGTTACAAGTTAATAGGCTATGAAAGTGATACAATTTGAACCACATGATGCACTATGACCATTCTATGATGAACTGCTACTAGTCTCCCTGGTAGATTCAGGATTATAATACTTTTCCAAGATAGTTTTTTCACCAAATCAATTTTCAGTGAATACGATCCTAATACGATTTTTCTCCGAGACAATACTTTTTCGAGTATATAGTATATACGATTTTTTCCGGGACAATACGATTTTTCGAGTACATACGATTTTTAGAGGGACAATACGATTTTATTTCCCAGGGAAAACAATAGTATTATGAAAGAATGTAAGCTTTACACTAGAGTATATGAGGAAAGACGACTGTAGTGAAAATGATCTAACAAAAAATGAAGACATACAGTGTTACAACGTACCTGATTTCACGTGATGAGTTTTTACCGGAGGGTGATCTTCTGAAGGTTTTTCTGCTGTAGGCGGTGGTGGCGCTGGTGTTGTCTTCCTTCGACCCCCTTTTCCTCTGCCTATATTATTACAAAAAGGGCGTTTCAACCATCATCATTACACATTTCGGGATTTGTTTTGTCCTCATTTGTTATTATTAACCTCAATGTCTGCAACCTTTTTTTATAATACTAAGTCTGTGATTTTCCAGAACAAACGGTGATTTAGTAAGAACATTTAGGTGAATGCTTGTATTGGTAGTATTATTTCAATACACGCTTGGTCCTAGCAACGGCAAATACATCGAATTAGTAAAACTGAAAAATTTGGGGTAGGGAAAATTAAAAAATATCTAAAATTTCGAAAAAGGAATCATCATAATTCTGTTATGACAATTCGCTTAAACATTCCGAAATACGCAAAAAGGTACAGTCTTATTGGGATCCCTTGAAGGACTTGGAAAATTTCATGAAAACGCAATTATAGATTTTTGAAAAAAAGTGGTGGAGAACATAGGTCATTTAGTTTTTTGGACTTCTTTGGTATTTTTCTAAAACATTTCTGCCACCATTTTGGATACAATGCCACCTATCAAAACGTTGCCAGACATGAAGGCTATCAATTTTCAAAAGATTTCCTAGGTGACTCTCTCCATAATGCCAAAGACTTGCCTTTATCTGAGGATAGTGATACTGACATGGAATAGTTTTAAAATAACTAAAATATCTGTTAGGGGTTGGGTCAAAATATCGATGTCAATCGAAAAACGTAATTAATTTCATTAGGAGGGAGGGGGTCAAACACTGATTTCATTAGGTGACGGAAATCGATTTTCGTTTTCCTGGGAATTTCAATTTTCAAGATTTTTGGGTTCGTTACAAGGAGGAGGGGTGGTTTAGACCTAAATAAATCAATTATGTTTTTTGACGGACATCGATATTTTGACCCGACCCCTTAGAAACCGTACATTCAGCTTTCAGCATCTGTACCTATTGGTACCCATAGAAATTCAATAAATACTAATATGTTGTATCAACGCTTTAGAATATTAATATAAAATATATTACAATACAATTTTTTGACAGTATACCAGTACATGTATTTTGACTAAAAAATTCAAACATTTTCCTTGTGTTAAGTATGGTGCAAATACTACTCAAAGGCTATTAAGATACCTATTCCCCATGGAAATAAACTTAATGTCAGGTTTCACTCATGATTTTTTTTTATTAATGTTTAAGGAAATTACTTGATCATTCGATTGATTTTACCAACTTGACCTTTTTGCACAAAGTGACCTCATTGGCTCATCATTTGACCTAATTTTGAAATATTATTGTGAAGTACATTTGTGAGGATACTCTAGATGCAAAATAAGTTTGATTCTGATGTGGGCAGAAAAGGGGGTCTGTTGGGACGGTACCTTTCAGAGGTATTCATCAAGCATGTTTAGAAAAAAACATTTTATCTCAAACGCGATTCGCGAATACTTAGCGATTAACAGCTTTTTACTTAATGGATTTTCATGAAATAAATAATATTGGAAAGATAATTCAATATGCTAATGATTATTTATCAAACAGAGCAATAACTAATAATAACTTTGCATTTTCTACAATATAAGAAACAAGGTAACTATCAATATTTTAGGAATTTCATTTTTATTGGCATGATCTTCAAATTATCATAACTTTGCCCCTCAGTCCCAATCACCTTGATTTTTACGCCAAAAATGTAATTTATACGTGGCTCAAGCTAAAAAACGGAGAAACAAAAATAACTTTGACAGACATTGGGGCTGAGGCCTACTTTTAGCTTTCATTATAGTTTGAGAACTAGACTTCTATTCTCTTTTTTTGTTAAATTATTTTTCAACGAGTAATTCCATATATTATTAATATCATTCAATCCGTTTCTTAAATATACTAATTAATTTCACTTCTGAAAATAAGCGATTTTGTGTAAAATAACTGATTTTCCGGTGCATTATTTTATGTGTGACCAATTTAGCATAGTGTCAGTTCACCATTTGATTCGCCATCTCAACCTTTTTAAAGACACATTATGTGGAGTACCCGACATACTTTACCCGATGAATGTTATCAATTTTTGTTATAGGCATTCATATATCAAATTTATTCAATAAAAATGTTGATCAGCTCCTCGATAGATAGATTTCTTTTGATATAAATAGTTTCTTTATAAACACAAAAGGTCCCAAAAGTCATAAAGGTCGCAATTAAGATTGCACTATAATATATAGATATGAGACCATGTTGTTGTTGATGTTGTTGAAATCTATATTTATAAATGAAAAATATCATCATTGAAGTTAATATGAAAATGACACTAACCTGCCAACACAACCGACGTGCAGCATGCTACGATAAGAAGCAAAGTACAAAACTGCATTCTCTCAGGTAAGGTTTGTTTCTGAATTCCATGTGCGATCATACTACGCCGATTCGTGTATATATAACAAATATGGATAATAAATATGCTAATCTAAAAAATTGATAAATGTTTTCTGCTCATTTAAAAAACATATACATTAAAGGAAGAAACAGCTCCCAGAATTATTTTAGTGCACATTGGGCCTAATAAACCAATCAACGTGCAGAATATGTACACGTGATTTCATACACGAATAGTGTTCCACCAAAGTTATTGAAACTTAAAGACCATGGCATACTATGAACTTTGGAAACGAACCTCCTCTGGACATTGTTAGTATTTGCTACAATTTAATAGTTAGTTTAATTCAGTTTATTTCAAACAAGTAAAGGGCACCAGGTCCATAGTTTTACAAAAATAATACAATACATGTTTACCACTACCATACTAATGAATATTTTCAATGGATATCAATGGTTGAGCGTATATTTTATTTGATCAACTCTGGCTTTAACATTTTATTGTACATTGGGAATAATGGAATAACAATTATATGTTCTTTATAACAATAACATTTTAACATCACAACAATAATTAATGAATGTAATCCTGTTTGTAGGCGATGGGCGAATGCAAGTCAATTCAAATAGCAAAACAATTGCATTCAGTAGGTCACTGTCAATGCTACTTTAATGGGAAGTTTGTATGGGAAAGTATATAAAACGTGACAAAAATTATATGGAATGATTAATTTGTAATGGCATTCGATATGTAATGTTTTATGGAGTATGGCCATCTACACAGGATGACACAAACAGTGTGTTGCATTACTTGTTTGTCTCCATGACTTCTGACTTATTTAGTACATTAAAACTAGACTCCATGGAGCAGAAAAAGTTTCAGATGACTAGCTCAACTCAACTCTTATGAACATTACGAGATGTGCTCTAAATGTCAGGCACGTCTGGATCCTATAGGCAAAGTTCTCGACGGCCCCAACACGTTCCCCACAGAAATGACCCTGATCTTTCTGGTGATCTCTCTCTTTTCAGGTCTTCTATGGTTTGAGGGTCTGTTCAAGTAACCCCAGACATAAAAATCTGGAGGGTTCAAGTCAGGTGAAAATGGTCAATAACTTTGCCCGTAGAATCCAGAAGTGTGGCTGCAAAATAATGGACGACATTTAGAGCACTTTTTGTGTCACCTTTACTGTGGAGGAACTCATTAAGCGAACTACGAAAACGGATCCGTTTTATAACAAAATGGCGCAACCGTTTTTCATGGTCTTATGCTTCACAAAATGTAAGATTTTGCGAACGAATCACTTCGTAAGACTCCAAAACCATCGACACACTTCCTCACTTAAGTTACGTAAATGAACTCACTAAAATACGAAAACGGGCTCACATCTTGGTTTAATAGTTACGGAAACGAAACAGTTCCAATGAAATATACTAAATGGCATGTGTCTCCTACCACTTGTGTAGTTTTTGTAATACAGGTATAAAATATTTCTAGTCCTTCCGAAATAGAAAATATTGTCTGGCGTATCTTATTCCCTAATATTCTCCTAGGGAATACAATCCCATGGTAGACTACGTGGTCTCAATCGGACCGAAATACTTTAACTACATGTAAAATACATGTATAGTATTTTATTATGATACCCCATTTGTATTTTAGTGGCTTATTCAGGGTCACATGATGTGAAATTGATGAAGTTAATGAACTTATTTGTCTTATAAAAGAAAAGATACTTCGATTTTATGGTTTTTAAAAAAATGAGGTCTATGGGAATTTCCCTGACCGAAAAATCACATTTTAAAAGAAATTTAATTTCAAAGTTGATAAACACTTTTCAAAACCACATTTCTAGATGTAATAGATACGCGTAGAAATAATATTGATTTACGTCATAAAACATTCAAAGGTCAGTCAAAGTGATATCATATTTGAAATCTACATGTAAAAGTACATCTAAAAATCACCCTATGCAGACAGAGCCTGTGGGAAATATTGGGTGCGGAGCAAATTAGCAGAGGGTGCGGAGCTAACGGTTATTTTTGAATTTAAATTTGGGATATTTCTGAAACTAAGCCGTTTTGGGACTTCAAATATACCAAGATATGTGTATTTGACACCAAATATCAATACAATTGTGTAAATAGTAGCGCAATTCATTCTATAGCGACGCAATGTGCCTTAAACCTTTCCCAGACCTATATATTTTGAGACTATCCTTTTAATACTGAGTCCCCAGCATTCATAAAAAATGGTGTCCAAGGTGCACTATCTATACAAATTATTTTTGCATCTTGGAAGCCAGGCAGTATCTGTGTGATTTTATAAAAATTCGGAAATGTTCTTCAGATATGAGCCCCTCTAAATATTGGGTGCGGAGCAGCTCCATAAACGTAGCTCCGAGTAGATTAAAATGATATTCTGAAAAAAAATCATTGGATGTTCTTATTATCCTACACTTATAAGAAGTGTTCTAAATATATAATATACCTTTCAAAATGAATTTCATGCCAAATAGCGTCAATTTGGTGGAAAAGCAACAGGAGTATATTATTAATATTATCGTCACAATATCCTCCGCATATTGGGTTTTCCGGAGTTTATCGTCAAGATATCCTCCGCATATTCGTTTTCCGGAGTATATCGTTGCGTTATCATCCGGTTATTCATTTTGCCAATATATATCAATTGTATTTTCTAATGTTATTATACATTTAGCACACTAAGTGTAGGATACTTTCTTTTACTGGACATATTGTAATTTGCATAATCATTAGATACATAGGGGTGATATGAAAATTGAACAACTAAAACTGACAATATTTAAGTTAAAGGGAACGTTTTACCATACCTGCCGTGCTATCTGACCCGAATGAGCCACCTGATGGTGAAACTGGCAACTACCTCCTTGCATCTGAGTAATTGTACATGTAGATTTCATATTTGATATGATCACTTTGACTGTATTAGATGTAAATCAAGATTATATCAACTCGCATCTAGTATATTCCAATGGTCTACATCCATTTATTTAAAATTATTCAATCAGAAAATATCAACTTATTCATGAATAATAGTCTCTATAAGTTATTGAATGATTTGAAGTGCAATACAGGATATATTCTGCTCGAAAAATTCCGTATTGGAACGAGAGGAAGTCGAGTGCCAAAACAGAATATCGAGAGCAGAATATATCCTGTATGGCACTTCAAATCATTCTATAACGTTTTTATCGTGTGATCCTCTGTATTGCTTCTGATAATGTCCCCTCCGCACCAACATTTTCTGTATTGCAACGGAGATGATCAATGGGGACAATCTCAGTAGCAATACAGAATGGTACAGCACAAGAACTGACCAATCAGAAGGCTTCATTTTACAGATCATACGATAAAATATTATATTCTCTCTGAATAGATAAAATGCTGATGTAGAACAGCAGAAAGATACATTCAATTTATTCTTATTTAATAAAGCCATTGACACCACGTTCGCTTACAGTTACATTTAGTTCCACATGGTGAATTTTGGATTTTTGGTGACAGAAACCTTGCGGTTGTCGTTCGTCCTTTGAATCATGGCTTTTTAAAGAGACTCTATTGAGACTTCTCTGTGGCATTTTTTCTTTATTCCTTTTTGTTTTGAATTTTTAACACCATAACATTAACTAACTACTCAATATGCAACTTTTCACCGCGTAGAATTTTAAAATATTAAGTTTGAAAATTCCATTTTTATAATGGAGCTCAATGGAAAAACTACATAATTTGAATTATTTTCAAACGTAGCGGCGCGATTTTGATAAAATTGACAGATATAATAAATATTGGTAAGACAAAATGTTTGATGAAAAATGAAGAAAATTCACCGTCCTGGTTACGCAAACTATAGAAAAATCTGAAATAATCATAAAAACCTGTAAACATAGATTGAAGGGGGTGATTTTCATTTATAATGTGCCTTTCACTACTACAGGGTAACCATAATTTTGGTACTGATTTGATTTTTCAATGAAATCATTTCTATAGTGTATAGTCAGTTTAAATAATACAATTGGTATATTTCTTTACTGAACAGTGCAATCATTTATTTATTTATCAACAGTAATGCAAACTACATATTATACAGTTAGTACAATATTAAAATAATTCTATTAAAATTAAAGCATTGCCAGAATGTGTTGACAGCTGGCAAAAAATTGAAGAATTTGAACAAAAATAGCCACCCAAAGACACTTACACCTGCTAATTGCCACTTTGCAAATAGTTTATTCAAGCAAGAAAACTATTTGGAAAAACGTAATTTCGGGTTGAACATGGTACCCACCACTCTGGTTACCTTAGCAACCATCTCTCAAGAACCAATCAAAATTGAGGTCCCAAAGGACCTTATACACCCTCCATTGGGATCTCCCCATGAGAAAAAAATAATTCATCTGATTTTTCAAAATGAGTATTCTGCTTTAATTATTACATTTATATGCACACTAGTATCTTGTTGACCTATATTCAGCACTGTATTGATGTATAGGCCACTTATTAGGGTCATAATTCAATCATGAAGTGTAGAGGCATATGATTCCAAACCAGGAAGTATTTTTGTGTCTGTCAAAATCCATTTGCATCCTACGCATCCCTACATCTTATCCAAATATGTTACTACATAATGAAATAAAATAGTATATTCTTTGGTTTTACAAAGTTGTATGCTTTTTGATAAGTGTAAAAGTTGTTTTTGGAGCATTTTTCTATAGCCATTTTGTAGGGAAAAAATGATGAAAAAAAGTACAATCTTTTAATTTTAAGTATGACCTAAATCGATTGCAAACTTCATATTTGCACATTTGATGGGATAAACCATTAGTGCCATATTGTGAAATTATTAAGTTTGCAATCGATTCAGGTCATAGTGTATTTTTGGTATTTGTGTGATAATCAATAGAAACCAACATGAGGATCTGCTGATATCCTCATGTTAAGTCAATGAAGCACAGCCCCATGTAAGGCAATACAACCTTACTAAACTAAATGGCCCCTATCTCAGCCTATGTGTGCCCGAGCATTTTAATATTTTCCAAAGAGTTATATGACATTCTATTCTTCATGTTACACCTAACAATTATTCATTTTGACCATAGGGGTATTTGCCAATAATCGCACCTCTTCCTTTTAACATATAATGTATAAATGTATAACACATATGTGTACCAAGTTTCATTGTAAAAGTCCTATTTTCCTTTAAGTTATGGCATCAACTGCAAAACTTTTTGAACCACCTAAGTATATACCTTATTAGATGCAGTGAAGGAGTTAAATCATTGGGATATGAATAAATCATGCAAAACATATTTTGTACATATTTCTCATCATTTAGGGTTACCCAGTAGTTTACAAGCTGACCTTTGCAAAATATATTTCACTTACTATCTTCATTCGCTATCACGTTATCTAGTTTCTTTCCAAATTGGCCTGGATTGCCTGGTTTATTGGTTTTAGCGAACCGTCCATTTTGTCGAACCATCATTTTGCTAAGGTTGTTTGTGATGAATATACAATATTCAGTTACATATAACTGTACAGCAACTTTATGCAAGGGAAGGTAATTGTGTGAGAGCACATAAAGTACATGAAGTATTGACCCACTTGTCTCAGTGAATCTTATAAACAGTGCATAAAGTTTTTTCTATGCAATGATTGGCTCACCGTTACTTATAGTGTAAGTTATTTCATTTCTATACAGTGTGGAATAGAGTGTATAAACTTTTACAGTTTCAAGCAGGTTTTAGTGTTTTCTGACCAATGATATATTCAGACTTATTCCTTTCACGATTATGTAATACTGACCTACATATCTGTATAGCATATCTTTAAAGCCCATGTTTGAATCGACCATTTCCTATATCGATATAAAAAATGGATAAATAGATGGCAGTGTGGGTGTTGGTAGGGTTAGACTACCATTAGCAGAACGTCACTTAATTTTTGAAAAATTCAATGTTAGAAACATCTTTAATGGGAAACTATGTACCTGCGTGGGAAGTAGCAATAAAGGCTAAGCCAAAATTGCGCACTTATGTAAAATTTAAAAAGTGTATAAAGTAGATAAGTATCTAACATTGAATTTTTCAAAATTTAAGCGAAGTCTAGCAGCTCAGTTTAGACTAGGTATTTTGCTACTTAGGCTAGAGACAGGCAGATTTAAGGGCGAAAATGTGGAGGAAAGATTATGTATATTATGTAACGGTAACTCAGTTGAAACAGAAATACATTTTTTATTCCATTGCAATAGATATGATGATCTGAGAAAACATATTTTGATGAAGTAGATTTTAAAGATTTGGATAATGAAGGTAGCAAAATTGAATTTCTTTTTAGGGAACGTACCTGTTAACTTGTTAAATTTATTAAGATGGCTTTTGTGCGGAGAAGGATATTCATTTACAACCTGTGATATTGATTTTCGTGCATTAATTTTGTATTTTCTATTGTTAACAGTGGTTAATAAGCCCAAGGTGGGCTGGGTAAAATTGTAATTAATTTTTTATATTTTATATTTGTAAAAAAATTGTAAAACTGACCACTAAAAATAAATAAATAAACTAAACTAAACTATCAAATGTGATGAACAACGTAGCAGTACGGATACAGGCTGCCATAGAAATATGAGGTTACATCGGTTATGAGGTGTAAAAAATAAAGGGTTAAAGCATCAAAAAGACAAGACTGAAATAAAAATGGTGTATTGGGAAGAAAACTTTCATGTTTTGGCTACATGACCATGCAAAAAATGTCTGAAAATATTGATTGGTTTATCTGTGCTCTTGATATACTTTTGGGGCTTATCAAGCTTCCTGGTCAACTCAACCCCAAGTCAACTCAACCCAAGTCAACTCAACCCTTAGTCAAGTCGACCCCAAGTCAAGTCGACCCTTAGTCAAGTCGACCCCAAGTCATCTCGACCCTTAGTCAACTCGACCCCAAGTCATCTCAACCCTTGGTCAACTCAACCCTTAGTCAAGTCGACCCAAATGATTTTACTTGTTTTAAGTAGATTAAAATACAATATAATATATCATTAAATAGTACTTCGTTTAATATTTTGATAGTATTTGATTTATCACGTGATCAAAATGGCCGGATTCAATCGATACTTCTCTCCTGAAAATACCTTGGATGCCGCCGACTCAGCCAACATATAGTGGATTTAATGTGATACAAACGTAAATGGAGTAACAGTCCTCAAATATATCACAAAAACTTGGCGATAGCTAGACGCTTTTGCTTTGAAAAGAGGATTTTCCTGACATATTTCACTGGCGGATTAGGGGGGGGGGGCCTGGGGGCCAAAAAAAAAATTGTGGGCCAAAAAAGGCCTTAAGGCCCCAAAAAGTGGGCCTTTTTGATCATTACTGGGCCTTGTAAGGCCTTATTTTTTAATTTCAGGCCAAATTTTGAAGAAAATGGGCCTCAAAATTTCAAAATTTGGGCCCACTTTTGGGTTTTAGGGGCCCAAAAATTTTTTCCGCGCAAGCGCGGCCGTTTTTTTCTCTGATCCCAAGTTTGGGCCCCCCCCCCCCTTGTTGGTTACCAGATCCGCCCCTGTATTTTATTCCCGCCAATTTTTTGACCGGGTCTAGCCTATGCGTAGAAATACAATATAATAACATAATTTTGGATTAATATATGGATATCACCTATAAACTGTAAGTTCATGCTGCTTTATATAATTTAGCGATATATTTCCTCTGTATTCGTGTTCATGGGACTTTGCTGGTTTTGGAAAACAGCTGCACAAACGAATGCACTTAGTGACCTCTAACTTGGCGCGGACGTCAGAGTACGATGTAAACAATAACAAATAAACATTCCCAAGTGTATAATAACGATCACTGGAAGTATGGCTGATCTGAATTCATGCGTAGAAGTGATCCTGGAATCTATGGATTGTAACCCTAGACACGCTATAATAGAGAGTCTTATACTAGACTTTGATGAGGAGATTTTAGATGAAACACGTGAAAAACTATTTACAGTGAGTTGTGAAAAACTGGCAAAAGATTTAAATACGCAATATGGTCCTACGTCAATAAGGGGCCAAGAACAAACGGAGGAAGCCTTATCATTAAAGAGACGTGTTGGCGACAAAAGGCTGACAAGTATATGTAATGATATATACGAACTGTATGCATATAATTCAGACTTTTATGACATTTTCCCGAGAGGTGTAGTAGGAGCTAAAAGTCATGTCCCCGATGTACATAAACCAGTGAAAAAGACAGAAGATGTTCCAAAGGCAGTTATTCTAGAACATGGTATGAAGATAATAGAACTCTCCCAGAAAATAATCGATCTCACGGATACCATTGAGTCTATGAGAAAAACTCATGCGAAAGATATACAAATGCTGACTGATAAGATAAATCATCTTACAAAGTCAAAAGATAAAACAGAAACTACGAAGTCCAATGATAAAACAGAAACTCACCAACCAAAGGTCATACATACCGCGGCTACACCACTAAATGATAAAAATGCCAACATCACTACCGAGCCTAAATTACCCTCCATTGGTCGAGGCAGAGGAACTTGCCGCTCTCGAAACGTATCTGCACCCGGGCAGTGTCGGGTAGCGACCCCTACCCGTCCATCAGTCCCATAGTGTGACAAGAATAAAACTTTTGAAAATAAAGAAACTCCGAAGCTTATCCCTGTCGTTGGCCATACAGTGTCCAGTAACACGGATTCGTGGTCTACAATTGTGCGCAAACAGCGACCTGTAAAAACCCCCGCTCCCCAAGCTCAATCTAAACCAATGTCAAGGCCTCTGAGTGGGATCAAACATGAACGAGGTGCTACATTCTACATCGAGAATATCGAGATCTGTGATCGAGAGCAGGATAAAGACATCAAACGACAGGTTATTAGCCAAGCAAAGGCAAATAACATCCGAATCATGCAATGTTATGTCATTCATAACCGAGTATCGGAATATCGGGTTGGTTGCAAAATAGTCGTCCCTCAGTCTGCTGCAGAGATGATCACTCAACCCCATGTATGGCCCGACCCTGTTAGGTGCAGGGAATGGGTCCAACGAGGTCGATACACACGATCTAGGCAACATGATGACCTAGATTATGATGATATTCATCAATCTTCTACCGAATATAGTGCATCTAACTATAGAGAGTGGCATGATAACATGTACCAAAATGAATATGTTGAATAATATGGCTTCTATATCAAGAACTATGTACATTTTAATCTGTCTGTTACTGATGAATTACACCATAACTAGTGATCCCAAACATGTAAACACTACTCTACGATTCATACAATGGAACTGTCGAGGATTTAACGTGTCGTCATTGTATATAAACTCATTGTTGAATCGCTGTGATATTATGGCCCTATCAGAACATAAATTATATCCCTGTAATCTTGGCAAGCTAGAATCTATTAACACTGAATTCTGCTGTCTCTGTAAGAGTAGCAAGCAACTGAATGAGATTGATTGTGGTAGGAGATGGGGCAATGGTGGAGTTGCTCTTTATTGGAGAACATCTTTTAATAAGTATGTTACCACTGTAAATACAATGTGTACTGATAGAATTGTATGTATTAAGCTGTCGATATCAAAGAGTTTGCCTATTTATGTTTTTTCCGTTTATATGCCACAACAAGGGTGTACTACTGATATCTATGATGATGTGTTGAATAAATTAGAAATGTTTGTCCGGGAGGCAAATCTGACTGGTTCAGTTGTAATCCTTGGTGATCAGATGTCAATGCAAACTTCGGTCATCTTACTGCAAGTTTTAGAGGTAGTGGTCAACCATCATTAAATGGGATGAAACTATTTGAATTTATGACACGTAATGTTTTAACTGCGATTGACATGGCGAATGACACAACTGGTCCAAATTGGGTCAAGATTGCAGTAAAAAATCCCATTGACGACCATTATAACGTTTCATTTCATAATATATTCATGGGCACAGATCTAGCTCAGCGAAACAGTGCCCAGTGTTCATTGGAGTCTTGTCTAGCTTGCCGTTACAAAATAAGCATACGGTGACCACACCGTTTTTGAGATAACTGAATCTGGAGAGAGCTACCACCGTAAAGCTACCTGTTTCAGAAAATTATTCTGCTCTACATAGTCTCAAAAATCACTCCGCCATCTATAAAAATTCTGTTTCTAACCAAACTTGTCAATGTTTCCTGATAGATTAGTACTTACCCTATCGAAAATAAACCTTGATTCATTTATCAAACACTAGATGGCGCTGCGACGGGACAGAAAAGGAGAAAAGCTTTTTTATACAGAAAACCAAATAACCAACGGTAACCGCTAGTATCCCTACTCCGGACTATATTCATTTTACTTTTCAAATGTCTCGAAATGGTAAACAATATGTCAGTTACATAGACCATATTATTACATCAGCATCACTTGTTAACAACATAGATAAATGTTATGTCATAGACGATGAGCCAGATAACTCATCTGACCATTTACCAATATATACTGCCATGAGTATCAGTGCAGATGCGTGTACGTCAAAAATAACAACTGACAACTTTACGGGGGGTTTTGCATGGAACAAAATATCTGGGTCTGATATTACAAATACGTATACAAAGTCAGTTGAGCATTGTTCTAATGATATTTTATTAAAACTTCAAGAAATTCTGTCTACAAGACCTTTAAGTGATAATGAAATTGAACACTTCACTAATACTCTGGCAGAAACGCTGATTAGCTGCTCGGAATATCATATTCCTAAACGTAAATTTAAACGACATGTTAAGCCCTTTTGGAATCAGAACCTAACTTTGTTAGCTAAGGATAAAAAAGCTAAATGGCATACATGGGTTAACCATGGAAGGCCCCGTAATAATACAAATACTGTGAGAAGACAATATTTAGATGCTAAAAAGGTTTTTCAAAAGGCCTTCCATGTAGCTCAATTTGAATATGAAAGGCAGGAAATGGAAAAGCTATACCAATCCGAGCAAGCTGACCAGCGTTTCTATTGGTATTTGGTAAATAAGCAACGTAAATCAAGAAAATCCCCTACGAGCCCAGTGCTATCAAATGATGGTGAGTTGATTACAGATCCGGATGGTATTCGTAAACAATGGAAAGATCATTTTGAAAATCTTGCAACCCCAACTGAATCTCCAAAATTTGATAATCCCTTTAAACTAGAAGTGGAAGATAGAATAAAATATCTTATAAAGAGCATTACCACGGATGATGTAATTGATGCTGTTAAAGCACTGCACTGTAGGCGGGCCAGTGGGTATGATTCAATAGCTGCCGAGCACTTAAAACATGGTGGGGATATCTTATATCATGGCATTGCTTTACTATATGATTCTATAATCAAAACCGAGTACATTCCACAGAATTTTTGCATAGGCATTATGATCTCAATTGTTAAAGCAGGTAAAGACCCCTTGGTAAAAGATAACTCACGGGGTATAACACTAATGACCATGTTTAGAAAGCTGTTTGACAACATTGTTCTTAAATATGTAAAAACACCGATTTTAAGGTCAATTCCTCTCCTGCAAGGAGCATCAACTGATAAGTGCTCATCTGTTCACACCTCATTATTAGTACAAGAGACTATTGCTCATGGTGTTGAACACAACAAAATGGTTGTGGTTACAGTAGCGGACATTAGAAAAGCCTTCGATTCCGTGTGGATCGATGGGCTTTTACTTAAATTATACAACTGTGGGATTGTTGGTAGGATCTGGAGAGTACTGTATCAGATGTATAAGAAATATATGTGCTCAGTAATGGTAGCTGGTACGTGTTCAGACCTGTTCCCTATTCTGCAGGGGGTCCATCAAGGTGGGGTGCTCTCCATGATTTTCTACCAGTTATATATGGCTGATCTCATTGTTGAAATGTCTAACCTTGATATTGGTGCTTCTGTAGGTCATATTAATTGTGTAAGTCCAAGCTATGCGGATGATACATGTATAATCTCGAATTCTTTTGAAAGTATGCAAATCCTGCTGAACACCTTCAATAGGCATAGCAACAAATGGAGATATAGTATTCACCCTAAAAAATGTTCATATATGGTATTTAATGAAAAAATAGAGCTGGGTGCTCCACAGCGATTAAGAATTGGAGGTGTACAAATATCAAGATCAGAGTCCTTGACTCATTTGGGAATACCACTTTCTACAAAAAATTGTATCACTAATTATGTAGATGACCGTTGCAACAAAGGTCTGAGGCAGTACTACTGCCAACTAGCAATAGGTAATCGTTGTGGGGGGCTCACTCCAATATCTGCCTCAAACTTATATAAGACATTCTCTATTCCAAGCATGCTATATGCAGCGCCTATTATCAATTATCAGAATGGTGATATAATAAAACTAGAAAATACTCAAAGAGACATTGGAAAGCGTATTCAATTTATATCAAAGAATGCAAGCAATCCTCTGTCCTCCACGACATTAGGATGGCTAGATGTCGATTTGTACATAGTTTTTCTCAGACTGACATTTCTTTGGAGCTTATTGAAGTTACCGTTCACAAATATCTATAAAGCGATATGTGTTTACCGCATGTTTTACCTGTTAAACGTAGAAAATCACTGTAACATGTTTTCACCCATAAAAGCAATGCTTCAATGTGCAGATTCATATGGGTTAATAATCAATGTGCGTGATATTCTATACGGCAAATCTGATATTAATAAATGTGCATGGAAAAGGATGATACTGGTAAAAGTCTCAGATGTTCAACTTCAGAGAACATATACAAAAAGCCTAATGTACAGTGGTCTGAATCATTTTCGTAAGTTGAACTTTAATGCACTTAAACCTAATATATGGTGGTGTGTCGCACAGGAATTTTCAAGAGCCATGGCTTCTTGTATTATAATGTTCAAACTGTTAACTGGTGAACATATGCTTAATTGCAAATATCGTGGAGGAGATAACAAATCTAAATTATGTACAATGTGTGACTCATTTGAGACAGAGACTGTAGAACATTTCTTATTTTACTGTAAATCTGAAAGTTACATACAAGCCAGAGAGCAATGGCTATTATCACATACTATGTAAAATTCCAGTAATCTGATTGGTTGGTTACCATGTGAGTTTTCCCGTCTCACACGGCCGTCTCACACGTTACTAGAGGCAACCAGTGATGACGTTTCATATTTTAAAAGAAAACAGTATGATGTCATATTACTTCACAAGAAAGTATGAATGCAACGGTATGACGTCATATTATTTCAAAACGAAATTTCAAAACACACAAAAATGGTAATAGTTACCGTGAGTACAGAGTACTGAACTGAGTCATAATGTCCAAATCAAAATGCTTCATAATTCCTAGACATGTGATAAAATCGTCATCACACGTTTCAGCTTATGTGATACAGGAAATATTCCACTCGGGTAACAATGTATCACCACTCAAGCTTCGCTTTCGTGGATGATACAGTATTACCTTTCGTGGAATATTTCCTGTATCACATGCTGAAACGTGTGATAACTGATAATTTCTGCACTGAATTGAAGGTGAGATTTGATTGTGACACAGTTCTCGGCATTAATGCTACATGTGATCAACATTCTATGTTGAATTTGAGAAAGTTTGCAGAATTTGTCAAAATCAACTATAATATCAGAGCTTCGATAATACAGAACAGACTGTCTAACTGAACATGGACCTTCATCCTCATGATGAATGTCAATGCTCTGAAACACAATTTCATGTATACAGGGTGGGCCAAAAAAAACAATACCCATCTTCAAATCAGGATAAAAATAGTTACATTCAATATGGTACATTGACTCACATACCATTTTAAAGGTTATACAATTTCGAACAATGTGGTATATAACACGATGTCATGAAATCAATAGTAAAGTTTTATTATACTTATTTGGGAGGCCGGGTCGCTATTTAAGGTCTCCAGATTTAAGGGAGAAAATAGTAAATCTGCGGAATTATGTTAATTTTTTATTTATAGAATATCATTCTTTTGTTAGGTGAATACATGCTTGAATACTGATATTTTCATCATTGTGTGACTAAATTTATTGTTTATGAATTTCAGTGTTGTTTAATAACATTTTACACTTTATTTATTTAAACGATTTTCACAATTGCTCAATATACCCCCACCCCCTCCCCTATGCATCAACAATAAGCTTCAAGTGGTAGCACAATCTATCAATAACCTTATTGAGAGATTTCTGTTGCAATTCATTTCAGCACTTTGGGATTCTGTTTCAGCACATCAAAGCTGTTTATTGGATGCTTTTGATTGTACCATTTCCTCGAGATGGCTCCATGTATCGTAATCAAACAAATTACATGTAGCATCGGGGCTGTTGGGTGGCCAAGCATCGAGATCAATCAAATTGACACCTTGTTTGCAAAGGAATGCCAATGTCTCTTGAGATCGATCTATGGTACGGGCAATGTCTTGTTGGAAAATAAAATCCTCGTCACATATACGTTTATTGTCTTTTAACAGACCCCCTTTGAGTACTTATTGATAATAAACAACACTAAAATTCATAAACAATAAGTTTAGTCACACAATATGCAAATATACAAGCATTTATTCACCTAACAAAATGATATTCTATAAATAAAAAATTAACATTATTCCGCAGATTTACTATTTTCTCCCTAAAATCTGGATACCTTAAATACTGACCCGGCCTCCCAAATAAGCATAATAAAACTTTAATATTGATTTCATGACATAGTGTTATATACC
This sequence comes from Owenia fusiformis, assembly GCA_903813345.2. NCBI lineage: Eukaryota > Metazoa > Annelida > Polychaeta > Sabellida > Oweniidae > Owenia > Owenia fusiformis. The sequence continues at coordinate 35,239,774 of CAIIXF020000002.1, forward strand.
AAATTGTTCGAAATTGGATAACCTTTAACATGATATATAAATCAGTGTATCATATTGAACATAGCTATTTTCAGTCTGCTTTAAAGTTGGGTATTGTTTTTTTTTTGGCCCACCCTGTATATACGAGGGTTGTCCCAGAAGTAATGCACTATATGCTCTAACTTTCTTTAATATTCTTCAATTCAGCTGAAATTTTGTGTATATAACAATTGAAGTTTCATCTATTATATCCTGAAGTTTCAGCATCCAACATTAATATTAAGTCTCAATATGGTTGCTATAACAACATGGGGGTAGGGGTGGGCGGGGCAGGTACCAATTTTTCTAATTATGAAAATATCAAAAGTGTTATTTTATTAATATTTCTTTCCTTTAAATGGTAAAAATGTTTGGGAAATTGTTAAATTTATTCAGTATGATGTTAACCAAGTACAAATAATGACATTTAGCACTGTGATGTCATGAATACCACAGTTCAATTGTCACGAATTCAAATACAGTCACAGGCAAGAAATTGCAAAAATGGTTGCAATTCTCACCAAATAACAGGAGGCCTTGCGTTTGGTGGCCTTATTTCATACTTCACTTGGACTCAAAGCCACGCAAAACAACGCTACCATGAAGAAAGTATATAAGGAGTATATACCAGGTAGAACTACAATTATGGGGTGGCAGAAGAGTTTTAAAAGAGACGATTTGACCCTGGATGACAACTCCAAACATAAGAGGCAAAAACTCCACAAGTCAAAGTTGAAAAAATTGCCGAGAGTGTTTGACCTGACAGGCTTCAAAAGTACATAACATGCAAAGGGCAATATTTTGAGAAAATGTGAAATGGGACACTGTGCAATATACATTCATAAAATCTAGGATGTGCTCATAGTAATTTTATTATCTTAAAACGTATTTTTGAGCATACTTCTTATAGCTTCACCAAATGGCATTTGTTGATTAATTATTTCATATTTTCAGTTTTTTATTCCTTTTGACGTGACTGTATAACCTGCCCCGCCCTACCCAAACACACCAACTTGATTTTATTATAACATCAATATAGTTTTACCAGTCAACATGAATTATTTTAGAATAATCAAAATGTCTCCAAGGAACATTTACTGAAAATTTAATGGAAAAATATCAATTATTGATAAAGTTAGAGCATATAGTGCATTACTTCTGGGACAACCCTCGTATAATACAAACATCATGTAAATAGGTTGTTCTTTTTCAAATGTTAATTTTATTATACTATGTATTTGCATATAAATAATATGTATCTCCTAATTAATTTAGGGCAATAAAGCTATACATACATACATACATACATACATACTGTAGCGGGAGCGCATTTTTCTTATTTATTTTCAAGTTTTATTTTCATGCTTTTCTGATCAAGATCAAATTATGTTTTATTTATGGTTAAAAAGAACATTCTTTTAACAATTTATTCATTTTTATTTCATGCAAAAAGGAATAATGGTTTTTGAGTAAGATAAGTTTGAATAACTAGTGTAAACGTGTGGTTTTATTTAATTGCCGGCCGCCTGGCACACATGATTTCAGTTCTTATTTACTCATGTTCTTTCTCATTAAATATAGTGAAGAGTATTTGTCTGTAAATTATAATAATTATTTCTTAAATTAAGGGTGAATTGAGCTTTTAAACGGTGTATTAAACTTTGAATTTGATCTCATACTTTAGGAGATATTGTAATTTAAAAAGAGTGATTTTCAGTCAAGTTTTATATTTCTGACGGCATTTTGCCGACACTTTTTCAAACTTTCCCACATAGTAATTTGATTGACAGGCTAGCGCTAGGTTTATTAGTCTTTGATGTGACAGCTATTTTGACATTGTAGCAAGCTAACAGACCTGTTGTCATAGTTGCATTTCCTTATATGGAAATAGATTGTCAAAAATATAAACTTTCTCATGATCGTTCGGGAGAACGATCAGTCTAGTTTTGAATGCTGAAGAGTAAGAACCTGCGATTACATTTTGGATTTATAACAGAATTGTATCATTGGATTTATAACAGATTTTGGATTTTTATTGCTGTATTAAGTTACGCTGGATATTTGTGCTACTGGTGATCGTATTATCGTGGATTTATATTGAACATAACTGGATATATCTTGCGTTTACACGGAGATACGTTGTTAGCCTGAAAGTCGTTCAGCGCTGCTTGTGACTATGTATTCTGATATAAGGTAATTATTACAATAAAGTCTTGTTATTTGTTCATTTAAATTCACTGTGTCTGTTTTGATATAAACAAGTGAAGCTAAAGTGAGTCAATCTAGTCCACATTTACTGCTTTATTTCCATTGCAATTCAAGAGTGATAAGGGAAATAAATTCAATTTTACATCTTTCCTTCATTCAATCAATTCACAGTCCATTATTTCAAATATTCCATTTATTAGACTAGCATTCGCTATTACCAACTCTTTATCCCCAGTATTTCTATCAGTTTAAACATTTCACATATTCATTATTTTTATCCTTAATTCCCAGTGCTACTGTCAATTACTCCAATCTCATTACATTCATATTTGCTACAATTTACAACATTCATATTTTTTGTCTAAAGATTGGCCATATCTGTAACAAATTGCTCTTACCAAAAACTGCTCCTTACGTTTTGCTCCGGAGCCAATTTCACTTGTGTGGAGCAAAGAGTTTATTCCAAAGAAGCAAGGTAGTGTAAGACTATTGCTGTGTGACTTAATTGGTATAACCAAGGTAGTAGTAATCCATATGCAATAGGTACTTAATTGCTCTCAAAGCTCCTGTTTTGCTGTTTAACTATTGATTTGGAGTATTGTGCTTTGCTCCGGAGCCCATTGAGAGCTCCTGCTTGATTGACTATTAATTTTGAGCCTTGCATTTTGCTCTGGAGCCTGCTTTGCTTTGAGGCTCATTGATTTATTGATTCATTGGGAGCATTACATTTTGCTCCGGAGCTGGTTACTGGCTCTAATTGTGTTTGGAGCCTGACTGAGGCATTTATTTGAGCACTACATTTTGCTCTGGAGCCTGCTGCTTGCTCCTATTGTGTACGGAGCCTTTCCGAGCCATTTGTTTAATGTTATACTTTGCTCCGGAGCCTGTTGCTTGCTCATTTTGTGTATTGAGATTTGTGGAGCCATTAGTTTGAATATAGAATTTTGCTCTGGAGCTCAAGTCGCTGGGATACTCAATGTTCATTACATTTTGCTCTTCTAGCCATCAAAGTGTGCTCTAATTGTTTCACGGAGCTATGTTGTAGAATTTAAATATTGGCCAAACCATTCATTATCATCATTCTTCATTCACATATTCCTCCAATTTAAATTGATCATTTTACATTTATCAAAGTAATTACATTTCCCTTGTCATTCTTTGTAATTCTACTTGTATAATATCAGTGGCAGAACGATAATAAAAATCAACACAACAAAATCCTTTCACCAACAGACGTTCCCCGCCGGCTCTCATACCACGTGAGAGTTTTTAAGTGACACTCGGGTTTCCGCTCGGCCCAGACGCCACGTTCCGTCACAATACAATAGAAAATTATGGTAAAGGTTAACTTTCCTATTTGAATCCTATTTGATTAATACAATTTCTTCCCTAATTCATAAAAAATATTACATTGAGAAAATAAACTGTTTGAAGTGAAATGAAATGAAGATTTGAACTGGATCATAAAATCCCAATCTGATTGTTTATGACACCTGACATATGAGTAAGATAATGGAAAATAGAAAAACATAAATCCCATTGTTTGTTCAGTCTTGTTTTAAAATCTAACTTCAAAAAATAAACATTTCTATCGCCTATAGATCAGAAGGAAGATTTTAACTATATCATATTGTTTATTGTTTATTATTATTATCAAAATATAAAATCATTCAATACAAAGTAATGGATGAATGTTGGCACAATGCACATGTTGCAAAAGTTACCTGTTGTCAAAAATACTGTTGCAACAATTTCGGTATATAACAGAAAAGTGTATAGAATAATTCTATTTCCAATTATAATTTTTTATTTCAGAGAGATAAAACAAGCTCAAATATGAAGGGGTGAAATATATGTATAGCATCGTAAATAGCCCTATTAAGATTAATCAAGTATTATTTTGGTAAATAAATGTCATATTTATAAAAATTATAAATGCGTTAAGCACAAACTTCCCTAGTTGATAATTTTATTTTGGAAAATTAGCATTTTAGTTCTTCATTCTTTCAAAATTCATCAATATCATACCATAAAAGGTACATCTATTTGTTTTTATGGTGGGGTCGAGTTGACTTAGAGTTGAGTTGACCAAGGGTTGAGATGACTTGGGGTCGAGTTGACTAAGGGTCGAGATGACTTGGGGTCGACTTGACTAAGGGTCAACTTGACTTGGGGTCGACCTGACTAAGGGTTGAGTTGACTTGGGTTGAGTTGACTTGGGGTTGAGTTGACCAGTTACCCTTTTGGGTACATTTTTTGAGACACCTTGTATATATTCTGAAGAAACGAACAAACAAGATATCGTTTTATTACTCTTCTTTATTACATATAATTACCAAACAGTGACACAATATATTGTATTATACCAACACATCAGTATTTTATAATACATTGTATTATACCAATATATCAGTATTTCATAATACATTGTATTTTTGTAGTTTCAGCTGATTAGAATGAACTTGCAAAAGTGCGCTCAATCCACAGATAATTTTTCTGACGGCGCACCACCCACGAGTTGGCTTCAAATTCGTATATCTTCCCAAAGCACGTGTCAAACACGAGGACCTAAAACAACGTACATTTTGAATTATGCCAGTCCAGAGTTATTTACAGGTTGTCTAATTCGATGAGGATAACTCAATAATACTTCTACCTGGAGACAATTCAACAAATAATTGTTTCATGAAATATTGTGCTGATACTAAAACGAGGAGTGTTATGTAATTATAAGTTGAATGTCAATAGACAAAATTGCAAGAATTTTGGTGGAAGTTTAATTTTTTTAAAAACCAATAAAAAATATTTTGATACTTTTTATTAGCATTATAAAAGCATCCTGCATTTAGATACGTGTATCTCTGTAACATCTTGCCATATGATAGACTGCGGACTATTCTGTAGAAGTGCTCTAGAAATGGATCTCGCTTTTCACGGAAGGTCACACATTCCAACATATTTCAAACAATTTGTATGATTATAATAGACACTTTCTGGGTAGTTGGACTTTATGTAGGGGTGGCAGAAGGCCCTCAGGCCAATTTATACCCCTACCCCAACAAAACCTTGGGGGTACTTTAATACCACCCAATAAAAATAATACTAATGCATATCAGATATTCATCGTTTTATAGTGGGTAGGGCATGCCATGGTTAGTCAGTGCCAGAAATTTCCAATCTCTGACTTATATGGTTACCATGGAAACAGTATTTATATCTCACAATCTTCTCAATTTGACCCCGTCCCAAATGTGTCCTTAAGTTCTCAAAGTGAAATATTTGCAAATCTGTTTGGATTTTGTGGCTGCAACTTTGTCAAAAGTTGAATTAATATGTATGTATTCACACTAAAGCACTAAAAACTTGATATAATGATCTCATAAATTAATAATATTTATCAAATGTAGTCACACACAACTGCTTTTAGGGAAAAGTGGGCGTGGCACTTTTTGGTACTTGTGTAATTGTTGCAGCATTAAATGAAAAATACTTATTACACTAACAACAATTGACATTAATTAGCATCTACTAACATTGTGTAACATTGTAGTATGTTCATTATCATTATTAGATACTTTAAATATTTTATATAAGTGTTATCATGACCCTTCCCTATCATAGGTCATTAATGGTCAAATTAACTTTTAAGTCCTAGAGGTCCTTAGTCTTTTTTGCTTGTCAAAGTCGTATTCATTGACTTGAAGCTAGAATATAAATAGTTTCATTGATCAAGAGCTATGAGTTAAAATTGATTAATACATTTGTCAGGGTTAGAGCCATTTTATGCAATTGAAAAGTAATGGACCGACACTGATCAGTACCAAGCGAAGGTAACGGCCGTAACCTTCGCATCTAAGATGGCGGACAGTAATTGTCGATTTTGATATTTTTAATTTTCATTGAATTAAACTACTTTAGAGTTGATGTTATGCTTTGACATTTGCACCAAATCAGGCTTAAATGACATTGGGACCATAGATGTAGTAAACATGAATAAATGATATGTGAAATGTTATGCCCTGCCTTAATACATAACTAAGATTTTCTCGGATAAATGGTGTCTTACAATTGACTAACTGATTCAATTATCAACATCAGGTAATGCATGATCTATCCAATGGATTAACGAAAATACTTGATTCCAATACACCCTATGCAGACAGAGCCTGTGGGAAATATGGTGTTCAAGATACACTACCCATGCAAATTATTTTTGCATCTTGGAAGCCAGGCAGTATCTGTGTGATTTTATAAAAATTCGGAAATGTTCTTCAGATATGAGCCCCCTCTAAATATTGGGTGCGGAGCTACGTTTATGGAGCTGCTCCGCACCCAATATTTAGAGGGGGCTCATATCTGAAAAACATTTCTGAATTTTTATAAAATCACACTGATACTGCCTGGCTTCCAAGATGCAAAAATAATTTGTATAGATAGTGTACCTTGAACACCATTTTTTATGAATGCTGGGGACTCAGTATTAAAAGGATAATTTCAAAATATATAGGTCTGGGAAAGGTTTAAGGCACACTGCGTCGCTATAGAATGAATTGCACTCCGCACCCTCCGCTCATTTGCTCCCCACCCAATATTTCCCACAGGCTCTGTCTGCATAGGGTGCAATATGGCAAAATAAATTATTCCATGTATGAATTGCATAGTGCATCATTTTGCAGATATTACATAATGCCTTCATTGACTCATGGTCAACAAGGTACGGGTAAAACTCCTTTTAGTATTTCACAAAATAATGAAATATAAACAATTTACACATTTCTGAAATGCTGTACCTTTAGTGATTCCTTCGACCTGGAAAGTGGTTTGTTATGTTAAAACTTAAAATAATATCTAAACAAATCTGTTTAGTGTATAAAAACAATAAAAGTTAATATGTTTAATATCAAATATTATTAGACATAATGATATGAATATAACCTAAAATAAGAAATCTTGTTCTCGTATTCCATTTTAAAATTGGTTGAATGATTTTGGCACAGTAGAAATGATGGTCATGATTAAATATTATATGTAATATGCCCTGATGCTGTAACATCAATGGTCCTTTATAATCAGGTATGACTGAAATACTGGACAAGATCTTATAAGGTTACAGTTTCCATATAACATATGTTCCATATTACTACCCCAAATCTCCATTGTGTAAGTTTATGAGTCATTATCCCTCAAATGCCTATCCTTGTCTAGAATATGTCATTTTATCAATTTTATAAACAAGTATACAATTACAAGCCCCCCCCCCCTCCCACACCAAAACTTCATTTTCTTTATCAAATCTTTCTACCTCTATCTGTTATGATTCTCTGTCAGGCTTCCCCAATTTTCCATACTGTCAAGTAAACATCTAAATAGGATAGTTCTAGCTATTGCTGTTGTTTTGAAATGTTGACTTTTCTTGGGGAAATATTGTTTCAATTCTGACAGAAGTTTTTAGCCAATATCATTCAATTTATCAATATCCAAACGCAGGGTTTCAGAAAGTATGCATTTTGTTTGTGCCTGTATTTTCATCATGTGTACTTATTAAGACAGCTATATTTAAACGTAAATACATTAAAACATGATACATATAATCTTTTGACAATTTCTTCAGTAAAGTGGCCATTTTGAGAAATGATATATAGCTTGTAACTTTGTTTGATGCTCAACAAGATGTTCGACTGGATTTGCCTTTGTCTAATTCATATATATACCAAATACGAGAATCAGAATCTTATTCTACAAAACGGGTGTTCATGGAAGTAGCACTAATTATTGCATCATTGCTATAAATCGTGTGATTTGATTGGCTAATTCAGAACCATGTGACTAAAAATACCAGCATATTTCACAGCTCACTGAATTATTTCCATATTTAAAAGACGTATTGTCCAGCTTATTGCCCGCCTGGGGATTCTGACAACTGCACTTTCAATGATTTTTGCAACATGTATTACCATCGCCCTACGGGCTGCGGGCAATACATATTGCAAAAATCATTGAAAGATGAACAGGTATTGCCCTCCATAGAATGAAATATTTGCTTAACATTTCTTACTGTTTCGGGCTTAATATCAATTTTGTTATAAACTGAATAAAGCGGCACCTTTAACATGCAGCTAATTCTCCCATCTAACCAAGAGAGCCTCTTTTAATATATCGAAATTTAAAAATTGCCTCTGATTCAATTTGTTCAATCAAATCTAAAATGGTAATACCTTTTTACTGCTTCGAACTTCCTTATATTTTATACCATTGGGGTAGGATGTTTGTCTCTTTCAATTAATGCTTTCACCAGAAACATGGATATCACTAATTTTGATTCATATTTAAAATGGTGTGCATGAATCTGTGTATTTTATACCAAATAGAGACACTTCCCTGGAGAGTTCTAAATCTCTATATGTTAACAGCCTAGTTCCCACATCCCTTGTTGACTTTGCTTCCATATTTCCTGTGAAGCCGTGGAACAGTTCTCTTGTTCTTCACAATTTTCCATTTTAATGTAACTCAATGAATAAGGCCAATTCATATCACTGGCTTCCCTAGGTCATTTGAATTCCTTGCAATTTTTAAATCAGCAATAAAGAATAATGGGTTAAATTATCAAATAATGAAAAAGTTTCAAATTATGAGATTTGTTATATAGCTTCGAAATCTTGCTGAAGTGTAGTTTAACTATAGGTTAACAGGCTAAATTCTCATTGAGATAATTTTAAAGAATCTTAAACATTGACTTATTGTTTCAGTGGTCCTATTAAAGTTCATGTGTACACAATCTGAACAACATCCAGTTTCAAACACTTCTGATTATCATCAAGTTTCAAACACAATCTGAACATCATCAAATTCAATGCAAATGCAGTTTTACTTTAATCCAACAGAACGAATATGGTAAATCAATAGACTAAGTGACACATGTCAAGTCAATGGTAAATACTTGTATCTAGCCCAACTAGCACAAGTGCTGCGATCTACCGACTAGTATCAATCCATCTATCCATATACATAGCACCTAATGAGGTCACCGACTTCAAGTAAAGCTTTTTCCCTTGTCTATGGTAAAAAATAAGTTAAACAGAAAAGTTAGTTTGACACCATTGGTGATGCCCACCTTGTATGGTATAGGGATAAAAGGAAAGTTCATGATAACACTTACATAAAATAATTTAAGTATCTAATAATGATAATGAACATATTACAATGTTACACAATGTTAGTAAATGATAATTAAATGTCAATTATTGTTAGTGTAATATGTATTTTTTGCTTAATGCTGCAACAATTACACAAGTTCCAAAAAGTGCCACGCCCACTTTTCCCTTAAAGTAGTAGTGTGTGACTATATTTGATAGATATTATTGATTTATTGGAGCATTATATCAACTTTTTAGTGCTTTAGTGTGAATATATACATATTTATACAACTTTTGACAAAGTTGCAGCCACAAAATCCAAACAAATTTGCAAATATTTCACTTTGAGGGCTAAGGGACATATTTTGGAGGAGGTCAAATTGAGAAGATTTTGAGATATAAATACTGTTTCCATGGTAACCATATAAGTTAGAGATTGGACATTTCTGGCACTGACTAACCATGGTATGCTCTGCCTTCTATAAAACTATGAATATATGACATGCATTAGTATTCTTTTTATCAGGTGGTATTAAAGTACCCCCAAGGTTTTCTTAGGGTGGGGGTATGAATTGGCCTGAGGGCCGTCTGCCACCCCTACATGAAGTCCAACTACCCAGAAAGTGCCTAGCATAATCATACAGACTGTTTGAAATATGTTGGAATGTGTGACCTTCCATGAAAAATGGAAGTTGCAATTATCAGAGTAGTCCACAGTCTATGACCCCAACCGGGGATATGCATGGCTACTACATGCATCTTTTCGGAGGGCAACAAGGGGTATTCGTAAGATCGCTTTACGGTGTAGGCAAACTTTGAATTGGGATTGTAAATAAACTTTGTAGACACATTGTATAACCCATTAAAGGGTTAGAAAATGTCGTATTTAGCCTCGAGATAATCGTATGTCTTGGAGGAATGAACTCAGAAAGGAATAGTTTAATCTTTGTTTATTTACCCTCTTTACTTTCCAGTTGTCCATATCGTTCACGGATTTGCCCGATTCGTTTGAGAGTCTTATCCACGTGGGCGGTAACGGAATATATGAACGCTGGATAACACCATATGCGTCCCAACTAAAACATTGCGAACATAACATTAAATACATTAAAGCAATACTTCTTTGGACGCCATCGCCTGTGTAATCTTTGTCAAAAATGAACTTAAATAAGAAGCGATCGGATCCGAACATTCAGTTACTTACGAGCCAGGTTCTTTGTCATTCCGGCCATTGTTTATGGGAAATTTAAGAGAAGCACCCGCTTCGGCATTGTTCCAAAATCGAATCCCATATGGATCCCATGAGCCAGCATATTCCCGAGTACTTGTCTGTGTGATAACCCAGTAGCCACACGGAGTACTGAGCCCCAGCACAGAAAACAAAGCCGATGACTGTCCCGAGCCTGATAAACTCGTTAGGCTATTTGCCCTTGGTCCACTACTTGGTTTATCTGCTACTAACATACAAACAAAATCATTTAAAATGCCGAACAGGTAAGAACTTAAACACAAACGTAAAATCCAAGCATGTTACCCAGAAAATGTACCCCTTTAAAATTTTTCAATTACCCAGTAAAGGTCAAATATTTGAATAATTAATGGTCAACAATGGCTTGTTGATTTCAACTTATTTTGAAAAACATTTACAGCTGTATTTCAAGTCACAGTCAATACTATTTGAGTGATGCTAAAATATTTTCAAAGGATGAGTATCGATATGGCGAACTTTTTGAACATACGTTTCTCTTAAACAAGTCATCAAAAAATTATGAAAATTTTACACATTGTCAATTTAATGGTCATCATTTGGTAACAATATAATTTGAAATATATATATATATATATTTTCTCTATATTGTTTTAGAAAACACATCGGACACTTGTTTCGTTCTTGGTATCATATGTTCGGAATGAAATGAAACATCTATCCGAACCTCATTGGAACAAAACGACATAAACATCTCTCAATATTGTAATAATACAGAGGAAGGTTTGGTTGATTAAAAAAAGTATCTTGTTAATGAAATTAAAGGTTTATCTTAGTTTTTATCTATTTCGAGGGGTTTTGTTTTAAATTTTTGAATACTTTTTGTTAAATCAACCAAAATGTATTTTGTACAACTATCATATTGGGAAGTCTAAGAAAATGTTCTATATGCTATTTTGTTCAAACAAGCTTCGGAAAGATATTTTATTTCATTCTCAAGAAATGGTAATAAGGAACAAAAATTGCACTAAAAAACAAAAAATGTTAACAAAAACAGTAGGCCTAATGTAAAATATTTCTAAATATTTTCGCATTAACTTGTTGTCAATCAGTCACCATTACATAAAGGACCGTGTTTTTTACAGAATGTTTTCAATAATTGGTTTAAAGAAAAACATTATTGAATTCGGTTCTTTATATCGATACCAATCCTTTTACTTTGGATTCATAACCAAGTTCTTTACATAATGTAAAATGTTTTAGCATTAGATGCTACGTACCTCCTGACGTTACGTACTTTGGTCCCGTTTTAAGTGGTGGTTTGTCAGGATTATCATCCTCGTCATCATCTGGTGGAGAACAGCCGGGTGCATTTGGATATTTGCGACATTTTTTCTTTCCACCTATATATTTCAATTGAAATTTATAAATACTGTGTTATAAGAGTGTTATATATAAAGTGCAATATATACTTCAAGAAAAGTGCCCAAACTTGCGAGTTACTTTGTCAGTGCACTTCATGGAAAAATCATGAATATCCCCGAATGAATAATGTAATTCCAGAGTTGCTTTGCTGTAGATTAAAATGTATTTCTATGAAAATACATTTATTTAGAATAATTAAAGAGATTCCTTTTAAAAAGAAAATGTTATTAACATTGTTATCTTTTCGGAATTTTTGAGTTTTTTAAAACAAATTGCCTCATGTCTTTTAGAAAAATTATATTATCTAATAATATGTGTGTTAGATAATCAGCGATATTAATTATGATTTCAAATGTATTTCAATTGCTATGAAATGTATTTGCAAAAATCTGGAAAAATAATCAAATCTAAGATAATGTTGTAAATTGTTAAGCCATACCTGCAAATACCGCTGGTGAGAAGCATATTGCTATAAGTAGCAAAGTAAAAAGCTGCATTGTTTGTCTGTGTCCCTTCTGAAGTTCTGTGTTAATGATGAGCCTTTGCGCGGTATCCTAGACTTTTAAGTTTGTATAATGATTAACATATAGAGATGATTAATCATTAGTGGAAGGCATGGATACTTTGCGCAATTCAGTAAAAATGTGCTTTCTTGTCGTTGGCATGTTTGTGAGGGCGGGCGCCAAATGTAATTAAAATTACAACCGTCATTCATTCATATAAAAAAATCCAAAGTATAATTGTTCAGATAATTCTATGGAATCTGATATTAAGCATGATTAATGTTTGATCAACCCTTTTGATTAGTTTTTACAGCATTTCTATTTGTAGGTATGAATAAAAACAAAGACCAGGCAAATTAACAAGTATTGAAATCATCACTATATATATATAATGGTTGATAAATGTCGAGAATTGCAATGGTTGATGCAAGAAATACTTAGTATGATCAATTAAAATGGCCACGCCTATTTTCTTCACGTCCGGTGATCGGAAAGATTGGATGAAGAGAGTGTGAAGTTACATCTCTTATCTTGTCTTATGACATATTACTCCCCCTCTCCATCCCCTCCCCTCCCCACCCCATTTTAAATATTTTCGATTATTTTTTATATAGCGTTTGGAAACTTATTCCATTAAGTCAGCAATTCCATTAATTTGATGCTGATATCACTCACGCGGATTTATAACAGGTCGTATAGAGGTCATTGTTGCTTGATTAACGGCAAAAACATCGACATTTGCCCGTTGGCGGCGTTGCGCCTTTTAAAATATATCGTATCTTGAAAGCGTATCGGTTCTAAAATAATTCTAGAATTCCTAACATGTTTTACCAGACCATGGCCTATTCATTCAGCAATTCAACAGTAATTAAACTATCCTTAAAAAATTTTGTAGCAGAATTGCCTGCTCCCCTCTCTCTTCCATTGTTCCGATCACCGGGTGTGCTCTTGGATTATATAATAATCAGATTCGAAATAGATTTTTACTCGTTGCCTCATTATCTGACAGATTCATAGTATAGTAAAGGTTTTCTTGGTAACTTTGAGGTGGATAATGGCTATAATGCTGAAGAACAGATAATTCAACAATGGGAATCGGGAACAACTATATAATAGTCCTCCTATGATGTTTAAAATGGATTTTTACAGTGTTGTGGGTTGACCCTGCAAGGTGCTCGTAATTAATTTTAAAAATGCCCCACATCATTCGAGGGTAAATCGATTTATAGTTGAATCAAAACTTCTTTTGATGACTGAAAATCTTGAGCTTTAAATCTTTAAGCAAATAAATAATCTATTTCGGCATTTCTATGCTTCCTTCTGTCTACATTTTAGATACAGGGTGACCCCAACGTGTGTTTTGTGTCATCCTATATAAATATTCCCTTTTGACAACTGTCAAGTTGTCAGGTTCAAATTTAGGAATAACTTGACAACAATCGATTTGACATTTCCAAGAAAACGTTTTATTCAAATCTGAAGACACTTTGGCAAGAACAATCGTTTCTTTTTGGTAGATATCGTTTTTCGAAAAATATAAATATTGTAGTCGTTTGAATCAGCCACATGATTAAAATGGACTCGCAAATCTACGTTCAAGCCAAACGTAACTTTTCTTACGACGCACTACCCAACAGCCACATCCGAATTCGTAGATTTTGCCATAACACGTGTTCACTACGAGGACCTAAAAAGGGAAAGCACGGATGCACCATAACCAAAGATGGTAATATCACGAAGATGGCCGAGGATGTTAATATCACGAAGATGACCGAAGATGTTTATATCACGAAGGTGGTAATATCACGAAGATGGCCGAATATGTTAATATCACGAAAATGGCCGAAGATGTTAACATCACGTAGATGGCCGAAGATGTCAATATCACGAAGATGGCCGAAGATGTTAACATCACGTAGATGGCCGAAGATGTCAATATCACGAAGATGGCCGAATATGTTAATATCACGAAGATGGCCGAAGATGTTTATATCACGAAGATGGCCGAAGATGTTAATATTATGAAGATGGCCGAATATGTTCATATCACGAAAATGGCCGAAGATGTTAACATCACGTAGATGGCCGAAGATGTTAACATCACGTAGATGGCCAAAGATGTCAATATCACGAAGATGGCCGAAGATGTTAATATCACGAAGATGGCCGAAGATGTTAACATCACGTAGATGGCCAAAGATGTCAATATCACGAAGATGGCCGAAGATGTTAATATCACGAAGATGGCCGAAGATGTTAACATCACGTAGATGGCCAAAGATGTCAATATCACGAAGATGGCCGAAGATGTTAACATCACGAAGATGGCCGAAAATGCTTCAAGGAACCAATCAAATTCCTCGAGGCATCTTCGGCCATCTTCGGCTTGGTTACAAGCATATTCGTTTGCAGTCCAAAATCGTGACCCCACCTAGAAAATGTTGGCTTCACTGTACATACCAAACAGTGAAATTATCCCCTTGCATATTTTTCTAACCCAGTTGCATCTTTAGGAAGTGGGAGCTTTAAAGACGAGTTGAGTGTAAGTATCACAAAAAAGTACATCTCTAATTTTCTAAAAGAAATCAAGAGTTCTGACTTTGAGTCAGGATAATCCATTGGCAAATCAATTGAAAAGTAGAATCCCTAATTCAAGAATTTCATCAGTAATTCCCGTGAATTTCGTTCGGTGCTTTTTTCGTTCATCAGTACAGTACGTGTATAACCATGACCTTATTGAATTGATATTAATTTCATATACCCCTTAATGTTATAAAGTTTTGAATTTTTAAAAAACAATAAACGTTGACAACTTTAAATTGAGATAAAATATTCATGTTTCGATTGTCACTATCATTGTAATTATTACACGAGGGTTCAATAACATTTAATTCATACTTTATCCTCATAATCTACTAAGTATGGGATAAATCCGTTATTAAACGCTCGATTTTTGGAACAGGAAATATCCCTCGGTAAATACAATATATCAACTCTCGGTCCCTACGATCTCTCGGGTAGATATATTGTATTTCCCTCGGATATACCCTGTATCAAAACCTCCCATTAAATAACCTTTATATATTTACCCTTTTTATTTTCCAGTTGTCCATATCCCACAACTCTTTCTTTGCTTCGTTTGAGATTCTTATCCATTTTGGTGGCTTTGGGATATATTTTGGAAGAATGACACCATATGCGTCCCATCTGAAAAACACAAAGCCCAACAATGCAACTTAAATCATTCCTAAGGCATTACGTTACACATTCCTGGTGTAGTATTAATGATGTCTATATGACGAAGTTGGCGAAACATACTTCAAGGACCCAATCAAAACCATAGATGGGTGAGGCCTGAGGGTTAGATCTTTGGCCATCTTCGTTGCGATCCAAAAGTCGTTACCCGTAAATGTCTGACAACTTACGAGCCTGGTTCTTTGTCGTCCCGTCCATTGTTTATAGGGAACTTTAAAGATGCGCCATTTTCTTCATTGTTCCAAAATCGTATTGCATAAGGATCCCACGAGCCAGCATATTCGTGTGTGCTCGTCTGTATAATTATCCAGAAACCACACTTAGCACTAAGCCCACTTACTGCTAACATATTCGACGCCCTGCCAGCTAAA
This sequence comes from Owenia fusiformis, assembly GCA_903813345.2. Lineage (NCBI taxonomy): Eukaryota > Metazoa > Annelida > Polychaeta > Sabellida > Oweniidae > Owenia > Owenia fusiformis. Next base: position 35,255,894 of record CAIIXF020000002.1, read on the forward strand.
CTAGATACCGTCGCCCTGGTACCATTACTTGGTCGGTCACACACTAAAGTAATTCAAAACTCAAAAATGTAGCTTATGCATGCAATGGCGGTGTATATTAAAACATTCAACAATCATGGAATACCTTAAAATAGTGTTAACACTCATGGTTAGAGTATACTTATAGAATCATTCTTCGTTCAGTTATACACAATTGGGGCCTTCAATCAATTCCAGTCGATCAGCTGTTTATCGACTGTTTATTTCATATCCACCAAACTGAAGATGATCATTTATTTTTCCATTAACATCAACACTGAAAAGACATTTGGTAAATCAGACATGCCGTAATGAGGCCTCACTTACAGGTCTTGTATAACCTATAAATGCAATAATGTCGAACATGCAATGAATAGCACTTACAGGTACATATTGTATAACCTATAAATGCAATAATGTCGAACATGCAATGAATAGCACTTACAGGTACATATTGTATAACCTATAAATGCAATAATGTCGAACATGCAATGAATAGCACTTACAGGTACATATTGTATAACCTATAAATGCAATAATGTCGAACATGCAATGAATAGCACTTACAGGTACATATTGTATAACCTATAAATGCAATAATGTCGAACATGCAATGAATAGCACTTACAGGTACATATTGTATAACCTATAAATGCAATAATGTCGAACATGCAATGAATAGCACTTACAGGTACATATTGTATAACCTATAAATGCAATAATGTCGAACATGCAATGAATAGCACTTACAGGTACATATTGTATAACCTATAAATGCAATTATGTCGAACATGCAATGAATAGCACTTACCATCTAAAAACTGATTGTAATAAGTTGCACCACTTCGAGGTGGTGCGTCCGGGGTGCCTTCATCAATTTCGCCACTATCTCTGACATCATTAACTTCAATGCAGTTAACTGGCGCCGTAGTGGTATTTGTGGCTGTGGTTATGTTATTCGGTGTAGTGGTAGTAGTTGTAGTGTTCGGTGTAGTAGTAGTAGTATTTGTAGTTGTGGTAGTAGTAGTAGTTGTAGTTGTAGTTGTACGACACTTTCTTTTACCACGTTTGCCTTTACAACCCTTTTTACCAGCTACAAAATTTGGATGGATGCAATGAGATCTACTTAGTACATACCTGCCAACCTACCGTATTTTTACGGGAATCTACCGTAAATTTTTCGTTTTTCCGTAAAAAAATGACTAACTTCCGTAAAAAAATACCATGTTTTTCCCGTAAAAACGCCCGTAAAAAAATTTACCGTATTTTTTTCGAAATCTACCGTAAATTTATTTTTTAAAAACTCGTTTCTTCCATGAGAACGGCCGTAAAATCTACCGTAAATTTTTGAAAATCTACCGTAAATTTTCGAAAATCTACCGTATTTCTGCTAAAATCAACAGTATTTTTGTTCAAACTACCGTAAAATTTCCCGTTATTGTTGGGAAATGCTGAAAAATTGAAGTCTTCCTGTACTGTCCCTGTAATATTCCTTCACCAACCCAAATATAAATAGGTATCGACAGGTCTGTGGTTATCAGGTTATTGCGCATTTATCTAAGTACGCTGGCGTATAATCAGTCCAAACATCAACTACCACAAGAAAGAATTCTTTCTGACATGATTTTTGTAGTTAACCAAACCCTTTTGTACACAGATCTTTATTCCGAATGCAACAAAAATATGATTTTAGTTGCGCTTCATCTAAATAAATGAGTGGAAATGACAAAAACTACTTGCTTTACCGTATGAAATATGCGTAGTTTGGTTTATGATCAGTACTGAACGCCACATATACATTATACATAGTTTAATCAATTTGTTTTCAGTACGATAAAATGTTGTATTTTTCATCTAAACACATTATATCAGTAACCAGCATGAGGATTATTGAATTTTTTCTGCATCTTTATTCTATTTTCACACTTTTGGATTTGATTACAACCATTCGATATTCCACTCTATTAAAATGGTTCGAAACACGTAATAAATTCGTTTGTTTTTACACATTTATATTTGATTTATGTAACTATATATGCGATAAATGCACTTGTATATGCTGTTCATGTTATTCAGTGTTCGGTAAAATGTCACATTTAAGTCACGAACAAAGACGGTTGACACATAATATATTTAGAACACACATCAAATACAAATATACTTTAGAACCAAACAATGTTCATTTACCGAACATTTACCAAATAGCACGGACATATAGTGACTTACCCCACATAATTAATGACATATTGCACATAAAATCATGTGGGGTAGGTCAAATTCTTCCACAAAACTAGTTATTTTAAAATCTATCGCAAAAACTACCGCATTTTTTCCAAATTTACCGAAAAGTACCGCATTTTTGGCAAATCTTCCGCAAAAGTACCGGTTTTTCAAAAAATTACCGTAAAAACTACAGCAATTTTCAAAATCTACCGTAAAACTACCGCGTTTTTTCCGAATCTTCCGCAAAACTACCGCTTTTTCAAAAAACTACCGTGAAAACTACCGCATTTTTTCAAAATCTACCGTAAAACTACCGCATTTTTTCAAAATCTTTCGCAAAACTACCGGTTTTTCAAAAAACTACCGTAAAAACTACTGCATTTTTAAAAATCTACCGCATTTTTTCTAAATCTTCCGCAAAACTACCGCTTTTTTCAAATTTCTACCGTAAAATTACATTTTTTTCAAAAATCTACCCCAAACCTCTGAAACTACAGTATTTTTTTAAATCTACCGCAAAAACTACCGTTTATTTTATAAATCTACCGCAAAAACTACCGTTTTTTAAAAAATCTACCGCAAAAACTACCGTTTTTTCTAAAATCTACCGTAAAAACTACCGCAATTTTGTTGAAAAATACCGCAAAATCTACCGTATTTTGAAAAAATCTACCGCAAAAATACAGCAATTTTAAAAAAATCTACCGCAAAATTTTAGTCTTAGGTTGGCAGGTATGTAGTAGTACATACATGATCAAAATGTATTTTAGTTAATTTATATTTGGACATTAAAAATACTTTTTTGTGAATGTTATCCGTGGGTCATCGAAAAGAATGTTAAATCATTTGTGTTTCGCATGCCATCATATTTAAATAGAGCATGAACATGAGCTCTCTTTCTTTGCAACATATGATATTGGGGCCCGATATTATAAACGTTAACACCTACCCAATGCCAATGCGAGGCACACGACCAGGAGGAGCAATGTTAAAAGCTGTATCCTCATAGCTGAATTAAAACAGATCCAAACGTATAAATCCAAGTAGAGTATAAAATTCACAAATAGAATTTACAAAATCCTTGGTAAATATTTTCAATTGTAAAAATATCTCAGTAATGTAACGACCTTGTCATTGACAAATGAAGAACATAAAATGAAACATATGCTGCTTTTATTAAATGTGATATCAAATACAATTCATGTTTGGAGCCATAAAATTCCGAACCCTCAATGGATTACTGTTTTACATGTTTCTATTATGAATTGTTATGTTTAAACATTTGTTGTTCAACAAGCGGTTTTATTGCTGTTAATGGTGGACATTTTAGAATAATAGTAAAAAGGTTTATACAATCTAACAGTAACGCAAAACCATTACAACAAAATGCCAATTGTGGGTCCAGAACAATACAGCGATAGCAATGTTTTAAATTGCGAAATGGATGACAATGGAACAAAGGGCATCGTATATTTCAGCAAAACAACAAGTTTTAAAATTTTACGAAATTAAAAAAATGAGGTGGTACAGGTCAAATTGAATCATTTGTTCTTTTGGTCATCATCACGTAATAAGTTATTATCAATTCCAGCTCTATAGTCACCTCAATAAGGCATATAAGAGACGCACGTATATGTAGTACATACACTTCAAAATTGAAAACTTAATTGATTTCTGTAAAGGTCATGTTGTCAATGGTCAGAATGAAAAAGTGTTTAATAAACTTAAACCTAAATTCAATTTGCCTTGCCCGAAAACTAATCCAGGGGATATTGAACCCAAAGAACACTCTATTGTGCGGCTCTTTAGATGCTGAACGAGTAGTCCTATTTGCGCTTTCTAAAATGCGAGAAGATTATGCCATCCAGACATATAAAGAAGATGATGATTGTAATATGACTTTAAAGGCCAAGGCAATTTATTTCATGTACAAGAACGTGACATGCTAATGTAAATATGTTTAAATCTAAAATACAAAAAAATTTTACGCTAAGGCCTGTACACCAGGTACAGGCCATCTATATGTTTAACTGTACTATGGAGATATAAATCAAATTTGAAATGAAAATATTCACAGAAAGATGTTACCATTCAGTTCTTACAGTTATTCAAAAGTAATTCCTTCACTTTTTGTTATCGTAATTTTTTAATGCATAGAGCAGCAGGCTCCATAAAAATATATGAACAACGATGTATGTAGTCTCTCGAAACATGATTAACTCTCAATGATCATCCCTCAAAAATGAATAATGATGTCCTTTAATACGGTGAAGTTTTTTAGATGAAAAGTATAAAAAGTGTTTTCTATAATAAATGAAAATAAATGAAAAATCTTACATTTTTCTTGAACGAATTCAATTATGATTTTAAACTTTTTCAAACCATTGAAAAATTCCCGGGAGCGGGATGGATATATTATATCTGCCCGCATTTGGCCTGGAGCGGGACACATACAATATATCCTGCCCGCTCCTCAGATATGATATATATTCCCGAGTGATATCTACCCCAAACCCACTTAAGTATGAGATACACAGATATATTTCACTCCCACACCATCTAAAACCTGACACGTGACAAGACATTTGTATTAAATGTTCGTGACCAAACCGTACATGATATTTTATTATTATTACAGTTCATATTACATTATTATACAATGTTCTAATGATATCATCTCTTAAAAATTATAATTTCCATATTTCCATATTCAATTGAATATAGCCGAGATGTTCACACCACAGAAGAAATATTCAACAGAAGAGTATAAATTATAGATATTATATGATTGTCGTGGTGATATAAAAGCGTTGTACCAAAATATAACAATACATTGCAGAATATACATATACGAAGATGAGCTTTATACATATGAACACACTTGCTTCGAATTGAATATGATTACGGTATACAAAATATATAATGATACATTATAGACTTTGCAATTAAGATGCTATACTCAGATGTATTAGAACAATATCTTATATTAGTAAATGAAGAGAATCCACAATAATGGTTTTTACAGGGTGTTCCATATGCCCCACCTCTTTATCTTTTTTCAGGGATACCCCTTGACTGCAATCTTGTATAACTTTCCATAAGGAACAAAATTATATATAGCATGATGGGGTGGCAACACTACGTGTATTAGTTTAGAGGAGGATGCATATATGAAACACCATGTATAATCTAAACGCCATTTTAAGACACTTTCTCAATGTATTAAATCCAAAATCTACATTCTGCAATAATAAAGAAAAACTACAATGTATAATGCTTAGAGTATTAAAAATGTCAACGCTAAAAATTGAACTCATTTACAAAAAAGATTTATACATTTCATTTACAAAAATCCAGGATTTTATCGAGGAGAGATCATGATCTTCTTAAATATAAAACCCTTGCAAAAATCCATTTGAATTGCATTCTTTTTAAATACTGTACAAAACCATTTGCAACATGTGGAAATAATTTAACAAAATCATTTGCAATATGTAAAATAATTCAAGCATATGACTCAGTGAATGGTGGTTGATTTAAAGCACGCATGTCAGTTCATTAAGACCTGGGCTTAAATCCTCTATTATTTAACAATATGTGCTATAAAATAAATGTATATTATTATTACCCAAAGCAAATATAAAACGTAAAAACATATACGAGGAAGTTAAGCCACAGGGTGACACAAAAAGTCTTTAATTTTGGAATAAATTCTCCACATGAAAATTCAAGAAAATTCAGTGACAATTGAGAAGGTTATTCTAAAATTCTAATAAGAGCCATTAAGAGTTGGTATTATAGAAGTACATCACTGCCTCACGCATGACACACTCTAATATGTACATTAATTCATCAAGACGCAATCTGTTGAATAAGATATTTCAAAATGATAGTAATATATGCCATAATACAAAAGCAAAACATCATATATTAAAGTTTTCTCTCGGACTTCATGTAAGTTATTTTAACAATAATGCATGTGATATAACTTGTGCCCTGTAGATAACTGTATACTCGTTTATTTATTATTTATTCATTAACGTGTACTGTTAACAAAACCTACGCATGCACAAAAAGCTTTAACATTTTTAGTTTCAATCAAGGAGGGTTGTCTCCCAGCATTCCTCTCGATCTCCTTTTGACTGACATGAACAATTTGGTGATAGTACTACTATATTGTTCATTTTCAATTTCTAATGCCTTGGTCACATTTGCTCCGATTTTCACTACGGCGCCCGGGCGATTGAGTATTTTGTTCAGAATTGAATACAATATTGTACAAAACACTCAATCTGCCGGGCGCCGGCCGATGGATTGGAGAATATGTGACCCAGGCATTAGTTGCGAGATTATCATAATAGTAATTATCTCGTATGTTACCAAATTGGTTCACGACAGTCAAGAGAATGAATTCTGGGTTGTCAAATCACCTTGAGTTATCATGAACTGTTCTCTGAAATTGTTTTAATAATGTCCCATGTAATTAGCATTGAATTCACGTGGGTAGAACACAGGATCGTCTTCCTCAGACACTGACCCTTCTGTATAGTCGTCAGTGGGTGGAAAAGCAGAGTCAATACTATCCATCTTACGGCTGTCGTAATATGGCTTATCGACGGACGGCTTATCGTATGTGCCCGTTCGATTTGGTGTGTACGGACCCCCTGGGTTCCTGTCTTGTCTCGGATAGGGAAGGGACGAAGACGAGTATGGGACTCTTTGATTTGGATTCGAATTTGGACTCTTTTGGTTTGTATATGGGTTCTGAGGAGAAGAGTTTAACGGACTTTTATTCATGACATACGGTCTTCTTCCTGGGTTAGAATAAGGGCTTGTGTATGTTGCATACGGGTTTGTGGGTTGACGAGAAGGATACTTATTGCTGGGTGAAATTGGAGATCTTTTTGGATAAAGTATGTCGACTTCTTGGATGGGACTTTCCTTTTCCTTAGGTTTGGGGTCAGTCCTATTTGTATTTTTTCCATATAGTGATGGTTCATAGTTTGAATTTGGCTTTCTGGAATTCGGAATATGTTTATCATTTGTGTCCGGCAATTCCGATTTTGATAGTGGCACTTGATTATATACTTTCGTTGTGGGTTTCGATTCAGTTTGTGGTTTGATTTTGGGCTCACTTGTTTTGATTGGATTGTTTTCCTTTATCGGTTGTGGAATTATACGGGGTGTTTTCTGAAAGGGGACTGTCGCAGGTTGTGTCTTGGGTTTGGCATAGATGGGATCAGTTTTATTATCACTGGCTGCTGTGTTTTGTCTAAGACTGGTCTTTGGTGTTATTGTCGGGGCTTTAGCGGAATATGATTCGGGAGATGAGTCTTCTGTTGGTATTATGTGGTCTGGCGAGGGGTCTTTATAAGGATTTACGTAGCGTCTTGTGCTTCTTGGTACCGACCTTTTCTCGTTTGTGATGACGTTTGGGGAGTCGGGTTTAGTTGGCGCCTGTACTATTATTTTCGGTGGATTGTTACCATCAAGTTCATTTTCGCTATCACTCTCTTTGGAATCTACTTCATTACTTTTTTCAATCTTCTTGTTTTTGTTCTTTGATTTAGATGCCGAGAAATTAAGTCTTGGAAATTTTCTTTGTTCTTTTTGTTTTGGCTCGACCTTTGGTTCGATTTTGTTCTCATCATTAGGAACAGCCTCGGTAAGTTTGACGATTGCATCTGTTAGTTGCGAAATATCTGGACCAAAATTTGAACCAACTTCTTTTGAAGTTGTAACCTCGGTGTCATTGGCTAGTTTATCTGTTTCATGCTGAACTTTCGGACTTAATTTGGACAGGTCGACTCTCGATGACCTGGATGATGCTCGTTGTAGTTGTCGCTCTAATGTACTCGCCCGGCTTTGCCTCTGTCTTTCTAGAGTGTTCACTCGACTAGGAATATTTACACCAAATAAATTAATGTCAGTGGATTTGTAGGGTGCGTTATTCAATTTGATGAATTTTTCCATTTCTTTACGTTCCTTTTCTTCCGCTAACTGCCGTTGTCGTTCTAAAGTGTTGATCTTGCTTGGGGGTAAAGCAAAGAGACCTACACCATTATTCGCTACCTGTCCGTTGCTATGACTACTTGGAGGGCTGCCTAGTAGCTCAACTCTTAGACCCCTGGAAAGGAAATGTAAATGTCAGTGTTGAAAACTATTACAACCAAATCATCATTTACAAATTGCAATTTCATATTTTACACATTTACGATATAAAGGTTATTTTAGAGTTGCAACTTGAATTGATATTACTGTATAAACATATTGAATAATAAATACTCTTATGTTGTGTGTATTTTAATAATGGCTAGAAGCATATAAATTATAAAATATGTATTCACCACACACTGGGTTTACATAGCAGCAACAAATACAAACGTTGCTATGGATACCGCAAGCCATGCCCAAGATAAGCATAACATAACTTAGTATATCTTCTTTACAAAATGAATATTATTGGACAAAGCGAGACAATTTGACAAAACATAAGCTTACTCCTTAACAAAAGTTTTAATCTTTTGAGGACAAATTACTTTTTTGCTTTATATGGCTTTCTAAGTTGACATTGCAATGACCTTATTGATTCTAATCATAAAATCAAGAGTAATGGCGATGAACTTAGTGATTCTAAAAATACAATCAAGAGTTATGACAATAAACTTAGTGATTCTAAATGTACAAGCAAGAGTTATTGCAATAAACTTAGGAATTAAAAAAATACAATCAAGAGTAATGGCAATGAACCTAGTATTCCCAAACATACAATCAAGAGTTATGGCAATAAACTTAATGATTCTAAACAAAAGATCAAGAGTAATGGCCATGAGCTTAGTGATTCTAAATATACAATCAAGAGTACTGGCAATGCATTTAGTAATTCTAAACATACAACCAAGAGTAATGGCAATAAACTTAGTAATTCTAAACATAAAATCAAGAGTAATGGCAGTGAACTTAGTAATTCTAAACATAAAATCAAGAGTAATGGCAGTGAACTTAGTAATTCTAAACATAAAATCAAGAGTAACGGCAGTGAACTTAGTAATTCTAAACAAAAGATCAAGAGTAATGGCAATGAACTTAGTAATTCTAAATATAAAATCAAGAGTAATGGCAGTGAACTTAGTAATTCTAATCATACAATCAAGAGTAATGGCAATGAACTTAGTGATTCTAATCATACAATCAAGAGTAATGGCAATGAACTTAGTAATTCTAAACATAAAATCAAGAGTAATGGCAGTGAACTTAGTAATTCTAAACATAAAATCAAGAGTAATGGCAGTGAACTTAGTAATTCTAAACATAAGATCAAGAGTAATGTCAGTGAACTTAGTGATTCTAATCATACAATCAAGAGTAATGGTAATAAACTTAGTGATTCTAAGCATAAGATCAAGAGTAATGGCAGTGAACTTAGTGATTCTGAACATAAAATCAAGAGTTATGGCAATGAACTTAGTGAATCTAAACATACAATCAAGAGTAATGGCAGTGAACTTAGTGAATCTAAACATAAAATCAAGAGTAATGGCAGTGAACTTAATGATTCTAAACATAAGATCAAGAGTGATGGCAGTAAACTTAGTGATTCAAAACATACAATCAAGAGTAATGGCAATAAACTTAGTGATTCTAAGCATAAGATCAAGAGTAATGGCAATGAATTTAGTGATTCTAAACATACAACCAAGAGTAATGGCAAAAAGCTTAGTGATTCTAAGCGTAAGATCAAGAGTAATGGCAGTGAACTTAGTAATTCTAAACATACAATCAAGAGTAATGGCAGTGAACTTAGTGATTCTAAACATAAGATCAAGAGTGATGGCAGTAAACTTAGTGATTCAAAACATACAACCAAGAGTAATGGCAAAAAACTTAGTGATTCTAAGCGTAAGATCAAGAGTAATGGCAGTGAACTTAGTAATTCTAAACATACAATCAAGAGTAATGGCAATAAACTTAGTGATTCTAAGCATAAGATCAAGAGTAATGGCAATGAGCTTAGTGATTCTAAACATAAGATCAAGAGTAATGGCAATGAGCTTAGTGATTCTAAACAAAAGATCAAGAGTAATGGCAATGAACTTAATGATTCTAAACATAAAATCAAGAGTAATGGCAATGGATTTAGTAATTCTAAACATACAACCAAGAGTAACGGCAATGAATTTAGTGAATCTAAACATACAATCAAGAGTAATGGCAATAAACTTAGTGATTCTAAACATAAAATCAAGAGTTATGGCAATGAACTTAGTGATCCTAAACATACAACCAAGAGTAATGGCAATGAACTTAGTGATTCAAAACATACAATCAAGAGTAATGGCAATAAACTTAGTGATTCTAAGCATAAGATCAAGAGTAATGGCAGTGAACTTAGTGATCCTAAACATAAAATCAAGAGTAATGGCAGTGAACTTAGTGAATCTAAACATAAGATCACGAGTAATGGCAATGAACTTAGTGATCCTAAACATACAATCAAGAGTAATGGCAATGAATGTAGTAATTCTAAACATACAACCAAGAGTAATGGCAGTGAACTTAGTGATTCTAAACATAAGATCAAGAGTAATGGCAGTGAACTTAGTGATCCTAAACATACAACCAAGAGTAATGGCAATGAACTTAGTGATTCAAAACATACAATCAAGAGTAATGGCAATAAACTTAGTAATTCTAAACATAAAATCAAGAGTAATGGCAATGAACTTAGTGATTCTAAACATAAAATCAAGAGTAATGGCAATGAACTTAGTGATTCTAAACATAAAATCAAGAGTAATGGCAATGAACTTAGTGATTCTAAACATACAATCAAGAGTAATGGCAATAAACTTAGTAATTCTAAACATAAAATCAAGAGTAATGGCAATGAACTTAGTGATTCTAAACATAAAATCAAGAGTAATGGCAATAAACTGGTGATTCTAAACATAAAATCAAGAGTAATGGCAATGAACTTAGTGATTCTAAACATAAAATCAAGAGTAATGGCAATAAACTGGTGATTCTAAACATAAAATCAAGAGTAATGGCAATGAACTAAGTGATTCTCAACATAAAATCAAGAGTAATGGCAGTGAACTTAGTGATTCTAAACATACAGTCAAGAGTAATGGCAATAAACTGGTGATTCTTAACATAAAATCAAGAGTAATGGCAGTGAACTTAGTGATTCTAAACATACAGTCAAGAGTAATGGCAATAAACTTAGTGATTCTTAACATAAAATCAAGAGTAATGGCAATGAACTTAGTGATTCTAAACATAAAATCAAGAGTAATGGCAATAAACTGGTGATTCTAAACATAAAATCAAGAGTAATGGCAATGAACTAAGTGATTCTCAACATAAAATCAAGAGTAATGGCAATAAACTTAGTGATTCTAAACATACAATCAAGAGTAATGGCAATAAACTGGTGATTCTTAACATAAGATCAAGAGTAATGGCAGTGAACTTAGTGATCCTAAACATACAACCAAGAGTAATGGCAGTGAACTTAGTGATTCTAAACATACAGTCAAGAGTAATGGCAATAAACTGGTGATTCTTAACATAAGATCAAGAGTAATGGCAGTGAACTTAGATATCCTAAACATACAACCAAGAGTAATGGCAGTGAACTTAGTGATCCTAAACATAAAATCAAGAGTAATGGCAGTGAACTTAGTGATTCTAAACATAAGATCAAGAGTAATGGCAATGAACTAAGTGATTCTCAACATAAAATCAAGAGTAATGGTAATGAACTTAGTGAATCTAAACATAAGATCAAGAGTAATGGCAATGAACTTAGTGATTCTGAACATACAGTCAAGAGTATGGCAATGAACTTAGTGATTCGTGAGTCTGCCAGATCACAGGTATTTGAGCATGATATTGTGTGTTAAAATATACACTATGATTTTCCACGCAATTTAGATTTTTTAATTAAACTAAAAGTAATTCCCAATATTTGACGGATAGATTGAAACATATTCATTTAATTATTTATTAATTAATCAAGTTAAAGCATAGTTTAATGGCGTAGTATTCTAATAAGCAAAACACACCTTCAAACCTTGGCATGCATTGGCCGATAGCCCCCAAAAAGCATATACTTGTATTTTTGCTGATCGTGCATTCATAGAAGGCCTAAGTCTATCTCGGGTCACTTGGTGGATTGCCACGCGGATAACGAGCTGCACCTGGCGACCTCTCATGCAGAAAACGAGCTGCACCTGGCGACCTGTCATGCGCTGAACGTGCTGCACCTGGCGACCTGTCATGCACTGAACGTGCTGCACCTGGCGACCTGTCATGCGCTGAACGTGCTGCACCTGGCGACCTGTCATGCACTGAACGTGCTGCACCTGGCGACCTGTCATGCACTGAACGTGCTGCACCTGGCGACCTATCAAACCCTCCCCTACTACTACCACCAAAGCTGCTATTATCAGACCGCGGAAGCGAGTTGGACGATTTTGGACTAACATTTGAATATGGATTGGGGCTTAATCTACTTTCTCTCTTTGGACTAGCATTTAAATATGGATTGGGACTTAATTTACTTTCTCTCTTTGGACTAGCATTTGAATATGGATTAGGACTTAATCCACCCTCGTTCTTTGGACTAACATTTGCATATGGGTTGGCGCTTAGTCTGCTCTCTCTCTGAGTGGGGTTTCCTGATGGTCTAAATCTGCTTCCATAATTGGAATACGATGGTGCGTATGCTTGTGATGGTTGTGTTGCATCTGGTGATTTTGACCCAAATGATGATGCAGGTTTTATTGGGCTAGAGGATGAAGACACTGGAGCAGAGGAAAACTGTGTAGGCTTGGGTGATGTTCCTGTTGGAGTTGTACTCTGTTTCGTTGTCATTGGGGTATACGGCGATCGGCTGCTAGGTGTAGTGTAATTCGGTCTGTATGGTGATGTAGTCGCCGGTGTGTACGCTGATGATCGTGTCGGTTCATATCCAGTTTGGGCGGATTTCTGTGGAACATTAGTGTAGGCTGGCGTCAAACGGGGCACAACGTCTGTTTTAACATAGCTGTTTGGGGGAGCAGCGGGGGTCGTGCTACTATACGCCATGGGTTTAGGAACCGGCGGTGGGGAGTCTTCAATCCTTTCCTTTTCCGGGGTTGTCGATTCTCGTGATGACGTTTCGAGAACGGGCTCAGTGGGGGGTCTAAAAGCAGTTAGAAAGATGCACTAAGATAAGAAAATTAAGGTTTCTATCTAGTAAATAATAATGCTGTAATTAAAATGGTAGCCCTAGTTGAATTTTCTATATCAACTTCAACAAATAATATAAAGCAAAGACACAACTATCAAACTGGTAAATTATGTGAAATACTACATAGAATTTTTTTAATTTATCATTGAAGCTAACATATTCGTTTTTATATTTGTCCATATTGCTTAATATGTAAATGTCCAAATGCATACTACGACTACCACATTTTGTTTAAGCAACAACATATAACAAACTAGCTAGAAACCTTTCACGAAAACAAAATCAAATGGTGTTATATATACTAAGACAGTATTGCTACAAACAGTTAGTAAGAAAATGTAACTACCCGCTCGACCTTCGGCTCTCAATTCTTTGTTTGGTTTCCATGTGTATTCTTGCTAAATCTCTAGTCATCATATCACTATGAATCTGACCCAGTTCACTGTCTATCGAGTTATCATCCTCGTAAGCTGTGTTGATGATACCCATATTTATATACCTTTCTTTTAGTCTTGGCGGAGGGAGAGGTGGTGGCGGTTCATCGCCAAAATTAGGATTCATAGACACTAATTCATTTTGCGTCTCCAAGATGTTCATGTATATCCTCTGTCTATTGAACCCTGGTGTTATAGGTGGCGATTCTCTACTAGACTTTATTGAAACTCTTTTCTTTACAGGCGTTCCACTTCGACTGGAGTTGGGAGTGCTCAGGATTGAATGAGGAGTGAAGCTTTGTGATTGCTTGCTTGAGATCACATGTTTGTCAATGTTATAAGCTGCAGTTTCCGTATCATTTGAATTATCGCTGCTTTCAATAACAGCTATTACCGTATGCGTGTTCGTTGATTCACCATTTCCAGCACCAGTTGTAACTTGCGCCTTTCTATTGTCATTTTCAGCCTTTTTGTTTTGTTCCAATGACGTTTGTCTTGGCTTACTCTCGTATATGTTTTCTCCAGCATGCTTTAAGGGCTGATTAGATTTATGGAGAGATTCTTTTGAGGAACATGCATGTTCTCCTGTTTCACTTCCTTTATTTTTTCTCTTTTGGGAAGTAATGGAACCCGTTGATGACCTTCGTTTCCTTAACGACCCTCGTCGCCTCCCACGTGACCCAACTTGGCTTGGGGACGATTTATTTGGATCATGCATCGGTATTTCACGAATAACAAAGTCACTTCTTCGTTTATGATATCCATGTGTAGTTCGTTCACTCGATTGGATTGATGCAATCGTATCATATTCACCAGCATCTTTTAGATTATTACTTACATCATATGTTTTCATCGGGATTGTATCTGCTATCGCCGCGTCTTTAATCGCTTTGGGAGCATCATTTTGATATTTTCCAAACTCATTGCTATTTTTATTATCATTGGTAAATGATTCATTGTCGACATGGGTCTGCTCCACAGAGTCGCCACATTTATCGCTTATCATTTCATTTTTGTTTGCGTAATTCTTTTCAGCTTTTTCCAGATCAGACTTTGACACAATGGTTTTTCTACAACATATCCAGCGCATGCAATTACGTAACTGTGCATTGGTTTAGAGTAAGTAATTGTTAGTAATGTTAAGTGAACATGCGTTGAAATGTAAAAGTGAATAAAAAAATCACAACTGATCAGTTCAAGGTTGTGTTAAATTATGTGTTGTATTAAATATATGACAACATAGATGAATATTTAATGGCACATCGAGCTTATTTGTCAGTCCAACTTGAAGTGTAAATAATTTTGTTTATGATGTTCCACAAGTTCGTACATGAGCTTTAACATTGGGAAGACCTCATGTTCGAACTTAGGGACAATCACAAACCAAGCTTACAGTATATCACGCTTTCGCTTCGCTCGCCTGCACCAAAAACAGAAACATGCGATAAATATCACTATGGCAACAAGCCCCACTGCACTCGGAATGGCGATCAACAATATCAATCCCTCGGATGGCGTCTTGTTTTGGTTAGTGAACAAACGCACGGAGACAGGACTATGATTACTGGATACTAAAATGTATTAAAATTAATAGTGAAAGGGGATTTGGACCCCCACAACTGAGAGATGTAATCCATTGGCTATATCCATCCAAGTACGTGTAACTGCAACAAAACATGCCCTATAACTACACAAACATACGGAACTCTTTGAAAGAAATCAAAAAAGTAATAACAGGTTAGTCAGGCCTACTTCACGCCATAATACATAAGCTCTAAAACAAATTAAATCATGCATATCGAACTAAGCATGCTTAAACCATGCTTGTTCATACTTCTCGTCTCCATCGTCTAAAAGTCTCTGCGTTCGTTTCTTCCAACAACAACAGGCGATGATGATTGACGCCACGATGATGAGGATCAATGGCACAACGACCATCAATGCAGTGTGAATCTGGATGGTGCCAACAGCTTTAAAACAAAGGGGGAATATTAGATGACTGAGGCCGAAGAAAGAAACAATGAAATGATTATACGTTATAGTCTGCTAACAATTGCAACATTCAATTTTATCATACAGTATTGGTAGTCCTATTTTACGACATAAATTTTGTCTCAGTCGTGATGACCTCAAGCTATGGAGGTTATGAATGGAAGAAAAGGCACAACCACAACAGACAATATACTTACAGTAACAGCGAGCGGAGACCCAGGGGTACCAATGAATGTATCTATTGTAGCGCTCTCGTTCACACGTATAGGGACCCGCCCATCCTCGTAGTTCATAGCCTGGCCAACAACCAGTTATATACACCTTCGTGTCCAGGAACGTATTGTATGTTGACTTCTTAGCATACGGCACGTATAGAATCCCACATGAATTTCCTGACATGGAGATCATTTATTATTATTTCTTCATCTAGCATAATGTGAATAAACGGTTTGCTTATGGTTGTTGTTTTGGAGGGGATGCATTGTTACGAGCAATGCCCGGGTCTTAACAACATTATTTTAAGAATTTGCACATTTCAACCTGGCAAAACAGTGCATACTCAAGACAAGTCTAGCCCCAAAATAATCATAACTCACTGTATTGCCCCATTTCTCTTAGTTCATCGAACCATTCCCCTGTTTGTCTGGAAGCCTTAGCCAGCTCTCTGTCGCCTGTGACCATGTAGTCGAACCAGCAGCCCTCATGGTTATAACATACGTCATCAACCTGGCTCTTGTTCCAGTTGCCGCCAATTGGAACTATTTGAGGAATCTGATGGAAAGGCTGGAATGTTTTTGCATCAGCTATGAAGTATTCAAACGTCTTGCTGGCCTGATATCTAAAGAGTGACTCGTTCTTGTTGATTAACCCTAAAACACGTATGAATGATTAATGTTCGGAGCACTTGGGATTCGAACCTAGGACGTCTTGATTACAACTTCATCACAAAGCATCACTACACCTCCAACTCAGACAGAAGAGACAAGGCGTGATAGATAAGAGGAAGTAACTAAAAATGATATCATTGATTAGATATCTAAATTTCTAACCATATTTCAGGTAATGTATGAAGTACTGAATTATTATGAAAGTGGCTTTCGTAATTCTCTTTGTTGTTTTAATGCATACGGATATATTGTATATTTACTCGGTTTAACTAACAACCGACAAAACGTCATTCGTGTTTTTTATGTTCTGAATAAACACAGTGGTTTGGCCGTAAATAATTCATAGCAATTTGTACAATGGAACAATGTATTTGTTAAATTAGTACCTTTTTTTCAATTAGAAGTTCAATAAAAAAAACCATTCACATTCACTGTTTCAAGTACGTATAAACAAATGGGGGCGAGTTTTCACAATGTCAGAGATTTACATTTGCCTTATCAATTAAACACACAAAAACGCAATATTTGAAAACAAAATAAAATAATACTTCTATGAATGTTCATCTCGCTGGTAGTAATGTACTATTAACAAAATTATTCAAATCTTATTTTATTTCTGAAGAAGTAGGATGGACATCCTACGAAACGTCAAAAGAAAAATAAATATCTCTGAGAAAGAAAATCAACAATTTTGTTAGTAGTAAAATAAAATAAGAAACATACATGTATATAAACTTACACATCATTCCAAACTTGTCGTGGATTATCGTGTACGAATGGTAGTCGTCTGTCTGCCCCGATGGAATACGAAAGTCTGCCTTTGAGTTGTTGTTCCAATTGCCGAATAACCCCCAAGTATTAAACTGAAAATAGTTATGATTTGATAGGCAAATCGTATAACATCCTGTTTGACCTTGAAATACAGTTCGAAAATTTTTATCAACTTAAATTAACCTGGAGTAAGATTTGTAATAAATGGGGAGATGATGTCCCTTTGAGGGAACCAAAGTAGTTGATTATCCCGGGGACGAATACCACTCCTATTCTACTGTTCCTATACAGGGTGGGCCAAAAAACGCCACTTTGTTTTCAAGACACTCCAACTTTTTTATTTTCCAACCTACATACCCCAACTTTGCAGTTAAATAGTGCCAATGGTTCTTAGTAATAATAGAGTGTAACAAGTCCTTCAACCTGGATTATATTTGATCTAAAAGTGGAGTTCCATTGGTCCGCCACCCTATTTAATGATATATTTTAGTTTTACTCGCCTTGCTGATATGGCAGTATCAATGAAATGTTAGCTAAGTTTTTTCAACCTGTCTTGATTGCCAGCTTTAGTTGAGTAAATTTCTAGATTGGGTGCCTTCATACAATCTCCTGGAGACCTTCCCATACCCTATACTCACTGGGGTTTGCATCAGGGCTATTAGCTTGGTGATCATCAGGCCGTATCAGTTCAGGAACATTTTTCAAATTATGCTTATTTCTCATGGCACACACTACATGTTAAAGTGAGACGCTGTTGACATATTTTATTCAAGTAAAAGTGTATAATTCATGATCCATGGCTAGATAACAACCTCAAGATTCATTTGGTATGCAAATTATGATTATGTATCAAAAATTAAAAAGTTATAGCATTTTGAAAAAAGTGGCGTTTTTTGGCCCATCCTGTATATTGGGGAAAATTGGAAATTAAAACTGAAATTTTATCGAAATCAAAACTTTGAAATATTACATTTATCCAATAGTGAACTGCAAGATTTTAATAAAATCTGGCCAATGCAGCCATTGGTATTTACCTTTACAATTATAAGAATGTACGTGATTTCATATTGTTTGATTTTATGTCTGTCGAATGTCCTTGAATATATCATAAATTATATATCTCGAGTTGTGAATTGATTTTATATTTTATATACCAAATGTATGTATGCACTTTGGTTGCTATTCAACATTCAAGGTTAAAATTAATATGATGCATCAGGTTGACGGTAAAATTGTTATCATTTAAATATACAATGACTCTTAGCAGTTGTCGGACATTGTTTCCATTAGTGTTATTATCCTTCTGACACATACAGAATATCACATCATTTTGAGTGATATCATTTTTATCGCCAAGTTGATATCAAATATCAACACGAGTGAGCGAAGCGAATGAGTGTTGATATTTGATATCTACGAGGCGATAAAATGATATCACGAGAAATTATGTGACATTGGGTTTATCCCATGATTACAATTCGCCAATTCTTCGTCAGACGAATTTGCACTGGCTATTTTGATTTGTACTTTACTCACTGCGCAGTAATATGCACTACTTTCTGTACATGATATAGTTCGTCATAAATACCATTTTTTAATCGTTATTAAGTCTTCTAATCAAATTATATACACAATCGTAATTCAATACACCAATGAAACTTAAAGAGAATAAATTAACGGACCTATTTTCTCAAAAGAGAATAAATTATCTGACCTAATTTCCAACAATATTGTGGCGCGAAATGCAAATGTGATATCACACTGATATGCGTGAGATAAACGATATCACACGCATATGAGTTTGATAAACGATTTTCTGGAAAATATCACACGGATTTCAATAATATCAGAAATATCAATGGCTGTTATTGTACAGATAACACATTAATCGTGGGATAAAAGTGCTTACATGATTATTCAACAAATATCACGTCAATGGATCAAATAAACAAGTAAATTCATTCTGTGACAAAAAATCGCAAAAAAGGAGACTCCCGTGGGTATAAAGACCCCCACCAATCCTCAAGTCCGATATGTAGCAAAAATCATTGGAAATTAAACCTATATCTCTGAATATTTTGAATGAACAAAATCATTGAAAAACATATTATATGCTGTACACTGGGAGTAAGTGCGAGTACAATTATTGAGTAAATTAATGAGGATGTCTTAGTAGAATGTTTATTGGGTTGTCGCTCAGATGTATTACAGAATTACGATTTTGCGAAATGGCAACTATTTATTAACCTTTGTGCCAATCAAATCAGCCACATTCTTAAAGAATTCATGTCGTAAGCAAATATCACTTTATCTTACTCATTTCGCCATATATTGTTTCTAATGTTTAATATATATTGTAATTTAATAATTTGTATTTGTATTAATTTGCTCTCCAAATTGGAGGAAATAAAGAATCATATCATATCATATCATGCTAGGTACCTTAGAAACCAACTATGGCGTTATTTAGAACAAAATCAAAGGTTTTTAAATGGACTATATTGGGGTCATACCTTTTGGCGGATGGATATGGAACCTCACACCAAAATGAAACATAGAAGCTACAAATAATGCGAACTTGATGGTATAATGTTATTTTATGTACACGTATACTGACTACAAGTGTATATAGTACCTTATAGTGAGCTGGTGCCGCTACTATGACATGAAGTGATCTCGCAAACGCTGCTACATTAACTCCAACCCCACTCGGAAACAAGATCGTGAAGTTAGAATGAGTGAAATTCTCGGAGGCATCGTTGCACACAATCGAGACATCTAAAATAAACAGAACAATGTGTACTTTTGTAATGGAGCTACATAAACATAATATGCAATACTCCGAAATATTAGATCAGACAGATGACCATAACCATATACACTTATACCATCGCAATTCATATCTTTGCAAATTCACAGTGGAAATGTCCAAACAGGGTTGAATAAAACGGAAAAGAATTCCATATTTTCTTCAAACCACTGGTCAACTCACTCATGTAGTCCTGCCATCGTCGCCCAACTTCATCAAAAAGTCTCAGTTGATCGTCTACGAGGACTCTTAACTTCCTCCTCCCGGTGTACATGCCCAGTTGCACTTCCACTTTGGCAGAATTGAGTTCCTGCATCGCTATAGACGTCAATAACGTTCCTCTTACTCGACCAACTGGAAAGAAACATTTTCAGAGTAGCTAATCGACAATTTGGAGGGTGTTTCATTCAATTTAGCATTTTTCTGTTGAAATTGAGCAAAAGCTGGCCTTGTTCCTGTAATTGACAATAGTATTCTATTTGGGGGTGTTCAGCTTTCGGAGGTATGTTTAACATTTAGTCAATGAATCAAGGAGGCGACACTTCCACTTTTTGAAAATATTTTAGTAAATGTGAGAAAATTGAGGGTTCAGGGAAAACAGAGTCACTTTTATAAAATCATCAATATCAATTTTCATTCTTTTTCACATGTAATGCTCAAGACGCCAAGTGCCAAATGCAAAGGGCGGTTCAGATCTTCAAAATTTTGAAATGACACACTGATATTTTCTCTCAGCAGAATACATTTACACCCTATGCTCAAACCTATTGCTCTTTATGTGTGTAAATATCATCGTCCAAAAATAAATCACAAAATGAAGAAATATAAGATTCTTATCACAAAATCTGGATCGCTCCTGTATTTTAACTTACACGTTTTATTATGAGGTTGTTCCATACGACCCTGTAGCCGGAAGTCAACAGCTTTGTTCCTTAGCAACCAGAATTCCCCCTTGCCATTGAAGATGTACTTTGTTCCATCAAAGGTAACAAAATGAGGGTCTCCGTACACGGTTGCTGGAATAACACAGAAATGTGGCGATTTTACAATTTTCTTTGCTTTGACAATATAGCGCATGTAAGCAAATGCAAATATATTTTGAAAAAAGCAAAGTCACGACCATCCCATTGCATTCGGTCAATTCCTTTCCATTGACCGGTTTATTTTCAAACATCAAATGTAAAAAATATGAAATGTTGGGGGGGGGGCAGGGGCCGTTATCATAGAAAAAATGCTGTGTAATGCTTGACTGTTAAATAAAACACATCCATACAGTGTAGGAATATGTGGAATAATTACGCATAGGTATAAACGAATAAACGATGACAAACAATAGAACATTCGATATAATAGTACTAATAATGAAGCAATAAAATTAAGGGCACAAAAGTATTAAACAATTTCAATTAAAACTATGAATACTAAAATGACATTTCAGAGGTTAAAATTAAATCAACACAATTATCGTTTTGTATGTATATTTCATCGCCTTCTAGTCCTAAATGGCATTTAATGCTGTGGAATTTCTACCCACCTGGCCGTGAGTTATTGTAGGAGTAGCAGTTCATTGTTTCTCTCTGTTTGATGTAGTTATAGCAGGTAGCGTTCCACATACAACAATAATAGTAGGGTAGTTTATCTTCCAGCCAGTGGGAAAGATTGGGTATGTCCCCAACCTTATAAGGGTACAATCCGAACTGATGTTTCCGAGTGGGGATACCGGTTGTTTCTGAGTCACACGTGGACATGAGGTCTCCGTCATGGTTATAACAACATTGACTCCCAGAACCATGGTGGCTGAAAATATTTTGAGGGATCGAATTATTATCTTTGTCAAATATATAGTTCATCATCAAAAGCATGTGGACGCATAGGGGCGAACCTGAGATGTGCGAGATAATAAAGCAATTTGAATAGATGGGCATTGTTACATGTAATTTAATGATTCGGTTCAATATATTCAACTTCATTGATGAATGGCATTCATATTTGTATTTCATTCTATCATTTGCATCAATAGAGTAAAATGAAATAAATAATGATGTGATGTGCTTCAAACAGTTCTGGTGCAATTTTTATTGAAATAACCTTGACGGTTGTGTTCTACTCACGATGGGTACGTTGTCATGACACAGTGTTTAATATTTTTGTCGTGGTACAAGCAACTGTCCTCTTTGTACATACTGCAGAAGTCAAAGGGCTGCCACTGTCCAAAATCCGCCAGTGCCTGCTCCAACCTACACGGACAGGGGGGCAGTTCCTAAAATGAAAGATTTGCCACATTTGATTCATTTTGAATATCGTGAATTACTAAAAATTACTTAAAAACGTTTTGCCTCAAGGGCTCTGTCAAATATTCATGATGACAGGAATGTTACAAAATTTCTATCCTGACTTTAGATACATATTCAATAGGTATCCTGGATAGAATTACTCTTAATACATCTTCATACCTGGTACCATGTTCTGTTCTTGTTTTCGTTTCTTTTCCAGTCAAGGCACTTATCCTCCGGCCAGTCCTCGCCCCACTTCTCTCTCCAATGCTGCCCAACGTACCATCCAAGCGGAGTGATCTGAGACCAGATAGTTCTGAAAAACAGAGCATGTTGACATGTAAGGTCAACATCGTACTTTTATATATTGTCTCATACAAACAGCTCTGGTTCGTTGAATTTAGAAAAAGAGAGGAAGGGAAAATGTCACAACCTTCAATTTGGTAAAATGTTATTGTTGGAATAAAAATGTAAATAATACGTTTACTAACTTTGGATGATCCTTGAACTGATCATTAAGACTAATTGCAACAGCGCCAATCATAAAGCTTTCACATTTGTGATAGGTGTCGCATCTATGGTCCCTGGGATAGAATGTGAAGACCCCATTGTTTGACTCCTCAGTCCTTAGCGTCATAAGTAGTTCCCAAACTGCCTAGAATAAAATATACCAAATGCTACATGGTTTAAAATATATTTATATAAACATATAAAACATTTAGCACATTCTCTGGAGATTTCAGAAGAATTTATGAAAAATAACAAAAATAGAGATTTATGAAAAATTTATCATCACCCTCCCCGTGCAATTGATATTTATTACTGTATCTTTTATTAGTTTGCTTTTCTTTGTTTTGACCATGCCCCAAGTTTTAATACTTTAGTAAAAAATTATTAAAAGTAAAGAAAAAACTTTAATTATTTTGGCAGTCTAATTATGGGCACAATTGACACAAATAGTTTACCTCTCCGTTAGCTTCCCTGTAACCGTACAGTTTTATGCTGACAGTCTTATAGGGGAGGTGGGTGAGAACCATCCGATCCCATCGCATAACAAGAGCATAAGGATCCGTTGACTCCCAATCCCCGAATGGATCAAGCCTTACTCCATAGGGTATTTTGTCCAGCATTACTAAAATTTAGAAATATCTATACTTTATATAAGTGTCATGTATTTTCTGTCCTGCATTAAATCTTTGTTATTACGTCTTTGCATTAAGTCTTAAGTTATATCCAAGGTATAGAAGGTGTTTATTTGGAAGGGGTACACAAGGGATCGATGCAATACTATGATTCATATTCGTAACTTATCTTTTAAACTCTATATGCAGATTTGGAAAACCAAAGCCGATCCAAATATGTTTACTTTAAACGAGATTACTCACCAACATTGAATGTATTCCTATGTTTATGGTGTCTGCCATTGGTCAGTTCAACATCTATTAACCCTCTCTGAGTTAGAGCTGGTTGAATACATCTCGCCCTCATCATGTGTATATACTGACCCTCTACGACCTTATCTCCAAACTTGCAAAGTATTCGGTCATTTGGTGCAAAGCAGGGCCCCGATACGTTAACTTCCCCACCGCCCATCATTCCTCCAAATCGAGGGTACATCTCTAAGATACTGGACGCTGGAATAAAAAAATCATAGGTAGATATAATGGTTGGAACCATAATATAATGGAACAATAAACATACCAATTATTTCTGCTACAATAAACATACCATTTCGAGGAGTGCCACATGTGTCGTTACATAACATAATGTGTAGTGACCATACCATTTACTTAGGATACAATAAACATACCATTTGTTTATGGTTCAATAAACATACATGTACCATTTGTCTATGGTAGAAATAACATACCATTTATTTATGGCACAATAAACGTACCTTTGAGAGAGAGAGAGAGAGAGAGAATGTGTAGTTATAAGTTATAATGGAACAATAAACATACCATTTGTTTATGGTACAATAAACATACCATTTGTTTATGGTACAATAAACATACCATTTGTTAATGGTAGAACAAATACACCAATTATTTATGGTATAATGAACATACCATTTGTTTATGTTAGAACAAATACACCAATCATTTATGGTATAATGAACATACCATTGTGAGACGTACCCTGTGTGTCGTTCGTGCATCCTCCTTTGATGATGATTTCGTCATCCACTCTGTAAATATACCGCCCAGTCACATTGGATCCCGCTGACGTAGCCAATCGGAGAATTTCATTGGTCCCAGAGTAAGGCAAAGGGTAAAATTCTGTACCATTACCAGCGTTGAATCCAGCCTAATAATGAAAATGTTAAATATTGCTTTTTCAGCTTGTGGAAATATATTACTGTTCGAAACATCTAGCAAACAAAATACGTTAAATCAAACTGGCAATTAACTCAATTCATCAGTTCGAGGAATGTAATGTTTTAAGGCGTATTAAAAACATAGAACCGATCGAACTGATTTCGATGTGTCCAGTCAGAAACTATTTCTTATTTTTCTTAGATTCTTTCTACCAAAATGTAACTAGGCGTGAGACAGGTGAAGCATATGTGATTGAATGTGTATGCATATTATGGTCCTATAGGGATTCTCTCTCCTTCTAAATATACATTTCCTGATTAAGTAAGAAGGTAAGAGGAAAATAGTTGCTATTGGGTCCCTTGAATAACTAATTGAGATGGGTACAAATTCTTATAAAGCGAGCAGGTTATTCCGCCAATAAATACTTAGTTTTACCTGGGCCTTGTATTCAGGATTTACGCCTTTATCATCTCCTGTTCCGGACCATGTTAAATTCCAGTAGTTAATGATAGTATATGTCTCTTTACCGTCGGTCACCACAACAGCTTGGAATGTGTTTCTCTGTAATAAAGTAGAATCCTCATTTGAACTAAATAAGAATATAAATTAGATGTCCACTAGTTAAAAAGATGGCAGTGGAATCAACCTGTTTGAGGACGTTTGTTCATCGACTGCAGCGAAGTTAGGGGTCTCGGGCCCTTGTCCAGCTTGCAGGACGGAGGACAACTGAAATAGCTTTTCTCAACTTGCAGCTACAAAAATGCGGTTTTCTCCATTGTAAGCCCAACGTAGAGTTCTTGCGATAGTCATTATAAAATAAATGTTAGATAACTGCTAACGGTCATAAATAACGAAATAAAACTAACTGATCAATCAAATTGGCCCCCACGTGATTAGTAACGTCATATACAAAATATAGCTTTGGTTTATTGGTTCCTTAGTAATCACAACGTCACGGCAACCATAGTATTGTTGTGTAAACCAAAACAAAACATTTTGGCATTATGACGTTATGGGCCATGTGGGGACCAGTGAGAGATCACGTGGGGGCCAATAACGTCACAACCAATTCGAATATTGCTTATTAAGCAGCTATAACGATCGTTAGAGTGAAATAGTTTTCGCAATACTGATGAGAAAACATGTCCAAATACATTTATCAAAAAATTATATTGATTCCTTTAGGTTAAAAAACACCATTTCATATCTGCTTTAACCCTAGAAGCCCTAAGGTAAAAATAGTCACACGAACACCTAAGGGGGGGTCAAAAGGGCACCCCCCTTGTAAAATTTTTATTAGTAGAGCTAGGATGTTCAAACTTTTTCCACATATACTTCATTCAATTATCTACAACTTGGTATAAAAGTTTTAACAACTACGATGATGTGAGATTGCGTAATTTTATTCTTAAGACAACACGTATGGTAGAATTAGTGCTAGCTTTTTTCTGATTTTGTCTATTGGAGCTGACGATTACATCATAATAAATAAATAACAAATTAGTAAAGCTAGGATGTTCAAACTTTTACCAAAATATACTTCATTCAATTATCTACAACTTGGTGTAATAACTTTAACAACTATGATGATGGAAGATTGTGTAATCTTATTCGAAAAATAACACATATGGTAGAAATAGTGCTAGCTTTTTCCGATTTTGTCTATTGCAGCTGATGATTACATCATAATAAATCAGTAACCCTATGTACAATTCTGCTGACTTTTTCAGAAAACATGTCTTATATCTGTAGCTTCAGCTACTGAAAATTTGAAGACCCTGCCAGATGCCAATAAAAAGTTATGGGGAAAAAACTTCACAGGGGGGTCATTTTGACCCCCCCTTAGGGCTTCTAGGGTTAATGCCTCATCGGTTCATAAAAATAAATCAACCACACTGCCATCTATTCTTTCTTCCAATACCATATTACTTTGTGTTTTTTTCTCGAGAGAAGAATAAATGTCATAAAGATGGCATATACTGCTGGTATAGGAGCATAGTCAAGCCAGAATATACAGATCAGACATATGCTATACAATATATTTAACAAATTATTTTTAATTTGAACTCTTTATTCCATAATAATGAATTAAATCCACATTAAAATTTTGAAACACAATATTACCCATTTCATCAAATATATAGTTGGAAATGACATGAGAATACTCATCATGCAAATTACTAATGCGCATGCTCACCGGACACGGTCCGCTTCTGCAAATTGGGGAATGCGTAACGTTCTCCCACGTGACTATGAAGCCATATTTGCCCACGAATAAATCGGCCCCAACTACAGCAGCACGGACTTCTATCGAGAACTCGAACAACATCTCTTTAGCGATATCTCGTTCTTTTCGCACTGGCCCGTCCTCAGGCCACATGTCCTCGTAGAAATGACGATACCTACATAACATAATAATAAATACAGGTGAATACATTTTGTAAACATTAAAATGATATTCATTCGAACAGATATTCATGCATTGGACAAGTCAAGCTCTTGAAAGTGCATAGAATGCTGATGTGCGAGTGAATTGATTGTGTGGCCCATTCTGCCATTGAGTGCGATTGAAAGTAGGCAGAATTGAATGAGCAATACCTCTCACTATGTGAACTAAGGTGTAGGCATGCTTAATGAGGCCATACATGGTGCCAAATCAGTTCAAAAATATCTGCAAACCTTGAATTATAGAAGTAAGTGATATTCTGACTGACTTACCAGAGCCTCGAATCATCGCTTATTTCCACTCTGGCGTAATATGGAGCAATGAGAGGAGGGAATGATATTCTGACTTACCAGAGCCTCGAATCATCGCTTATTTCCACTCTGGCGTAATATGGAGCAATGAGAGGAGGGAATGATACTCTGACTTACCAGAGCCTCGAATCATCGCTTATTTCCACTCTGGCGTAATATGGAGCAATGAGAGGAGGGAATGATAGTCTGACTTACCAGAGCCTCGAATCATCGCTTATTTCCACTCTGGCGTAATATGGAGCAATGAGAGGAGGGAATGATACTCTGACTTACCAGAGCCTCGAATCATCGCTTATTTCCACTCTGGCGTAATATGGAGCAATGAGAGGAGGGGGTGATATTCTGACTTACCAGAGCCTCGAATCATCGCTTATTTTCACTCTGGCGTAATATGGAGCAATGAGAGGAGGGAATGATACTCTGACTTACCAGAGCCTCGAATCATCGCTTATTTCCACTCTGGCGTAATATGGAGCAATGAGAGGAGGGGGTGATATTCTGACTTACCAGAGCCTCGAATCATCGCTTATATCCACCCTGGCGTAATATGGAGCAATGAGAGGAGGGAGTGATACTCTGACTTACCAGAGCCTCGAATCATCGCTTATTTCCACTCTGGCGTAATATGGAGCAATGAGAGGAGGATCCATATCGTGCGGCCATTGCTTATTTGGCCAGCCTTTAGACAGATATTTGTAGCTTTTGAATGTAGTGTTCAGTGAAATGTAACCATGGTTCGTAATCTGAAGAAAAAAGTTACTTTAAATTATAATTGGAATTTTATGTTTCTTGAGAATGTAACTGTTCGGATAGACTAGTTGCGAGTTGAAATAATCAGGATTTACATCATTAGATATTCAAAACTCAATCATAATTGAAATCTACATGTAAAATTACATCGAGAAATGTTGTTTCATAAATTGTTGAAAAATCACAAAAAGTAAAATATCACTTGTTTTATTGGATAGAAAATACTTTGTTTTACTAGAAATACTTTCATTTGTATACTATCGGATACATAATGGTAATTTGAAAACCAATCAAATGGAATTAATGAATATTCAAGTTTAAGGGAACTTATATATCTGTCTAACCAATATATCTAACCAAATTAGCCACCTGGTGAAGAAACTGGCAACTACATACCAGCATCCGAGTTATTGACATTTAGAAATGAATCTTTCCATCAAAGTTCAAACAGAGTGAAAATACCCCTCTATTGAAGAATTTAACTGAGGCGTACAGGCTTGTATACTTATAGTTGGGCTTACACAGAAGTTCTTTCAAAAACATGTTCAGGTTTCCCGAATTGAATTATTGCAGATTTCTAAATATCTGTACATGTAACTAAAGAGTCAAGAAAGTATTGGAGTACACTCACAACAGCAGAATCGAAGACTTGTCCAAAGAATGGCACATCTGTTTGTAAATCAAAGTTAACATGGACATTTCGTGTTGGATCAAACTCATCTCCATATTGTTCACCAAAAGGATAGAGTCGATCTTTGAACTTGTTTGTATCTCTATTCCAGGCGTTTTTGTAGCTTTCCCATTCATCGAACTCACCTGGAATTATAGAAATGTAATAATTATTCGATGGAATGGTTTCATGGGTGAATATCCTTAACGATTGTTAAAGTCCCCGTATAAAGTTTTAACCACTTTGGCTTATATTGTAGTCTTACCCAATGTTATCAAAGTGTGATATGTGAAACTTTTTTTTTTAATCTCAAAAAGTGGTTTTTGATAGACTTTTTGTCCCAAAATTTGTGAACTTATTTAAAACTAACTTTTAGAGGTCACATATATGTTTTAATTAGCCACAATTCATACCAATGCATAGCATTCATCCTCGCATGTTTTTGCCGCAAAAATTAAGAAAATCGGTTCATAAATAAGCGAGAAAATGAACTTATCAGTGCAAGAAAATGGTTCCGAGAAAAATGCATTTTAAAATTTCAGTTCTCATTGAAACCAATGGTACAATGTTATCTAAAACATAATATATTTTTCCTTTTAACCTAATTAGACAATCAACATTGATTGATTATTGAAGTCTAGCATATTGAGAAAAGATTGACATCGAAAAAAAATTTCATTTTTTTCAAAAAGTTTTTGCTACCTTAGTGACATCACTAATGTTTCAAAATATTTTTGAT
Organism: Owenia fusiformis; assembly: GCA_903813345.2. Taxonomy (NCBI): domain Eukaryota; kingdom Metazoa; phylum Annelida; class Polychaeta; order Sabellida; family Oweniidae; genus Owenia; species Owenia fusiformis. The sequence continues at coordinate 35,285,774 of CAIIXF020000002.1, forward strand.
ATGCTAAAACATTGAAGTCAGTGGCCTATTAAATATGGCATTTTATTATTGAAATAGTGTGCCCTTTGTTCAATCTTTGCATTGGTGTTAAAAAAGATAATCTTTTTTGAAATGCATTAAGAAATATTTGATGATTAAAAAATTTCAACTTTTTTTGAAAAATGGCGGGAAATTTGAATATTTCATAAATGAAATGCTCATAACTTTTTTTCAGACGGGGACTTTAATTGAACATTGCCTTCCTTTAAATGCATAATTGGAGACCGAGAAACAATATAGCATTATTTTCAACAAGGGAATAATTAAATGGAATTCTGCATTGTTGGCGAAAATGTGGATATAGCTGAAGTAGCATGGAAAAAGTAACAAATGTTAAGATGCTCTTGTGATAAGGAAAGCAAGTGACTCCAGCCTAAGATAACAATGAAACTACGCACATAAATAAAATCTAATATTTGATATTTGAAATATAAATAATAGAAAGACTAAATGCCACTAAAAACGTTACGCGAATAATTTCCAAGCATTCCAATCATCCAAGCATTTCCTTAATATTTAAGCACACGTACCAAAGGGAAAGGATCAAAAACTGTAAAGAAACCTTCAAAAAAGCAAACTCTAAGTGTATACCCTACTATTAGTAGATCCCAAAACCATGATCTGACATGTTTTAAGTTATAATTACACTCCTAGCTTTATACTGTAAAACATTTGCAAAATGTAGCTAAAACATGCAATATTGTATTATGCAATGCAATATATCGAGTACTTAGTTTTACCACCCATGTGTAGGAACTAACAAGACCATACTGAATTAGGAAAATAAATTATGATCTAAAAACCAGGCAATCAAAACATTCCCCAAGCAGACAAACTCGCTTTGGGAATGCTTTTATCAATGAAATATGCTTGCTTTTTATTGGGTTGTGGTGCTGTTTTGTTTTATCTTAATTTGTTTGATGCAATGCTGTGCTAAAATAATTCATAGACTCTGTCAGAACCTGGCGTCAAGGAAAGCATGTTTTGGTACCTGGAATACTTAAAAACTTAATCTGAAACTTGACCTGCCAATTAATATTACACAAATAAGGAACTGTGAAAACTTGATAAACAGTAACAATTATAGAATCTAATTTAAGGCCCCATGAGTCTCTTAATGTTACTTTCCATAGTGTGTCAGTCGTCGAGCTAAATTATGCTTTGTGAAATAGTTAAATCATTTTATTGTTACATTCTACAACAATTGCATAGGGATAAACTGTTGTCTTGCGTCTTATCCACATCTTTCATTATTATACTTGATTACATTACTTGATTATAGATATCACTGGAAGCAGGCTAAACATCTCATAATCATCTATTGCGAGTTTCGTCTCAGAAAGAGGAAGAAGCTGTATTCTGATAGCCTTTCATTTGGAAGAATTGAATACACTCAACTCCAAATTAGTAACGTTGTCTCCCTATTGGATGGCATGTTTAAGCTTGTTTTTGTTTGGAATTTAAATGTAATCCTCAATTACCATAGATAGGAAATATCAAATTATTGAATTGGTTAAAATAAAACCAGCTTTGACACGTGGTCCAAATGGCACATTCGGTGACCATTTTGGAGAGTAATATGCAGATCACAATGGCTTGTATGGACAGCTCTATACACGTTTTACTATCGGATTTTCGCATGCGATGTTGTAAATACTATTTTACTATTTTCCAAAATCTAATAATTTTCGGCATCTTCGGCTGACATGAGGTTACAACAACTGAACATTTTGTAAATGTTGAATATTCTGCCCCTTTCTCTTGACATCAATTGACTCAATTTTATCTCTTCTCAACAAACTTCGCAGCGCAATATCAACCCCATCATGGATTTGTTTAGACATTTTCAGAGATACTTCCGATCTTTTTGACTTCTAATCGACCATAGATATGTAGGATTCTGGAGTCTGTTATATAACACACTCGACGTGAAGAACATATTGTTAGAAACGTTAGAACTGCAAATAAATAGACCACTTGACTCTGTTGCCAGAAATGAGGCTTATTTTAATAAATTGTTACCTGCCTGTTTACACGTAAGTCAAGGGCAAGGCGCATGATGCCACTTAATACAACGGATGTTAAAAACTATCAATGGTATTGAATAACAAAAAAGAATGTCCCTATAAAATGCAATTCGCCCTTACGGGTGTATTCACGTGACATTATGCGTTGGTTCACAGGTTTTTCAGAACACTTTGGGGATTTTCTGACGTTGTGGTGTAAACCCCATTACGTTAGACCTTCACAGGGCTCAGGACACCTTGGGGTAGGGGTTTGGGTATAGACACGGTACTATGGGACACTGAACATGACACTAAGTCGTATTTGTAGCAAATGCTAAGTTGCATATATGTGGTTCTCCTCCTAAACCATCAATTATAATGAAATTGGAGATAAATGATGATGAAATCCTACCCCATTATACTTAACTCAATGGGAATATTTACCAAGAATAGCGTTCTTCCATGTACGTGCTTAGTATGGTTTACCTTTACTGGCTCTTTACTGAATTTAGAACATCGATCAAGGATATTTACAAATAGGTGTGTCAAGCGGTAGCATAACTTTAAATTAGATTTTATGAGCAGCCCAGGCCAAGATCTCACGGGCAGAAGATATAAATTACTTGGCATACAGTGTAACGGCACACATAAACAGGTTGTACGATCTGTTTGATCCTACCCATAAGTCAGTCTTCTCAGTTGAGAATGCAGAGGCCTCAAAGAGAACCACTCCTCAAGAACTCAAGACATACTCATACACATGTAATACGGTAAATATATTTATCCTATGCCAAGTAGAGTTTTAGGGAGATAAGTTGGTAAGATATATCCCGTATCCTGATTTTGAGATTTCCATATCCAGAACCTCCATATCTCCCGCTTCGGTGCATATCTTCCCGCTTCCGGTGCATATCTTCCCGCTTCCGGTAATGCAATAAAATGACTTTGTATATGAATGATTTGTTAATTTTTACACCTTGTACTATTGAAATGGCCATATGCCCCTGAAAACTCAACTTGGTATAGGATAAAGCAGTTATGTACGGTCGGTTTGGATATAGGGTTCATCCCTCGTGAAATATGCACATCTACCTTCGGTCCCTACGGTCCCTCAGGTAGATATGCATATCTCCCTCTGGATAAACCCCATATCCAAAACCTCCCAGTACATAACCCTTATATATGTGCCGATTTTTACATAAATCGCTGAATAAATTTGAATAGATCTATCAGTTTCCATCTAAAGATGAAGAGTACCTGGCAGACTTTTATCAGTTACAGAGAGTATGAGAAAGGAATGTACCAATAATTTAGAGTAAAACAATATTATTGATTATATGGGTTTTGAGTCGATTTCAAAACTAAAGTTATTCGATCATGTTTACGACACATAAGTTCGTACATTATTTGTCCATTGGTCGAATATATACAATTTGACCTTGGCCTTGAACATTACCGTGCGTTGTATTCCCATGATTCCCCAGATACGCATTGAATAAACGACTTTTAGAAATATACGAGTCACAATTTCCACTAATTATATAATCATCTAAACATAAAGAGAATTAAACGAAGTGAGATACACTAATAAATAAATGAAAAGAAGCAAGAACGCTGTGAAAGAAAAAAAATTATAAATACATTAAGTGCTTACAAGCCATCTACCATTCTGATACTCATAGCATATTTCAGTTTCACCTGAGCATCTCAGGGCTGAGAAGAAATGAGATGCCATGGTTTATCATGATGGCCATCTGCGTGCATACGCAGTCCCCTCTACACCTGAAGAGCAAACAAATGATCATGGAAGAATTACAAATTACCCTCAGAATTAGAGAAAAGGGATATGCATATCTCCAAAGATTAGTTTAGTAATACTTGCTCGTAGCCAGCTTTTACAAAGGCGTTTGCCAAAGAGGGAACGCTTTGACAGTTTTGCGGACAAAACCATGCGAAAAGTGCGAAAAATGGTGAAAAGTGCATGGTTTTGAAAGAATTTCTGGCCTGGGGCGAGCGTCTCTCCCCCAACCCCCTCCCTCTTGGCTATGGGTCTGCAATATATGAGAGCAAATGTATTTTTCAACTTGATTCGATTTTTCTATATTGTTGACAATTCCGTATCACATATTCATTTTCATTGGCTAGTGAATCCAGCAGATTTTCATTTCGAATTTTGACAGATTTCTTATTTCTTTCTGACAGATTTTTGTATTGTGATTACCGCATTATAAACAACTCATCGAGAATTTCAATCAAACACAAGTACAAAAATAACAACCACTCCAAGCCTCAAATCAATGGCACGTACAAAGAGAACCACCCTTCAAGAAACCCAAGACCTCATACACGGGTGTCACATCGTCAACCACTATCTAACAACTTGTACTCCTATAGATAGACGTGTTAACTTATTAAATTCCAGCATTCTTACCTAAACTCCCAATTGACACCAATAAAGATATCTCCCGTAATAGCTCACCAACATAAGGTTATATCGATCTGCTAGAAAACAAGCACAACTTGGAAAATTAGAAACAAACGGGCTTATTATATAAGCAACTGACTCAGAGCATGACTGCTCCATTATGCGACAACTGAAGTTATATATTCCAAAATATGCTTTTTGAAACTGTTTAAATCTACAGTGGCAATACACATTTCGAACCACTCGAGGGTATTATAGGGAAAATATTGATATTGATGTGCAAAAAGTATTGACCTGTGGGAGGATCGCCGCGAATAGAATGAGGGAGAGTGGGTCATTGAAGAAAGGAGGCATCGCACATTCTTTTATGAGAGGGCTATGAATTAAGAAATATCTGTTGATTATCACTGAGAGGTCATTGAATTTTCAAGACCTGTGTCATGGACGTGATGATCAGTAAAAGCGGCTTTCACAATCAACACGCACGAGGGAGAAAATGGATCTTTCATTTGTGAATGCCAAAACACATTGCAAGTCTGTTTTGATAACATATAATTAAATTTGTATAACCTTGATGTCTTAAAAGTATGGTTTTTATAAGACGAAAGGCTATAAAATGCTTGTAGTATTTTCCAGATACCAGGTGGTGTGTTTGTTTTAAAATTAGACTAATCCTCTTACAATATTCTGACAGTTTGATAACAATTAAAAGTCTGTGTAATCTTTTAGATGGCCTTACCGATCCATCTACCATCGCTATAGCACGAGCCTTTAAAATGTGAAGATAAAATTCTTACTCCAAAAGTCCAGATAAAGAAAATGTATTTTCCAAGTGGAATGTAAATCTCCATCATTGTATATAGGCCCAACATGACACTCAAGTGGTTTAAAACCTGCTTGTCTACCATGGAATGAGATGTCAACTACGATTGTACATCATGTGGTAAAACAGAGAGAAATATTGACGAGGAAAAGTATCAGTGATAAAATCAAATTATCGATGCTATAAAACTTCAAAGAATGAAATCTGTGACATATTTGAGGGAGGTAGGGGTAAACTCCTGTGAAAAGGCCCAATGGGCAAGAGAGAAATTTTCAACAAGAGCACCCCACACAATCAAAGATAAGAATGCTTCCGAAAAAATAAATACTTGAATTGTATAATGTAAACATATCGACAATGCATCACCGAACAGTCCGATAAGAAATTATATCATAATTTGCCTTCATTCTTTCGATATGTTGGTATAACTTGTCTTCATCAACAGATAAAAGTGAAAATAATAGAAATCATAAATAACATGTTAGGCCCCATATCAAACCCAAACTAAATCAAATATCTATTAACTACCACCATATGATTTCAAGTGGAAGTTCAACGGATGTATAATATAAGGGTATCTAGGTAGAGGTGACCTTGACCTACACATTGAAGAGCATCTTATCCATGGCCGTGGCTTTACGATTTCGCAAATAACAACCAAAATACCCTCAGGGATAATATATCTTCAACCTGTATTTCACGGAAATGCCACATGAATTAAGTTGAAGTTTATCGGATTTATATGAGGGTATCTTGTTAGAAGTGACCTTGACCCAATTGAAGAGCATGGTGAAATCGTCGATTTTGCCCTGCTTTGCTGCTGATTACGTTTAAGAACCTCTTTTCTGTTTTAATAGTGTTAACAGACAGATCGTTAGGCGGAGTTGGGATTCGAATGTTTTGTCAAATTTCCGGAGAGGAGGATAGCTAAAAGCCTTAATATAGCCTCTGAACAACAAACAAGCAAACAAACAAACAAACAACAATCTAGCTTGATAGTTGGCTTCTAGATATGCGATACAAAATATGCTACAAGAATAACAAAGGTGGATTACGTTTGACGGATAAATTGCTTCCTGAAGTAAAAACAAGTCAGATACCGAGAACCGAGTGGCATCTTCTCAATTTGTATTTTGTTACTGATTTATGACCTCTTCACTTAGTCTAACCGCACAAATATTTTTCAATCACATCATTCACATGAGGCAAAAATTTGGGATGGTTTAAGTGATCTAGTGAGAAGCGAATAAAAATGATTCGGACAAAGATAGATAGTCCAGAGACTGACAATGACGCCCATGTCTTGGAATGAGACAATCAATGGTCCAATAGGTTTTCCATGTCCAGAGATAGACGAGCTACGTGGTGAAGAAGATAGATGGTCCAGAGACTGACAATGACGCCCATGTCTTGGAATGAGACAATCAATGGTCCAATAGGTTTTCCATTTCCGAAGATAGACGAGCTACGTGGTGAAGAAGATAGATGGTCCAGAGACTGACAATGACGCCCATGTCTTGGAATGAGACAATCAATGGTCCAATAGGTTTTCCATTTCCGAAGATAGACGAGCTACGTGGTGAAGAAGATAGATGGTCCAGAGACTGTCAATGACGCCCAAGTCTTGGAATGATAAGTGTTCTGGAGCTATTTCACGACATACGTGTATAAATAGACTAAATGAATGAAATATGGTAGATGGGCTTATTGTATATAAATACTGAACACTTAGCTACTAAATTAATAAAACCAAAAAGCCTTGCTGATAACAGAAGTTACCCTGTGGTTGTTTACTTCTGGTTTATCTTTATCTATTAGCTTAATACATAATATTTATAAACATATTAAATGCACACAGATACAACACATCAACAAGTGCATGATCTAATAAAACACTGTACTAATGTTGAGTTTAGCCTTGATTCAACATGGGGATCAAGGTACAAAGTTAGACCCAAAGTTATATCGCAGTGTAGAATGGGACGAATAGTTCTCTAAAATATACGTCCCTAGATAAATAGCAGTCACATTTGGGTCACATTTGCCCCGATTCATCGGCCGGAACCCGGCCGATTCAGTATTTTGTTCAAAAATGTATTCAGTTTTGAATATAAAACTCAATCGGCCGGGCTCCGTAGTGAAAATCGGAGCAAATGTGACCAAGACATAATATACGGACTCTAGTTAACACTGTATTTTTAATGCCCGCGTTGCTAGTGAATTGCGCCGGAATTGCGTAATGTGTTAATGAGGTTTTTCACTAAAAAGAACAATAAACCCTGTAGTGCAGATTTACATACTCGTGTGTTTTCAACAACAAAAACTTTCAAGACCCTACGTGAAAGTACCCATTATTCAACCTATGATTTACCATAATACGTGGAAGGGTGAGTGGTCATAGGGTGGACTGCCTTTTCCACATCAGCACAGGTTTAAATTCTGTGGTGTCATCTAAATGTATTAACCAATTAGTGGAACTGGCAGGAAGATAAGCAGATTTCCTATCAAAACTCATCGTTTTTTATCGTTCGGCTTGTTGATTGGGTGATATTTCTTGAAAGAATCACGCCATCACATTAGAGAAAAGACTCGGTTTGTATCATATTGTCTGAGATCTCAGAACCACTGTATTTTGAACTATTTAAAATAACAATTAAATGTAAACTTTGAAGAGCTCGAGGGAGGTGAACTAAGGTGGAAAGTAGGAATAAATTGGACAATTGTTTAAAACATGTAGTAGGTCATTCAAAATGCGCATATGGTCCTGTCTCAGCAAAACAAAACAAACAAAGTAACAAATAATCGGTCGCAGAACATGTGATATTTGCTTGACATGTCCTCGTGAGGTCAAAGATGTGAACCTGTATATTATCTTAGACACCCTGGCAGGATCAAACTGTCAATTGCATGATACCCCCTCTGTCAATTGAATGAAACCCCCTCTCTTGTTATAATACTGAATATGATTGGCTAATCACCTAAAACCTACAGTTATGGATAAAGATATTTGTACATTGAGATGCTTCTAAGCAAAAAAGAAATATAGAAGATGGGATTTCACTACAAATTGTTTTAGACTTACTGATCGGTTTAGGGATGGAAAAATGGTATGATATTGGTAGCATTTCACTTAATTAATAAATAGAAACCTCCCGAATATCAGTCAATCATACCGTATATTTCACTTTTTTATTTAGAAGGTGTAAGAATATTCAAAATCACCAGGAACCATGCGATATCCATCAAGTGTCTAGAAGGCGGGTTTCTCTTGTTCATGTACACAACCTTTCCAGTTCTAATGTTCTTTGTTGATAGTTCCCCATTATGACTGACAGTCTACAGGCCCGTAAGACACTTTTCTCCAAGGGGGGTGCGGTTTTTAGCTTACTAAAGAGAATATAGAATTGTCAATTTTTTTGCCGCATAAATCAAATCGCGTAAGACAGAGGGGGGGGGGGTCAGTTACTCCCTATATTGGTTTGGAATTAACAAATGCAACTTCCAAACGTTCCAATTGTTTTTTGGGGGATGTGAGGAGTGGTCCACTCCCCCTAGAAAATTTTACAGTTTTGAGATGCTATTTGGTGATTTCTGGGCACTTTCAAAGTGTAAGTTTCTAAGTTAGTAGTACGCCACCACCACAAGAATAAGAGTTGAGTGAATAAAAAAATGAGCATTCAGGGGGGTCTGGGGGTTCTCCCCCAGGAAAATTTTGAAATTTGCTTGTATTTGGAACCATCTGGTACGCCTGTGCGTTATGAGTCAATAAGAAAAATGTGAATTTTTTTCAAATTCTTTTGGGGTGTCAAAGAGGATGAGAGGGTGAAGTTGGGTGGGGTGCCAGTAGGGGAGCAAGGGGTTGTCCCCCAGAAACATTGACCATATCAAGGTGCTATTTGATGATGTCTGGGCACTTAAAAAATGTCTGAGACAATACATGAAATTCAGAATATTTCTTTTGTTTTGTGGGGGATGTGAGGGATAGCTAACTCTCCTAGAAAATTTTACAATTTAAAGATGATATTTGGTGCTTCTGGGCACTTTTAAAGGTATTAGTCAATAAAAACATTGAAAAACAATCACAATTTTTTTCAAATTTTTGGAGTGTCAAAGAGGGGTGGGGAGAGGGGTGCCAGAGGGGGAGGTGGGGCTGGGGTGCCAGAGGGGGATCAAGTGTTTGTCCCCCATATCAAAACTTACAATATCAAGGTGCTTAATTCCATTAGAAGTTTGGGCACTTTAAAAGTGTCTGTGCCTAAAAGCGCATATTTCCCAAGAAAATTTTACAATTTTAAGATGCTATTTGGTGCTTTCTGGGCACTTTCAAAATGTAGGAGTCACTAAAAAAATTTGAAAAATCTCAATTTTTTGGGGGGGAGGGGGTGTTAAGGGGGGGGGGGGGCTGCCAGAGGGGGAGGTGGAGTGGGGATGTCAGAGGGCGAGTAAGTCTTCCAGAATCATTTACTTTACCAAGGAGCTATTTGATGATGTCTGGGCAATTTAAAAGTGTCTGAGACAATACATAAAACAAATTCAGAATTTTTCCATTGTTTTGTTTGGGGTGTGAGGGGTGGCCCACTCCCCCTAGAAAATTTTACAATTTTACGACGCTATTTGGTGCTTTCTGGGCATTTTCAAATTGTATGAGTCAATTAAAGAATTTGAGAAAATCACAATTTTTTTTTTTTTTGGGGGGGGGTCAAGAGGGGGGGGGCGCCAGAGGGGGGGGCGCCAGAGGGGGGGGGGTTATTCAAGTGCAAGATGCAAGAGGGGAGCAAGTCCCCCAGAAACACTAACTATATCAAGGAGCTATTTGATGATGTCTGGGCATTTAAAAAGTGTCTGAGACAAAACACTAAAATAAATTTAGAACTTTTCCATTGTTTTGTGGGGGGTGTGAGGGGTGGCCAATACCCCTAGAAAATTTTACAATTTTAAGATGCTATTTGGTGCTTTCTGGGTACTTTCAAAGTGTATGAGTCAATGAAAAAAAATGACAAAAAAAATATTTTTCAAATTTTTTTTTTTTTTCAATTTTTTTTTGGGAGGTAACAAAGGGGGATGCGGTCGCACCCATCGCACCCCCCCATCTGACGGCCCTGGTCTACGTGTCATGAGAATATTCCCGGATTGTTTGAACACACATGGTCTACTTCATTGATATCAAAGTTTTTAATCTTTCAACAAAAATGCCAGAATTGTAATAGTGTTAAAATAAGGGACCAATACCATGTGCGTTAGAAGTCTTACATTTTGATAATTCCTCTGTCATGTCCGTTATTCATTCTTCTGCCATAAATGATAAAATTTCTAATGCATTTCGCTAATTTGATTTTTTAAAGATTAATCTTCATTTCGCTAAAATTTCCCGCGCTAAATCCCCTAAAATTGAAAAATCGCTAAAATTTCCCGGTGTCAAAATTACCCGTTTTACAGTATTTAAAGAGATTCAAAATTATAGTTATTTAAAGATCTTGCCAAAAACATAAACTTGTCAATAAAGGTGATTATAAGAGTTAAGGGTTGGTCTAAATCAGGGACATAAGGAGATCCGATGGAACCTTGAAACTTCCAAAAGATTCATTGCGTTTTAGCATACAACAGCCAGTCCAGCTGTTTGCGGTCGTTCCCTGGAAAGGGTCTCAAAAACATGGTCGAAGAGTGATGAGGTTAGGGGGTAATTTTTCTGATTTACGCACACTAACGTGATGTAAAGAACTTTCTAATGAGGTTAGATTCTGACCTTAAATTGTGTTTTTATCACTCTGAGGATATGAGATAACATGCAAAGTTATTTCTTCTTCTATACGATTTTCTCATCAACTCCAAAGGTTTACATTTTTTAACTCTCCAAGTTTATCAAACAATAAAAGTGTAAAACCGATAGTATGCCAAAGTTAATAGTAATGACTAATGCAGAGGAAACTGGTAAAGTCTGCTCGGGGCCATGACCCAATTTGTAATGGATTGAGACTCTTTTTTCTTTTTCTAGGAATATTTCTAGAATAACATCTCGATTAGTTTTATTATTAGTTTGGCCTACATAGTTAATCCGACTTGCAATTTCTCCGATTCTGGGTAAAACGAGCCATCAATCGTTTCAAAAAACACATTTGCTAAAGTAGCTGTACATCTTTCTGATAAAAAGCAATGTTATTCATTCGCATTTAAAGATAAAAGAGATTATTAATGTAACAATCGAGGAAACTACTTGAGATAAAGTGAAACATACTAAAATACTTTGAAAGAAATGCTATATGTTTGCGCAACCTTATCATCTACTATATCACTATACCCGGGGCTAAATCATTTAAATGTTAAAAATTGAGTGAAATACCGCAGGGTGAACAAAAAATAAAATATGTTGAATGTCATATGACAATATTAATCGCCAAAATATATAAAAGGTAAACTTTTCATTCAAGTATTTGAGAGAAAAGGCGTGGAATTGATAGCGAGAAGATGACATGCGTAACCGCCTGGGTTTTTAAAGTTTTTAAAGTAGCTCTTGGCTTAGTACGATAATACGATGACTGATTAGCTCAAGGTAAGGTAATACTGATAAAAAGCAGCTACCTTAAATTGTTTGCATATATTTACAACCCTAACCACATGCATTTGTTCTTTGATACCTCCTTCTTCGGCTCAATGTTATTTTACAGACCTGCCAATCAAAAAAGCGGCATTATATGGAAAGTAAACTTCGGATATGAGGTTCACACTGTTAAAGCGAAGTGGAATTGCAAACTGAAGGTTCGAGATAACAGAACTCATATTTTGAGATTTGTTCCAATCTTCATTTTCAATGTTACATATACATTAGGCATTGCTTTAGAACCTGACAGGTCTGAGACTAAATACCACGCGTATTAATTATTGGGCTACGCCGGATAGCTCAAACGGAGTGTGTCATATCTATCAGATATCCATATTCTATCTGTTGTGACCTTTAATAGTATTTTATTTTGAACACTATGTTCTTATCAAGCGAATTGTTGTTTGACAAGATGCAATGAATCACTTCATTCATATCTTATGTTATACACAGATTGAAAGATTTATTCGCCATTAGCCTGGAAACAACAATTAAGATGAATGGGATAACAGTGTTCTCATTGTAAGAGATCGGCAACTACCAGCGTTTGACCTGTAAATGTTAGGCATGTTGTTTACTTTGTCATCAGCAATGTTCACCAAACATATATTTCATTTTCTATACTGAATCCTGAAATATGGAGATAACTTCGTCAGGCAGGCTACAATTGCATTATGGGTGGTGCCAATTCATTTCTCACGGTGGAAACCTGAATAGAGTATTTTCAATACTCCACGTTTCGCAATGAATTCATCTGGTTTTAATTGTTTCGCGTTTAGTTATTTTTTATTCAAATTTTGATTAAAATTTATTTTAAGAATGGAGAATGGGCACGATATAACTTTCCTGCCTTTGTACAGCAAGAGCGTAGAGATGGTAGTTGACAAGTTGACTAATGAGTTCTAAAAGACAGAGAACAATGGGCAAGCTTTGTTTGAGAAATTGCCGAAAGTGTGAGCGCATGTGTCCACTGCGTTACATCTGTGCTTTTTGAGACTATTGATGAATTGGAGGACGTATGAGTGGATACTTCACTTCAAAGACTCTTCTCTTGGAATATATGTTGTCTTGGTACTTGGTCATAATTTAAGTGCGCTTTGGGGCAGTCTAAAGAATGGGGTTTATGGGTCAAAATTAAAAGCTTTATTGTCCTAACAATCCAAATATTTACAAAAATGAATGTGATCTCCTATGGCATATTTGGGCTTATAACAAGCCTCCACTTTGTAGAACTAGCTAAGGGACGCCAATTCAGATCCTGTATAACGTTAATGACGAGATGTATATCCCTGACTAGATTTTATGCTATATTAACTCCAAACAGTAGAGTTTGTTTAGATAATGAAGTACCTTCATTTTCCACATGTAGAACTGTTGCAACCTTATCCCGCTTTAACCTGGATTTCTGCCAGATTCGTTTTCCCACCAGATAGATATTTCCCGTATCGTTTACCCAGAAATCAACAAAGTGGACTCGCTCTATGCCCACCTTGAATAAAGTGTTAAATATTTTACTTAATTATAGTTAAACTTGAATCTGACGGGTGAAAGATTATCAGTAATATTTCCAATTAGCCAACCAATATTTTCTCAGCAATATATTTTATGGCTTATTTCTAATTCTAATATGATGTGTGACATCACAATGACTAGGGCAATTGATTTATTGGTCTTTATTAGGGCATATATGACCACATATTAAAAAAGCTGTTAGTTTTTTATTATATTAGAATCGAAACAAAGACCTCGATTCTATGATTAATGGCAAACATATGACCTCGGATTTTATTCTGGCCATTGCCAAACACGTCAATCGCTACGCAATTTCGGTCTTTTAACAATGAACAGAATAAAATATTCGGTCATATATTGCGCCTTAAATCATAAAATCTCGGTCTGTATTCCTTAAATATAAAGCTATGTTTTTCATATATTACCACATACCCCCAATAACATCATCTTCGGATTTCCCTGATATAAAGTTCGACATGTTTTAAAGACCCCATATAAAGTTTAAACCAGTTTCGCTTATATTTCAGTATTACCCAATATTATCAAAATGTGATAGACAATGTATGTGAAACGTGTTTTTCAAAAAGTAGTTTTAAAGGACTTTATGTTCGGATAATCGCTTATTTATTCAAAACTAAACTTTAGAGCTCATACATATCGTTAAATAAGCAAAGATTCACACCAATGTACATAATTCATTCTCACATATCTTTTGAAGAAAAATAAGAAAATTGGTGGATGAATAAGCGAGGTATGAACGAACTCATGCATGAAAGTGGGTCAGAGAGATGCGTTTTGAAATTTTATTTCTCTTAGAAACCAATGGTATTGTAATATTTAAAACCTAATATATTCTATTTTCAACCTAGTTAGATAAAAGAAACATTGGTTTCAGATAATTAGAAAAGGTTGACGCACAAAAAAACACGATGGTGTCACTTAGGATGCACATTTTGTTTAATATGCTAAAACATAGTGACACATTAGATATGGAATTTTATTATTGAAAGAGTATGTTCTTTGTTCAATCTTCTAAAAAGTGTTAAAAAGATAATGTGTTTTGCACAGTATAGTGGAATATTTGATGATTAAAAATGTCAAATTTTATTTGAAAATTCCGAAAAATTTGAACATTTAAGAAATGACAGGCTTACAACGTTTTCCCCCAAGTAATGAAGCGTAGTAAAGAAAATGATAAAAACGTATTTTCAAACTTTACACGAGGCCTTTAAGAAATAACATATAAGAAACGTCCATTAACCAAGGATCTAAAAGCGTCACAATGTATTGCCAACATCTCATATCTTATCATGGGTTGATGTTATGAATTAAAAATACGCAAATTGTCTCGTTGTTTATACACATTATATAAACATTATTATGGAACAGTTAAATAAACTAAATCACCAAACCATATGACAGTGATAGGAGCAAGCCAATAGCCATCAATGGACAAAGCAACTGTACAACTGCTGTACAGAAACAATGAGAAACAAAACATAAAAACAGAGACTGGCATTCTTGAAAGCATCGAATGCGTGTAAGTGAACATGTTGGCAAGTGCATGTTGAAAGCATATGGATGAGTTCTAAAGCCACGAGTTTCAATCTCCCCCCCCCCCCCCTTCAAAGAAACATCCACGTGCGCTTATCATTTTGGATGGGTGGGACCAACTTCTTTGGTTGAAGCTATGCGTGCATATTGTTGAAATTTACTACTAAGGGTTATTGGGTTATGTTGTATTTTGTATATCTGTGGGTATGTTTACCGTTTCATGATTTGCCAGATGGTGGCCTTGAAACAACATTCCTAGTTTACAGATTTCCAAAATACATCAACTAATTCATGAGCTCGTAAACGAGTTGTAAACAGCGCATAAATGGTATTGGGCCAGAATGGCAAAATCAGTGTGTGTTCCACGTGGGAACAGTTGACTTGTGTTTTGAGTCACGTCCTTAAAGAGCTTACTTTCAAATTTATTGAGTTTTAATTGACATGTTATTTTGGAAAAAAACACAAGAAAAATTACTCTTTGGAAAAATAGAATACTAGTATTTCTCAAAACGTTGCTTTTGGAGTATATCGTATCTTAGATGTGAATGAAGATAAAGATTCTTAGAGATCCTAGAAACATCCCTAGTTGGTTATTCTTCTTGTCATTTCACTTTCGATTTATCTAATTATGATTGATATACTATATGAAAATGTCAAAAATCTTATCTTGAACCTGTTTTACCTCCATTCATAGTTTCTGTTTCCCTTTTATTGCAATCTAAAATCGAAAATGAACATTCCTTACTTGAACATTGAGTTTTTTCGATATCGTTGTAAATTTCGCTTGTTCTATGAAAAAACTTTTTTCTTTTTTATTATTGTTCCATACATATTTTACAACACAAATCGAATACTTATATAATTGTACATAAAAAGGAAATGTGGTGGTGGTGGGGCAAGGAGGTTGCACATACTTATATCGTATGCTGTTGGTTGCTTTGGTTTGTTAGAGGTCAGGGCCTACTCTTAAACGTTTTTCAATTATTTCCCATCTTTTACGGTGCTTTATTTCTTCTTTGTTTTCCTTGCTGATGTAACTTTCTATTTCTCTTTCTTTTTTCAGAATAATTTTGAAGATTCCTAGTGTTGGTATTTCTTCTTATACTTTCCTTTTGTATATGATATTCTTAAGATGGAGCAGGAAGATATTGTAGCTTTCCGACTGTGCTGTATCTCCTAGGAGATAAAATCCAAACTGGAAGACTTTATCACCTAGAGCCTTCCAGTTTGCTGGTACCTCTATTTCTATTTTCCTGTGACATTCATCAATAAAGTTTCTGATGATATCACATTGTCATAATCCATGTTCTGTGCCATCAATTGCATTTTCATTGAAAAAACTTACTTTTTATGAGAAATAGTCTTTAATTCATATTATCTTCACACCCATTGTATGCTTTCAAATCTTGCTTATGTAAGAGAGAAATTCTGTCAAGATGATCATTTGAAAATACATACATTTTAACAAAACATCTATATTAATAAACAGTTCACACTAGCAAAAAATCTCCTTCGAACAAGTCTCTCATGAATTAGGTTCAGGCCCCGACGCAGCTCAAGAAGTGTAGATGGTAAAGGTCTATCACTATAGTAATTTAGATAAGAGTGAGTTACAAGAAATACATGTGTTTTAAGTACTTTATCAAGCTGTCAGGAATCCGGCGTGAGACCAGTTTTTCACCATATGGGGAGTTAGGGTTACATGACAAATGTTGGTCTAAATCACTCTTAACTACCATCCTCATGATGTTATAGCCGGACAAAGGATTCCATATTTAGATGGTTAAAATAAAAAACAAGGTCAAAAAGTATTTTGATTTTACCTGGATACTGTCAGAATCTGACCATTGGATTATTATTTAAATACTCTGTTACTTAGTAAGAGTGACTTTTCACATTGCATTTGTCATTTAGGCTACATAGGATTTAAATCCAATGTTAAATTCGACATATTTTAATTTGTATAACTGTCAGATACATAAGGATAATATGAAAAGTAAACCAGTAAAACTGATGAATATTCAAGTTAAGGGGAATTTTGTAATACCCTGACATGTTATTTCCCCCGAATCCCCCACCTGGTGGCGAAACTGGTAACTACCTACTCGCATCTGAGTCATTCTAGCTCAATATGCAAATTCGATATGAAGAACGAGTCAATCGGTCATGTAGCTTGGTTGTTGGAGCATTAAAATATTATCAAATTGTCGTCGGTTTTAGTCCCACTGTCGTCAACCACGAGTCCCACAGTTGTAAACCACGAGTCCCACTGTTGTCAACCACGAGTCCCACAGTTGTAAACCATGAGTCCCAGTCTTGTCAACCACGAGTCCCACTGTTGTAAACCACGAGTCCCAGTGTTGTAAACCACGAGTCCCAGTGTTGTCAACCACGAGTCCCACAGTTGTAAACCACGAGTCCCAGTGTTGTCAACCACGAGTCCCACAGTTGTAAACCACGATTCCCAGTGTTGTCAACCACGAGTCCCACTGTTGTCAACCACGAGTCCCACTGTTGTAAACCACGAGTCCCAGTGTTGTCAACCACGAGTCCCACTGTTGTCAACCACGAGTCCCACTGTTGTAAACCACGAGTCCCAGTGTTGTAAACCACGAGTCCCAGTGTTGTCAACCACGAGTCCCACTGTTGTAAACCACGAGTCCCAGTGTTGTAAACCACGAGTCCCACTGTTGTCAACCACGAGTCCCACAGTTGTAAACCACGAGTCCCACTGTTGTCAACCAAGAGTCCCACTGTCGTCAACCACGAGTCCCACAGTTGGAAACCACGAGTCCCACTGTTGTCAACCAAGAGTCCCACTGTCGTCAACTGTTTTTTCATATTGGCTTTTAGCCTGGGATTTAACTAGAGTAAAATCCAATAGTTTTCAATCACTTGAAATAAAGCTAGCTATATATTGTACATTATAACATATTATATTATACGACATGTGCCAAATTTGGGCGCATTTGATTCCACAATAGAGAATAAAAAACAGAGGCGCCCCTATCATGCCTGTATAACGTATGTCATTGCACGTAACAATTAAAATATCAAACTTTGGCAAGTTTGTAGGTCGTCGTAACTTTGGCTGTTTTGTTGCCTAAAGATATATATATAGTTATATATGTACAAACGCTCTGGCAAAATTTTCCATTTTTAAGCAAACATGACCCAACTAATTTAGAGTGGGAGTAAGCAATGGGGTAGACGTTAACACTATGTTCAGAGACAAAGCAAACAAACACAATCTAAAAAGATTCAATTTAAATATACTGGTACTGCCATCTGTGTAAACACAATATTCTGGTGCAGTACATACGTTTCAATAATAATCCCATTTGATCATGTTTAGAACCATATAATTGATTCTTTAAGATGATGTTACTAAAGTTGTTAGAATAACCAACACATTCAGATTTCTATCGTAGTTTCAAAATGGCCGCTTTGAAAACGGCATTTGACCGAACATATAGCCAATATGAAAGACAAAATGCAGGTACCTAGAAGTGTAGATGAGTATCCACTAGGCCGGTGAACCTTTAATAATTAAAAGCATGTTATACGAAATAAAACAAACAATCAATGATATAATTCATCAAAATTGTTGTTTCGGGATTCGCCAAACCATTTCAAGGAACTCTTAGAAAGAAAGACATCCCAAAACAATAAAACTGATATATAGCCCATTAACACATTATAAACAGTATCGGGTAATTAAAACTGTTTTATTTTGGACAGAATGTGTTTAGGCTACCTTTGTCGTCAGTTGATAACACCATGGAAGTAATAGTCATTTTAGTGTTTTCTACCCCAGATTTACAAGGCGAGAAGTGACCTTGGTGGGTTTATGGTCGTGAATTTTAAATGTAATGGAGCAATCTACTGCTTGTTATTGTGTCACAGAGATATCCCCTTAAAGTGAAACACTGGATTGAGAAGATAGAAATTAGACTTTTCTGTAGAAAGACTATTAAAATAGAAGTTGTCATTGGACATATACGATATATATATAAATATAATTATTATAAACAAGCGTATTTTAACTTTTTATGGTTATTTTCCCATAAACTTTTCTTTCTTTTACATATGAGGAAGGGGTATATCTTTTACATATGAGGAAGGGGTATATCTTTTACATATGAGGAGGGGGTATATCTTTACATATGAGGAAGGGGTATATTTAGAATTCGTTGGCAATTGAGAACTATCGAATGGGAGTTTTGAGAGCTGTGTTTAGGTATTTCCTAAGTTGCCATTGTGATCTCATATTGTTTGGCAACGGAGGCTATTTGTAGAAAAATGAAAGAAAAAATCCCAATGGTGTAGGCATATTAGCGGTCGAAAATCTGAATCATAAAGTTCCACAATAAATATTATGTAGAAAAGCAAGAAACGTACGTCAGAGCCGATAGCTCCTCCTTTATGACAGTGAGATATGGCTATGGAACTACAAGAACTTGGATGAACTGACCCCAAAAAGCTGTAATTATGTATTTTCCACATATCTTCCGCAATGTGTAAGACATCAAGAACGCTCCTTCACCTTTGCACAACCTTAAGAATCCCGATGATCAAAATATGCTACGTGAGTGTTTCGACTTTCCTGACTAAATCATGACCCAGATTCTAAGGAATTTTACAATTATGATGCCCTGGGCCATTTCAAGGTAGTGCACACAAATGAATTTTTCCTGCAATAATGGACTTACAAATGGTCTATTTTTGGAAAGGTTATGATGAAATGATATTTTTTGTTTACGAAAGTATATATTGCATTTACCCTGCGTGCAGAGTCTAATTAAACTACACTCTGCCTAGTAGAGACCATATTACAGTTTAGTAGCCCCGCCCACACAACGGGTACCGGTGACAGTTTGAGTAATAAATCACTTCTGACTTATGCGCAGGCCTTTCTTCCACCATTCAGCGAGCTTGAATAAACATACGCCAAATGCGTTCTAATTAAATATGCGCATCTAATTGGTCAATTCCGGGCTCAACGATGACATCAGAAGGAATGAACATATATAGAACGTCGGTCAAATTTGGCCGACGAACACTGATTGGCGCGGTGAGTTCACAGGTTTATTTTAGTTTGAAAGAGTGAAGAAGAAGCTCTCTTTTAAGAAGTGAAGTCAAACGAATGCAAAGGGTATATTGCATTTACAAACTTGATGACCCGAGAGAAACTAAGAGTGATAGTAACCCCCGGGTGGTAACCTCTGATAAACACACAACTCTCATCCGAGTGAACAGCCTAGATACACTTTTTCTCGAGCATGAAATTATTATGTGCACTTGGTTATTGTTGACAAGCAAATGGATAATCATAAAATTTTGTGGATGAGAGTATATTGATTACCTATATTATTCACGTTATTTTTCTAACGTATGATTATTTATAGATTTCCAATTTTCATTTTGTTCACTTAGCACGATTATACTGAACGAAATCACAGAGATTGGTACTATCCATAATAATCTTTAATCTCTCCAACTTAAATAAAACATAAACTATTAAGGTATTTTCGTCGAAAATACATGTATTCCAAATATTTGGAAGAAGTGTCGAAAATGTCAGATAGCCCCTTTAATACTAAACATACAGATGCCAGATTATAATTTTGCATATTATGTGGTTTGAAGAATTTCAAGAAGGTCAAGTTTAACAACAGTTGTATAGTTGTGGTAAACCAGAAATAAAAATCAAGGGAAAACACAAAGTTGTGATACATAATACGCCAAGAGAAAATTGCAAAATACCACGATCATACGTCCGGGCGGGAAACACTTAATCTAAAACACTAATTATAATCGTACGAGGTTAGGATCTCGACAGGGGTGGCCATGCTGAGAAAATATCATATTTGAGTAAGAGATCGTATCCTTAGCGGGGTTAAGGACAAATCACAAATTATATTTTTGAAACACGAACCAGTATTTTGGAACAGCACGTTACTGGCCATTGATGGTGTAAGGTATCACTCCCGTAAATTAAATGACAATGTCGGTCATCATTCTACAAACGCCGACTAACGGTTAGAAGTGTGGATTGAGGAAAAAGGGTAATCTTTGACTCATTTCAAATCGTCTTATTTGTATAGGAATGGGAATAAAAGAATATGAGAGTATTTTAAAAGCGACATGCGTTTTGAATATACAAGAAGTATTGGTTTATCTCATGGAAGTGTTTTAAAACACAGAGGGGTGTCAGCTTCTAAAAATTCCCAAAGTACATTGAGTAAACGTGTTTTATGGATCCGAATAAAACAGAAGTTAACATCTGAAATAAGAAACAGTTCTAAATGAAAATTCAAGTCAAGCATATATGCATCAATATATCGTTGATCAACCCATCCACAGTGAAGGTTATACGGTATTAAAAAGCCTGCTCGAAAGATACTTGCTTTATCGATGAAGCTACTGAAGCAAGCTGATTTGACAATGGTTAGATACGTTAACAACAAAAAGACCCTGAAGGGTGGATGCTTACCATAGGGGCGCCTGAACCCAGTTTCCATATCTATGAGTTTTTTATATCTGCCTCACGACCAGGTTCTAGATTATTTCATGAAATATGAGCACACGTGGTTCTGAAAAATGCTAACCAACAGAAGATCAGAGAAAATGATTAATCCTCCCTTTCAAGGCGTATATTTTTAAATGTCTAATGGGGCCGTATAACTAATTATCCTTGGCGAACGTTACATTTCGATTACCTATCTGTGCATCAAAAACAGTCAACTTGATATTATAAAATCGCAGGCCTCAATGCAATTCTAAGAAATCCCGATGGTAGTCTTGACAATACTGTATATTAACCTGGACAACCTGTGGGACCTGACCAATATTACAGATTTGCTGAACTTTGCAGCCAGGACATGCTTTATTCCGTGATAAACTTAACCTGATAACTTAACCTCCATATCAATATCTTTGGTACGGACTGAAAACCCCAATCACGCATTACCATGACAATATATTCATTTGAAATTAAAGAGATGCGATGAACATCAGACAGAAATGGATTGTGGCAATGTTTTTCTGATATGGTGGATGAGACTCATTTGACATGGTTTTTGGCCGTTTGATAGTCGGGGTGTAACTGTTTGTTTTGCTCACTTGTTTCTTTAGTTTTCCCTTCATCGTGGCTATTGTGCTTGCATATTTAATTAGCATAAAAGTCCTCTCTGGTTCCAGGCGGCTGTACATGTACAACTATAAATGACCCAAATGAACTGACAGCCTGACACAATGCTGTACGTATTACATAAATAAACATCAGACTACACCAGTCACATAAGCTAAAAATAAAAATAAACATCACCAGTGAGTGGCACTAAAATTGCGAAGATTAAGTCACCTAAACTATTTGAAATGAAATTATCTAAATATTTAGAAGATAAATGAACAGTTGCAAACACTGTCTTGTTACTTCATAGAAGGCATATGAGAACGGATTTGTATCGATATGGCGAACTGAATTCAACATTGTTTTTCTTTTAAACCAATTATTGAAAACATTCTGTAAAAAACATTTATGAAATGGACACAGATTGACAACAATTTAATGCGAAAATTATTTAAATATATTTTTTATAACTGTTTTTGTTAAAAAAACATATTTTTAGTGCATTTTTTTTGTTCCTTTCTACAAATACTTGAAATAGTACAATAACGTCATTTTGAAGGGCAATATAGTGAAAAACCGAGGGCCAATCCTTTACATGTTTCTTATATGTTTGTCCCAAACTGACCTGAATTCTGGAATTTGATTTACGCATCTTGAATTTGACAGTTTTTATCTGGATCATGGTATGTATTGAGAATATCATATCAATGCTTATACCATACGCTTTAGGAAGTTCAATTAAACCCATCGAACCATTTCAAAAACATCCCCGTAATTATATTATTTCTTCCTTTACAACAGATTATCACGTCGGTGTGTGAAATATTCGGATTGTATTTTCAGATGCGATATATTATATTACGCCTAGGTTCATGACTTTATTTCAATAACTCGAACTCGATACAATACCCTCTATACTTTCTAAGAGATGTTCTCACATCATAACTAAGATGAGAGGTTGCCCTAGTAACCCCAGCTGAGGTTACGTATCCTTCGAGTTTATCTATCTTTAAACATTTTTCACACTCTATCCTTAAAAGCTAGAATCAGAACTAGTCACTTCAAACGCTGGTATCATTTATATTCCAAGAAAAACTAGTTTAATGTATTACATTGAACGAAATGGGCATATGAATGAATAACCGGGATATCAATACATCCGATTATTTGCTTTCATATAAATGTCATGTTGTAAGAGAAGGTCTCATTAAATTTGAGTAATGTTGATCGTCTATCTATCAACTATTTTCAGATACTTTTACAAATAAACAAAATTGATCGACATGTTTACAAAGATGTTATTTTCTTGTAAACGAGCATTTTTCAGTGGCCAACGTGTGTTTTCGACCAACATTTTATTTGACCATTTACCACCTAAAATATGTTGTTTACCCGCAAACAGTTGCAAGCAATAAATAATAAAAACAATTAAGTTGTGGATTTCTCCACGTTGCACTATTATTCTACAATTATTTTCGTATGTTCTTCAATGTTTATATCGTGATGGTCGTTTGGACCCAAGATATTAGTTTTTTGTTTGTTTGTTTGTTTGTTTGTTTGTTTGCTCGATTGGCATCATTCAATTATTAAGGATTTAAGCCTTGGATTCAGTGCTTTGTTGACTGAATCATTCCACGGAGGTGTTGTTTCCAAATCTGCATGACCCCGCAGAGGGAATACAAAGTTTAGGATACAACGCCTGAGCATTGCACAATATTTTCTACGAACTTACCCAAATGATACGAAGTACACTAAAAAGAATATTTTCAATGAAACTCTTTGTATGGGTTAAGTTGGCAAAGCATCAATTACAATCTATAAAGTCAAGTTGTCATCATTGAAAACCATTCAAAGAATGACCTTGGAAAGTAGATTTCTCACAAATAATCTTTAGTTTACAGCGTTTACTTATAGTCCGTTACTTTGACCACATCGCAGCATGTAATATGCCATTAGGCCATAAGAAGTAGATTCTTTGTTTTGCGTCCCCTTGCTTGCACGATTTGGAGTAAATCAGAAAAAACAAACACATCCAAATAACAATCACAAGGGTCTGAAAGTATCATCGCATCTTGTTCAATCAGAATCAGACGATATAACGGATAATTTGGCGTGTATCAAAATATAGATATGTGTTTGTAATCACTGCAAATTGGTATGTCATCCCTTTTTATGCCCATAAAAAGTATACATTCCTCAGCAAACAAGTTTGTGTTTTTTCTTGGGTTTGTGTTTGTTTTCCTTGTACCCTTGCATGATTTTGAATTTGCCAGGACGCAAAACAAAGAATCTACTTCTTATGGCCTTACTAGTTATATAACTGTTTTTTCTAAGATACATAATTCAAACAAGTTCGTTTCGCAAGATATTTGGAGCTAATGTATGTATGACATGCATCATTTTTTCTCTATATGCACAGAGAACTATTTACGTATGATTTGTATCGTTTTTAGTGTTCTTTTATAAACATTAAAAACGATACAGATCATATGTAAATATTTTTCCGTGGTGTAATGATTCACGTTGACACCAACGCGAAATTGCAAATCTCCCGCTCTAAACACGAAACTGAAGCTGATCGTGTGTCTGAAGTAGACTAATTGTACAGGGTGGTCCAAAAAATGGGACACTCGTATTTCAAAAATAAATATTGATTTTCTTGAGGAAAACATGTCATATTATATACCAGTGGATAGGGAATTTACTTATTTTAATTTGGTATATCATGAGTTCAAATTTATTATAATGTCTGTCAACCAGCGTCCATAATATAAATGACGTCATTTTCGTTTCAAAATAGGTTTTCCGAAACTTGCAAAAACCAAGTTTTTTGTCAACTTGATTTGCATAAACGGACGCTAATATGTTCACCATTTTAATCAATTATAGTCCTAAATCATTGCCTAAACTGGTCAAATGCATCATTGACATGCTGTTGAGACAGTGAATTCAACTTCTCAATAATTCTCTCCTTAAGGGACGGAGTAGATGTAAGGGCTTCATCGTAAACCAATTCTGTTAGTTCTCGGTAGTTGCAGGCGTTGACATCCGATTTTCCAATTATGTTGTTTTTGGACCATCCTGATATGAGCTCATTTTCGAATCATTACATTTTCCAACAAGATGGGGCTCCAAGCAATAGATCTCACAAGAGTATCAAATGTTTAAGGAAAATGTGCCTAGATTCATCCCCCTTAATCACTGCCGCGCCCAGATCACCCGATTGCCCAACATCTGCGACTGCCACGTATAGTATGGGAAGGACTGGCAGAATTGGTATACCATAAATCCTTAAGATCTATTAAGTCCCTTAAGGACAGAATTATTGAGAAGTGAAATTCATTGTCTCAACAGCATATCAATTTAGGCCAAATTTGAGGGCTACAATTGATCAAAATGGTGGACATATCTGTTTATGTAAATAAAAACTTGGTTTTTGCTAGTTTTGAAACGAAAATGATGTCATTTATATTATGGACGCTGGTTGACACTTGACAGACATTATAATAAATTTGAACTTGTGATATACCAAATTAAAGATGAGTAAATTCCCTATCCACTGGTATATAATATGACATGTTTTCATGAAGACATCAATATTATTTTCGAAATACGAGTGTCCCATTTTTTTGGACCACCTTGTATAAGCGCTTGTTTTGTATGCGCGCCATATGCATTACTGTATTGATTCATGGACTTTGCAATAGCGTTCACGGTTACGTTGTGACAATCGCCTGCTTAAAGTCTCCAATGTTTAAAAATGCGCATGAAAAATAAAACGTCTGGTAAATTCAACATATGATCTGGTCTTAGGTAAATGTTAACGTATAGACGTGAACTTTGTTCAGAGTCAATTTGTTAGTAATTTATACGTTGATATGCTGGTAAGTTCAGGTGAGCTCAGGTAACCTATTTGCACATAATTCTAACAATGTTTCATTGAGATATTCATTCGAAGAAATCGTCGTGCATTTTGTTCATGATCTTGGACTCTTTATCTGTGTTTCGTATCAGCAACAGAAAACAAAATATGAAATTTTAACGAAAACTCGTTCACTTTAGTGTTGAACATTTGCATTTAATTGCCTGCTCGCCCTTGACTGTTCATGGCTTACTCTATCGCTATTTTCAGAATATTCTCGAAGAAGTACAAAAGTAATGAGTCGTTGCTTAGAAAGATGTAAGAATATAAAACTTTTGAATGTGTGAACACTTTGTATATAACCTTTGTGCTAACTTACTTTATCTTATTCTTTCATATATACATATCATTATCATCAAGTATAGAAGACGATATAATAAAAACATATGTTGTGAACGCTGAAATTTGTCAAACAGAAACCCACAAATATAAAAAGATGCATTCTGATACTCATAGCATCTTTCTGTTTCACCTGAAACATCTCAGGGCTGAGAAGAAATGAGATGTCATGGTATATCATGATGAAAAAGATGAGAAACATAAGAAAGCGCAGAAGCCATTAGTAACTGTTGCTAAGTAATTTTATTTTATTGGAGTTTTGCATGTAAATTAACTTTATTTTGGCTGCATAGTGCCATTTATTGATAGAAACTTGCAAGCATTTACGTTTTCATAGTTCCACACGATCAACATGACACTGGTAGATTGACATAGATCAACATGACGTCGGTAGATTGACATATCAAAACAATTAATTAATTCAACAATCGGGTTGAGAAGGAATGCATTCTGTCTGAAAACTTTTTAGAAGGCAATGAAAAATACGCATAGGAACGATATATTATATAAAGATATATGAACAAAATGTCGTTCGAAAAAACGCTAAAACAAATCTTTTACTTACTTTCAAACTTTTCGCGCGTTCTTTCTTTGAACTCTCCATCGGGGGTTTTGTAAACGTGCTTGGTTCGCGCCCAGGTGTGGTGTATTTGTCCAAACAGGATACACAATACGATAATCTGAAGCTTGGAGAAATGCTTCACACCACTGATCATCCTAAATATCATTGTTGTGTAACTCAAAACGAACTTGTAGATTTTGTTAGAATTGTTATACTACATAGTAAAGTCCATTACCGAATGTTATGATTCGCAAGCGTTAGAGTAAGAAACCAGCACCAGCTTTTACTGCAGCTTCCGATTGGAGAATTGCTGCAGAGGGGTGGTAGCATAGCTTCTATCTCTTACAATTCTAGCCACTTAGCATGCTTATAGAGTCAGAAACACCACTTGAGAATTGTTACAAAACCAAGTAGCTTGATTTAAGAAAATTTAAGGTAAACGTACAAGTAATCAAAACGATGACATGTCAAAATAAAATTAAGTTAATTGTGCCAGGTTTCTAATATGGGGTGACTGGCCGACCCTTTTCCATTTGAAGTTGAATTCCAGTATCCGATCAACTTGACTTCTCATGACACACTCTATTAACCAACTGCATCGCGAGTAACTTCATCCCGATCTGTAGGGTTTAATCCGACAAACGTAGCTAACAAACGTTAAATTGAAAGTCACCTTTGACCACAATTTATTAAAGCAAAATAACATGCAGACTTGGATATGCAATTTTATTAATGAGTAACACGATCAGGCTCAAAATATGAAAGCAGTTCAATGTTTTCGTTAGTTAATCTTTAACGGGATATTCTGTAGATACAAAAATAGGAAAGCTGTATCCAAATATTTTACGGCTCTATACTTTATACATATCTGCTAATGTTTTACCTATTCTTTATGCCAAATGCCAGTGTTTACTGTTATGGTATGATAATAGTATGGTATGTACTACTTCAGTAAAATGATTAAATAAAAAATTGTAATGTAATAATTATTGATCTACTTTCATTTCAAATGACCGCTAAAACAGATGATATCTTTATAAGTGGTAAATCATCACGGAGTGCTCTTACAAAAAATATGTCAACGTTCAATACAATTGTGACGGCCACCTTACAGAAATTAAAATTCAAAATGGCAGCCCCCGTTAGGATTTCTCTATATCTCTTGAAAACTATATCAAAACACGTGGCAATATTAAATAATCAGGAGTTGATCGGCTGTTTATGCCTCACAAATAAAGTTCCGGTTTACTACTTCTTCACCCCATGCAGACAGATCGACTAAAATTACATTCGTATGATGCGAGACTCGACATTCATCGTGGAAATTGAAATAATTTGTCACCCATGGTCCATGATGGAGCAAATTAATTTTTTTACTGCTTAATAAATGTTTTTTTACTGCTTGATAAATGGTGAATGACAGCCAAATTAAGTTTTATAAGTATGAGAATAACACGATATATTGATATTTCAAGGTAACGTCGTTTGAAAAGTGATGGCGGTGATTGAAAAAACGATGTAAAGATAAAACTTCAACGACATATTTGTAGATTTATTTGAAGAACTAAAAATACACATCACATATCGAATTTTCCTAAACACAAAAATATGTATAAATTGTAAGACCTGCAGGTTCGATTCCCCATGGTAGCATTATCATTTGTCTCGTATATGTCACACAATTAATATTTGAAACGCAACTATTATTCGAACTTATGATCGGACATTAGTATGATACTAGTATTGCTTTATTGAAGTACACATCATACTTATGTCCGATCATAAGTTCGAATAATAGTTGTGTTTCAAATATTAATTCTATGACATACACGAGACCAATGTTAATGCTACCAGGTGGAATCGGCCCTGCAGGCCTTGCTATTTATACATGTTTTTTTCTGTTTTGAAAAATTCGATATGTGATGTGTATTTCTTCGTCTTTCAAAGAAATCTACAAATATTTCGTTGCAGTTTTATCTTTACATTGTTTTTTTCAATCACCGCCATCACTTTTCAAACGACGTTACCTTGAAATATCAATATATCATGCTATTCTCATACTTATAAAACTTAATTTGGCTGTCATTCACCATTTATTAAGCAGTAAAAAAATTAATTTGCTCCATAGGTGACAAATTATTACAAGTTTCCCGGTGAATGTCGAGTCTCACATCATACGAATGTAATTTTAGTCGAATAAATATTAGGCGATCTGTCTGCATGGGTTGTACTTTAAGAGACACGTTAAAATTGAAATACCCGAGTAGATGTTGAACTTGTGAATTGATCCTCGGGATGGTGATATTGGTCCCGAGGTGGGGACATTTTTGATACACCTGTCAAGTCGTCAAACGTTACTCGTTATGAAGATCTGAGGACAGAATTATATTTAGCAAATGTAACAAGTTCAACATTTGAAATGCATCTTCAAGATTCGAAAGAATTAAATGATCTTAAATCCAAGAGTGTTTTGATCATTGACCGAGTTCCGATACAATTAATCAATGTTAAAAACAGTCTACTACAAGATTTCAATCACGGTTCGCAGTACTCTGGACAGGATCTCTTTCATCCTACATTTCAGATTCAACCTTACAACTGCTGGCCAACATCTCAAGTGGACGCTTCATTAGTGTAAAATATCATGTTAATCCACACAATACAGGTTCCAGGCCTCGTTATATATAATACACAAAATAGAATGCATTTTCAATAATTAAAGTTAAACAAATTTTATTATTCATTTTTGAATTACATATATCGCTAACTGGCCCTTGATCTGAATTGATCATAATTTGATTAATTATAAGTGTTTGGCATAAATAAGAAAGCAGTAAGTAGACGTGGCACCAAATCCATTATCACAGAAGATCTGCTAGTACCAATGCTTGAACATATATCATGACCCCCTGGTTAAAACTATTCCACTGACCGACATTATTTTATTTAATTCCTTTCCGTTAATCATAGTTATCTATACTCTTCAAGTAGTTTTGGTGTAGCCAAAGTTAAGTACTGTATGTTCCCTGGTGGAGTAAATAGCAAATATTAAATTTTTAAATACTAGTTCACTTTTTCCCAAATACAGTTTTCTGTGTTTCTTACGGGTAACAATCAACAAAGGATTTTAAAACAATATCTTAGTGTGCTTTTTCTAAGCAAGAGTCCCCTAAAGTATTTGGCAAAAGTAGGCGTGGCACTTCCGCATTGGATCACAAGTAACAATAAAAATCATATTTTCACTCCAAAACACAATTTGGAATATTTAACTTTTCCCTAAACTCACGGAAACACTTAGGCATGGTATGTACTTCACATTTTGAAAAGAAAAATAGGATTTAGTGCTCATTATCATGTTCAACTTTTCCAGGGGACATCCTTAGCCTTTCTTTGTCAACCATTGTTGCCATGTCAACTTTATCACCATTGTTGCCATGTCAACTTTATCACCATTGTTGCCATGTCAACTTTATCATCATTCCTGCCATGTCAACTTTATCACCATTGCTGCCACGTCAACTTTATCACCATTGTTGCCATGTCAACTTTATCACCATTGTTGCCATGTCAACTTTATCATCATTGCTGCCACGTCAACTTTATCACCATTGTTGCCATGTCAACTTTATCACCATTGTTGCCATGTCAACTTTATCACCATTGTTGCCATGTCAACTTTATCATCATTGCTGCCACGTCAACTTTATCACCATTGTTGCCATGTCAACTTTATCATCATTGCTGCCATGTCAACTTTATCACCATTGCTGCCATGTCAACGTTATCACCATTGTTGCCATGTCAACTTTATCACCATTGCTGCCATGTCAACGTGTCACCATTGTTGCCATGTCAACTGTATCACCATTGTTGCCATGTCAACTTATCACCATTGTTGCCATGTCAACTTTATCACAATTGCTGTCATGTCAACCTTATCACCATTGTTGCCATGTCAACTTTATCACCATAGCTGCCATGTCAATGTATCACCATTGTTGCCATATAAACTGTATCATCATTGTTGCCATGTCAACTTTATCACCATTGCTGCCATGTCAACTTTATCACCACTGCTGCCATGTCAACGTTATCACCATTGTTGCCATGTCAACGTTATCACCATTGCTGCCATGTCAACTTTATCACCATTGCTGCCATGTCAACTTTATCACCATTGCTGCCATGTCAACTTTATCACCATTGCTGCCATGTCAACTTTATCACCATTGCTGCCATGTCAACGTTATCACCATTGCTGTCATGTCAACCTTATCACCATTGTTGCCATGTCAACTTTATCACCATAGCTGCCATGTCAATGTATCACCATTGTTGCCATATCAACTGTATCATCATTGTTGCCATGTCAACTTTATCACCATTGCTGCCATGTCAACTTTATCACCACTGCTGCCATGTCAACGTTATCACCATTGTTGCCATGTCAACGTTATCACCATTGCTGCCATGTCAACTTTATCACCATTGCTGCCATGTCAACTTTATCACCATTGCTGCCATGTCAACGTTATCACCATTGTTGCCATGTCAACTTTATCACCATTGTTGCCATGTCAACGTTATCACCATTGCTGCCATGTCAACTTTATCACCATTGCTGCCATGTCAACGTTATCACCATTGTTGCCATGTCAACGTTGTCACCATTGCTGACATGTCAACTTCATCACCACTGCTGCCATGTCAACTTTATCACCATTGCTGCCATGTCAACTTTATCACCATTGCTCCATGTCAACGTTATCACCTATCAACATTGTTGACATGGCAACTTTATCACCATTGTTGCCATGTCAACGTTATCACCATTGTTGCCATGTCAACCTTATCACCATTACTGCCATGTCAACTTTATCACCACTGCTGCCATGTCAACGTTATCACCATTGCTGCCATGTCAACGTTATCACCATTGTTGCCATGTCAACTGTATCACCATTGCTGCCATGTCAACGTATCATCATTGCTGCTATGTCAACGTTATCACCATTGTTGCCATGTCAACTTTATCACCATTGCTGCCATGTCAACGTATCACCATTGTTGCCATGTCAACTGTATCACCATTGTTGCCATGTCAACGTTATCACCATTGCTGCCATGTCAACGTTATCACCATTGTTGCCATGTCAACTTTATCACCATTGCTGCCATGTCAACTTTATCACAATTGTTGCCATGTCAACTTTATCACCATTGTTGCCATGTCAACTCTATCATCATTGTTGCCATGTCAACTTTATCACCATTGCTGCCATGTCAACTTTATCACCACTGCTGCCATGTCAACGTTATCACCATTGCTGCCATGTCAACGTTATCACCATTGTTGCCATGTCAACTGTATCACCATTGCTGCCATGTCAACGTTATCACCAGTGTTGCCATGTCCCCATTGTCCCCTGAAGGAGAACCTCGCATTGTGCTGGGGACTTTCAATCCCAATACCAATATGCAGCCAACTTTACCCACTTATACAAATACCATTTTCATGGTTTCAGAAATTGCTGGGACATTTTCGAAATTAATGTGTTTTTACAATATAACAATACGTGCACATTAGAAAATATCTATGTATTTTTATATCTAACTAAATCGTGTAAGTAAACTAAAATGCAAAATGCAATAGTGGCTTGGTTTATGTAGCAGACTATTAGAACTGAAACAGCAAAATACCTCCTCTCATTAATGTCACATTATACATGCTTTTGTCCTAATTTTTCATAATTTTCATTTGAAATTATGAAATCTGAGATGTTTTGACCTTGCTGATATGTGAAGGCTCTTGTCACATAAAGTGCAGTATAAGTCTTTGGCTGTGTGATTGAATATGCCAGTCTTTGTGTTGAAGAGCCTATAGCAATACTGACATTGTAGGGGCTTTAGTCCAGTGTGGGTCAAGCCATGCTCTTCAATGTTTGACTCCTCATCAAGCCTGCTGTTGCAGACCTGCAAGTCAAATGGCACACACTAAGGTCAAGGTCATGACCTCTCAGTGGAACTACTTTTATTTATTATAATTTAATAACAATTAATCATAATTCTAATTAAAAATCAATAGTTTTTGTATTATGAATAAATTGAATTTTTGAAGAAATATGCATTTGTTCGAGGAGGATTGCCTCCCAGAATGCAACATTGATATTCTGACCCATACATGGTATGGTGACCTCTAACCTTATTTTCACATGACAGGTTCCAGAAACATGTCAAGCGTAAAAAAGGTAAACATACCATATTTGGAAAAGAATATCAATACTGCATTCTGGGAGCTATCCTCCTTCCATTTGTTCATGTCTACAATATTGTCTTTTACTCCATCTATTGACAAGATTAGTACAGTTAACACTTTCTTGTGATTTACAGAAATTGTACTTAATATAGAATGCTCTTACATCACAGTATTTGTTATGTATAAGTTGATGATGACTCTCCATGCAGGCTTTAGATGGGAATGTTCTCCCACAAGTGGTGCAGTCACAGTTGGAGGGATCATCTATAAGGATGCTGAAAGTCTGCCCTGGTGCAGTCTGGTGATGGGGGCCCTGGCTGTTATTCTGGTGCTGGGGGCCCTGGGTGTTATTCTGGTGCTGGGGGCCCTGGGTGTTATTCTGGTACGTGTGAGTGTCAGCAGTGAAGGCATTATGGGATAGCACACCTGGATGATAAAAAGATATTGTAAAACATTTGAAATGCAACTTATGCATGGTTTCTAATAATTAGTACAACTGAGTGCTTACCAATCAGATAATATATAGTAGCCACAATTCAAAATCTTATTTTTCTCTTAGAAAATAATATAAGGCCATGAAAACCTGTAGACATTAGTGTAAACATTTTACTATATATGGCTGATCCGCAGAACAAGGATTATCAAGGCATTAACATGACAAAATGTCACCACACTATTATTAGTTCAATCTTAAGTCAGATTTGAATTTTTGAGAACTTGTAGATGATTCTGAAAAAATTGGTCAATTTGAAAAAAGTTGAAAAAAGATCTTTTTGACCTTGAGAAGGTCATTGAAGGTCTGAAGGTCAAATAT
This sequence comes from Owenia fusiformis, assembly GCA_903813345.2. NCBI lineage: Eukaryota > Metazoa > Annelida > Polychaeta > Sabellida > Oweniidae > Owenia > Owenia fusiformis. The sequence goes on from CAIIXF020000002.1 coordinate 35,319,756, forward strand.
TTTTTTGACCTTGAGAATGGCATTGAAGGTCAAATCTATAGTTAGATTTGAACTTTTGAGAACTTCCAGATGAATTTGGAAAAAGGTCAATTTGAAGCAAGTTGAAAAAATACCTTTTTTTGACCTAGCTGATCACTGAAGGCTGAAATATAAAGTCAGCTTTAAACCTCCTTGAAAAACTTGTCGATGTTTTTTACAAAAACTGAAGTCAGTCTTAACAAAGAATTTGTTACAGACACCAACCACCAACTGACACCCACCAATTGCCAACCACCAACCGCCGTCACAAAAAAAACGGGGACCATAACAATGTCACCACTTTTTTGTGGTAACATAAAAACAAATGACACAGACCCTATATTATAATATAAATCTAATGCAATTATTACAAAAAATATGTTTCATACAATTTAATTTCCACATCTCCATGAACATGTTTTCTCTTTCACACATAAAGTCACTTTCACAATAACCTGATTAGAATATAAAGTTTGTGTAAAGTGTTTGTGTTGAGACATTATGGACACTACACCCTATGACATTTATCTTGTTGTCTCCTAGAGGGGCTCAATATTTTTGAGACTACAGTGTTCTCATTTGGATATCAATCAGTCTCCATAACTCTGGAAGGTGGAACTCCATCATCAACTGCTAAATCATTTGACGATAATTGACCTCATTCTCTGTGATTGTTGTCGTCTTCATCAAAGAACTTCTTTTTCTGGGGCTATTTGAAGGAGCATTTTTAAGCCTATCCCAAGCCAAAAGACATAGAACAACGTAGGCCAACATCCAAAGAGAAATGCAAAACATTTCACCAGAAATATTATCAAATGTGATGAACAATGTAACATAAGGATGCAGGCTGTCATCGAAATATGAAATAAAAAGTAAAGGGTTAAACAATCAAAAAGGCAATACTGAACTGAAAACTGTGTATTTGGGATAAAACGTACATGCATTAGCTACATGACCATGCAAAAAATGGTGTTGATTGGTTTAGCTGTGCTGTTTATATACTTTTGGGTACATTTTTTGAGACACCCTGTATATATAAAAAGCTGCACAAAGGCTACAAAAGTTCTGGACTGCTTGCTTCTTAATAATGACAATTGTTCATGTTTGGCCTCAACATACAGTCACCTCCTACATATAAATCACTTGGTAATTTATATAAAATATCTCTTTCAAAAGTATATACATTGTCAATTTGGACTCAACCAAGTGTTCACTTTTTATGTCCAGTGTACTTGCCACATATATTCTTTACATTTGATGTAGCTTCAGATGCTTTGCCTTGCTTCGTACTGTGAATGTCTTTTGGCATAACAAACATTTCAAATCCTTTGCTAAATGATTCACCAATCCTGATGGGGCATTGAACAACTTGAAACAATTCTCGCAGTGCACAGGTTTCAATCCAATGTGTTTCATTCCATGACTTTCGACATCTAACTCCTCATCTACTCTAGCATTACATACAGAGCAAAAATGGTTGTGGATTAATAGAGTGTGGCTCTCTAGGCAGGCTTTAGAGGGGAATTCCCTACCACACTGCTGACATGAGCAGATTGTTGTGTCCTGGGTGAATATATCAGATGGTGTACCATATCCAGGTCCTTGCTGGGGGTCTTGAGTTATTCCTGTGGCATGTGGAGTCGTGCCTGTGCCATATGCAGGGTCTTGGCTCATTCCTGTGGTGTATGACAATCCTGTGGCATCTTGGCTCATTACTGAGGAGTATTTGGTATGTAGACCTGCAATACACAAAACAATAATTAAAACATATTGTAATAGGTCCCTGGGAAACCGATTGAGGGGCAAAAGACCTGTGGAGTGAACACTACCAAGAAAACCTGAAAGTATATTTATAAATTAAGAGGCATTTATACAGGAGATTCAGGGGCCATGCAGAAAGGGTTTTTAAGACACGTGTTATACTGTTTTGCAATTCATTCATCTTTTAGTTACATAATGTCGTGTATGTGATAAAGTTACCCAATTACCACATCTATGTAGTCTCTGTCTAGGCTCAAGGCCTTGTGACATTAATGATGGAGAAATAACAAATACACATCTCATTTTTAGTTTTGAATATTTTATTTATTTTGAATTGAAACATCTAAGAACAACATTTGTATACAGGGTAGTCTACAACATCCCAAGCTAGTTATGTTCATGTATACATTTCTTTAAATAGCACTGGGCTCTCCTGCTTGGGCATTTGCAATGAAGACTATGGCATTACTACAATTATTTTGAATGTTTCGAGGAAAATTAAGTTACATAGCAAAGTGTCTTTAAAATAAACCAACCATGGGCATTATTCTATTCTAAAATGAGTGGATTGATCCATGCATTCTGTAAATTAAGTGAAAATGAAAACTGGTCTGGTTTTACACATTTTAGAGCCTGGAAGAGAAGAGGTTAACGGCATTTAGACAACTCGTTATTCTATTCATTGATTAATTAATCTACGAGGGGTGATTCAAGTCTTGGATGCCCTGCTCTCATTTTGTCCGTTTTTAATAAAATTACTTTCCAATAATAAAGATCAATGACCTATAACTACCCTGTGTATTAATTTCATGAAGAAATGATTTATATTATGTTTTTTTGGAACTGTATTTAAAACTCGCAAATCACATTACAACTGTCGATATGGCAAATGCAGGTGCACAACCTAACACCAGTCATTGTATTTTCCAATTTTGCAATCTGAGTCTCATTGGTATTCATCATCTTCGCATATGTGCTTTTCAGCAGACTTTCCATGAATTTGAACATATTTTTGTGCAACTTATACAAAAAGTTGTTAAGATGTTGACCGTTATCATTTTCAAAAGTTTCACGTAATTTCCGAAATAGCAAAGATGGTGTAGGGTGTCCAAGACTTCTGTATATATTATATGGACATATTTGATGTATAGGGTGTCTCAAAAATGTACCCAAAAGTGTATCAACACCATAGACAAACCAATCTATTTTTTCAGACAATTTTTGCATGGTCTTGTAGATAAAAGATCAAAGTTTTTACCCCTATACACAGTTTTTAATTCAGTTTTGCCTTTTTGATACTATAACCCGTTACCTTTTACACCACATATTCAATGTAACCTCATATTTCGATGACAGTCTGTATCCTTACTACTACATTGTTCATCACACTTGATATTTCTGGTGAAATGTTTTGATTTCTGTTCAGATGCTGGTCTTAAGTTGTTCTAGGTCTCTTAGCTTGGGTTTAGCATAAACATGGTCTTTCAAATAGCCTCAGAGAAAAAAGTATGGGCCGTCAAATATGGTGAATAGGGAGGCCCTCACAATGTCTTAGAGCCCCCTTATACAGGGAGGTCAGAGGTTCAAGAAACTGCATTTGTTGGGATTCTAGTGTAGCTTTTGTTGTGTGTATCAATTTGAGAACACTGTGTTATCATTTGGATATCATTTGGTCTCCAGGCTAGCCTGCCTTATTCTGGAAGGTAACTCCTGAATCATTTGCCTATAGTTGACCTGATTATCTGTGTTTGTTCTGCCATCATCATCCTCAAACATCTTTCTCTGTGGCTATTTGAAGGAGTGTTTTAATGCTCATTCCAAGCAAAAAGACCTAGAACAACTTAAGGGCAGCATCCAAAGAGAAATCCAAAACATTCCACCGGAATTACTATCAAATGAGATGAACTACGTAGCAGTAAGGATACAGGCTGTCATCAAAATGATGTTACATCGATTATGTGGTGCAAATGGTAAAGGGTTAAAGCATCAAAAAGACAAGACTGAAATAAAAATGGTGTATTGGGGAGAAAACTTTCATGTTTTGGCTACATGACCATGCAAAAAATGTCTGAAAATATTGATTGGTTTGTCTATGGTGTTGATACACTTTTGGGTACATTTTTTGAGACACCCTGTAAATCTGTTCTACAAATATGCAGTTCAGTTTATTTATATTACAGATAGATATTCATACATTCTCCATTACATAATGATGGTAATCATACATGTACATATTCTATTTTACAATGAAGGCAATCATACAATGATGGTAATTATACATATTCCATTGTATAATGTACATATATTGTACATATCGCATTATACAATGAAGGCAATCATGTAATGATGGTTATACATACATATTCCCTTATATATATAAATGAGGCACAAGTAATCATATTGCATTTTCATTTTATGTTATGTAATCTCAAATGCTTTGATTTGCCAGTAACATTGAATGTTTTATTACATAACAGACACTTCAGATCTTGCGTCACATGTCGCTGTAGGCCAGATTTAGTTGAGAAAACCTTATAACAAAGATCACATTGGAACGGTTTAAGCCCTTTGTGTTTGAGTCCATGGTGCATAATGTCTTCTTCATTATCCAACCTATCGTTGCAATTCTCGCAATATCTGTTATGCACCACTACTGTGTGAGACTCTAGACATGCTGTTGATGGAAACGCAATGCCACAACTGGTACAGAATGTGCTGGTGGTATCAGTGACAATAAAGGAGGATGTTGGGTTGATGGAACTTTCATCAAGTTGGCTGCTTGTGTCAGCGGATGCATCCTGTTGGCTGTTCTCTCCAGTGTGGATCCTCCCCAGTGAGAAATCATCATTGTACTTAAACCCCTGGATATTTCTTCTCATTCCTGAATAAGAAACAAACATAATTAAGTCAAATTTACTTTTTGTCCCATGCATACATGACATACAAAATATTCATGGAAAACCCAAGGAGGATTGGCTCTCAGAGGCTCATCATTCGTTCACTTTATTTTTATTGTCTATTTATGTATAAGGGTTGTTCTTGCTGAAACTTACATGTTAAACATTAATCTATCCATTATATAAAAATATGTCACATTGTGTATAATTACATTTTGGATGATATGGATTCTATAGTTATTATATAATATAATTATCTGTACGACAAACTGGATAAGGACCCCACCTGAACACATTTTAACTTATTTTGGAAAAAATGTTTATATTCTTGCTGAAATGTGATAAAACTCATGCTATCCATTGCATATTGCAAAAATGTCTGAATTCAAAAGAAATTATAGAATAGATTAGATGCAAGTAACAATAATCTTGATTCATTTCACTAAATATTCAAAATTTAGTCAAATCTACTACATGGAAAATTACATCAAGAAATGTGGTTTCAAATTGTTCATAAACTTTGAAAATTTTATCTCCTTTGAAAATGTAATTTCTTAGATACTGTAAATTGCTTTAATTTGATGACTGTTTTAATTGGGCAAATTTGCAGATTGATAAAAACTGCCAAATTAAGCCCGCAAATTCTCAAAAAAATCCTGGGACTCTAATTGAATTTTTTTCAATATTTTGATAGCTCCCAATTTATTTTACATTTAGCTCATATAAAAAGGTAAAATCTGCCAGTGTCACCCAAGAGTAACCTGGCCTAACTAGCATTTCAATATTCATATTTTACTGCTGGGTCAATTCGTCAAATATTGACATATACTTCCATTGTAATATGTGACATCATAATCAAAACACAATTAATTGGTTTTTAATCACCCCTCATCACAATGAATATGGTGTAAATCATTTCCCCTAAGAAAATAACCTCCTCATTTGAGAGAGTACAACTGTTAAAAAGAAATAGTAGTTCTATTTTATGACATGTGACTATGTATTGACCAATCAGGATTAGTGTTACATATTGGGTATATAAAAATAAATAATATAAGTACGGTTTAAGTTCATTAACATCTATTTATTTCCACTGTGTACTCATAAACCAATTACAATGTAAGAGCCTTTGCCATGTACACAGCATGGCTCTACCCAAATTAAGAGTCTTGTGGCACAACACCTTAGATTAAATATGTAACAACTGGATGTACCTTCTTTTATTTAATGCACCTCAAATAAAATTTAGACAATCCTACTGAATATTACAAAATTGAAATTGTTAAATGCTAAAACTGTCACATTTGTAAAATATAATCTAGGTTCATTATTGGTATTATGTTCAATAATAGGTAGAATGCCCTAATTGTCTGAACAAGGCCCTTAAAGGTGCTTGACCCTGTGAGGGCAACTCTCTGTCAACCATCTTTGAAAGGGCATTTCCTACAATAAGGGTATACCATGAAATCACAGATCCAAAGTATACTAGGATGCAATACATTTTTAGATTAAACAGCATTCAAAAGGATATTTTATCATTATAAAATTCTCAATTTATTAGTTCAGAATTTAAACTTTAAATTACAAAAGAGACACAGATTAAGAGTCACATATTGAAATGCTTAAATCGTTTGTTAACAGCTAAGATGTAGCCTCAACTAAAACAGAATATCTTAAATTACAACTCTTGCAATGGCTTAGTGTAATATATGACAATGACTGACACCTAAGTTACAATGTATCAAGCAAGTGAGTATAAATTGAATACCATGTAAGTGTAAAAGGTGTTCATGCATATTCTTTAAAACATTGTTCATTAAAACAAATTGTAATGGTATAGAACTTAAGTATATTACCAAATGTGTACTGGAAATAGAGAAGTTCTTTCAATGCTTCTTACTGGTGAGATTTTGCATGTTTGTGTCTATTTGGAAATGAGACAGTTTTGTGGCATATTTGACATACAACATCTTTAGCTGTGTGAAACTCCAATGCCCTTGCAGTTCCAAATACCTTGAAGCACATTTCACACTGGAATGGTTTTAAGCCTTTGTGCATCAATCCATGAATCTCAATATTTGGCTCTCCATCGAGTCTTTTATGGCACACCTCACAGAACCCTCTGTGAACTACCATTTCATGATATTCAAAACATCCCCTTGATGGGAATTCTTTGTTGCAGCACAGAAACTGTGTCATATCCTCTGTAAATATTCCACTGAATTCAGGAGTACTGGTGGTCTTTGTGTGCTTGGCGGCTGTTGCTAGGTAACTAGATTCTGTAGTCAAGAACATTCTGTTGTCATGGTTACCAGAGTAGGCATATCCACCTGGATCATAAAATCACAGAATTAAAATTGTTTATTTTTTGTTAAGATCTATCTGTTGTACAGAATGCTTGGTTCATAGTGTTAAACATGAAGGTGTTTTCAATTAACATGTTATTTTTTATTGCTGTCTATGTCTTCTTTGCCCACTTTTGGTACTTTTTGTATGCACACATACTATTAAAGTTGTCATCATGAAGCTCACTTGGTTGCTCAGCTGCTAGTTAGAAGAGAGAATGGGTAATATCATACCATATATAGAATGAGACTCTTTTTATGAATAGCACTGATTCACATTGCAACATTTAACAAAGAGAAACTGTGTCCATGTCAATGATAGCTCACTTACACACATAATACAAATAGGTATATACACTGTATATACAGTAAGAACCTGTGTGAGTGGAACAAGATTGGTATCTGAAATAAAGTTCCTACTTGGATTTGAGGTGGTTTGTTTTTCAAAGGTTCATTTTTCATTAAACTAACGGATAACTGTACTTGAAAATGTGTTCCACTTATGTAGCTGTTCCACTCACAGAGGTGTTCCACTTCACAAGTTATACTGTATTTATCTAAAGTCATTCACTCTTTATGTGACTTTGCATGCTTATGTCTGTTGGGAAAGGAGACTGTTACACCACAAATAGAACATCTCACATCGCGACATAAGTGAAAGTTCAACCCAGCTTTTGTTCCTATTACTTTATGACATGTTCCACACTGGAAAGGTTTCACACCAGTATGGAGTAATCCATGATTCATCAAACTCTCCATTTCTTCGCCATCTAATCTTTTATGACAAACTTCGCAGAATTTACGATGAACGACCATTTCGTGATATTCGAAACACCCACGTGATGGGAACTCTATGTTGCAACATATAAACTGTGTGTCATCTTCAGTGAATATGCCATATAGTTCCACAGAGTTTGAGGATGCTGAAGCTTGTGACTTTGATAAGCGTGTACTCCCGTCCCCTTTCTTTTTAGCTGCTTGTTGTTGATGTTGTTGTTGCCAAAATCCAAATCCACCTAAAATTGAAATAAAGAATTATCAAAACTCATCTTGTATGACTTATTTTGTTAATCTACATTACAATACATGATATTATTGCAACAATTATAAAGAGACATACTTTATGTGAAACCATGCATATCTTTCAGAAATAGTGCTAGTAAAACAGATTCATTCAACTATCATTATTTTGCTTAAACCTCAATAAAGGCCATCAGCACAGTGTATTTTTTATCTGTTATTATCTTATTATTATGCAAACATTTTGTTTTTCAAAATATGGCTAACATTCACCACTGAATTCATTTTAATTTTTAGAATTATCTATGAGACAATTTATGAATGTGATATTTATGAATCTGCATTTTCATATTATAACTTCTTATTGAAATATGATAAAGAAAAAAGAAACAAGAAAGAACTAGGCCTATTTAAATTCAGTGATTTGTGATTAAAAAATAAGTTTATTTGTGGATACTCAATAAATAAATTTCTGTGTTTTAAATAATTCAAAATACTACATGCTATTACTTAATCCAAATAACTACTTATAAAAAGATTTAACCAAAGTCTTCATTTTGAATTAATTTGTAAATGAAGTACATACATGGTGTCCGGAAAGTAAAGATACAAATACTCTAATTTTAAGAGATTTAGTTTTTTTGCAATGAAATCGCTACAGATTGTAGAGGAACTACATTACAATACGTGTACCAACTTTTATAACATATAGTCTAAATGTGTTAAAGTTACGGTTGTCATGGTTACGGTGGTGAGGGGTATGCGGAGCAGTTCCAGGATATCGATAAATTGTGATAAATTGCTAAAAAATATAACCATTTGAAATAGTGTTTATTATTGTATTTCTTATCAGTTCTTTGTTTTGTTCAATATTGTATTCTTGCTGCCATAGTATTCTCCTTAGTATAACAATATCATTGATACATATCAGAGCTATGTAATGTCACAAGTATAATCAAAGAAAAAGAGTATATAAGGGCCTAGAAAAAGGGTGCCTGGATTAATAGGAAAGTCAGTAGTGCAACTCCACAGTCAATGCTCCAATGCACAAAGCAAAGAAAACAAATCTTACAATTGAATGTCTTGACATTAACCTTTTTGTACAATGGCCCATATTTCCCTGATAATGTCCTGTTGGACTTCTATATTAATGAATATGTTAAAGCAATTTGTGAGAAGTTCAACATAAAAATGAGACAATGAGCCAATGTTATCAGCAATCTGAGAGACTGACAGCAAACAAAGGTTTTGTCAGGTCTTGAATCTCCGGTCAAAATGCACCAAGAATGTTTAGATAAAGGTAGAAAATACGTAATACTGGATAACAGTAGTAATGTCAAATGATTACATAATCTTACAGTACTAATCCTTTTGCTGTTGTGGTACATAATTTGATGCATAATAGCAACAGACAACGGAGTGTCAAGATGATATGAACAGGAGAAAAGAATTATAAAACATAATTGTGACGCTGCTCCACATACCCGCGACTCCTGCTACCATAACAACCATAACTTTTTTTTATTTTGAAACAATTTGTCATGACAGTTGCAGGATAAATTGTTACAATGTCATTCTACAATCTGTAGCAATTTCATCTCACAACAGGTAAATCTAATGAAATTAGAGCATTTGTATCTTTACTTTCCGGACACCCTGTAGTACTAGCAATACTACTAGTATGTCTAGATGCAAGACTTCTACTGTGGAAAATTGAGCAATTTTCACAAGTACAGTGATCTTCACACCCGTTTCATATCTTCACACTATTGGCTTTCATGTTTACTGCTAGTGGAGTGTTCTTCACACCCGTTTCATATCTTCACACTATTGGCTTTCATGTTTACTGCTAGTGGAGTGTTCTTTACACCCGTTTCACATCTTCACACTATTGGCTTTCATGTTTACTGCTAGTGGAGTGTTCTTCACACCCGTTTCATATCTTCACACTATTGGCTTTTCTGTTTACTGCTATTGGAGTGTTCTTTACACCTGTTTCATATCTCCACACTATTGGCTTTCATGTTTACTGCTAGTTGAGTGTTCTTCACACTCATTTTACATCTTTTCACTCTTGGTTTAGATTTTTACTGCTGTATTAAAACTTAACAACAGTAGTTTATTAGTTAATATCATAATATACCATTTTGCCCTTGAAAGGGAACTACCTTTGAAAATATTCATAGTCAAAATAGTTGATGCTGCAGTTTTTTGGTAAATGGAATTCACTATCTTTTTTTACAAAGAGTTAATTGTCCAAGTGATCCTCATTCTGGTGTTAAGTGGCCTAATGGTCTGTGATACCTTCAATGTATAAAATGCAATTAAGGTTTCCATTTACCAAATTTATTGCTTTCTAATTCTAGTTTATTCATCTCTTTATAACACACCTATTAGTTTTGCTCTATTGCTGATGTAACCTCATGTGTTTAGCTTTGCGAACAATCTGCACCATCTTCCCACATATCAAACACTGTAAATCCTTCATCTTATGGTATGCCAACCCAGCTGCAGTTCCAACCAGCCTATAGCAGAACTCACACTGGAAATCCTTCTCACCAGTGTGTCTCAGTCCATGTTCTTCAACATTTGGTTCATCATCCAGTCTCTGATTGCAGACTTCACAGAATTTATTATGTACAACTGCAGTGTGGAAATCTAGACAGGCCTTGGTTGGGAAGAACTTATGTGGACAAAATATACAATTGTATTCTTTAGTGTCCTCGATAAACATTTGGTTTGGCTCTAGGTTATGTCGACGGTTTTTCTCCAGTGTGGAATTTGTTGAACTGTGTGGTGCAGGCCTGTACAGAGGGAGGAGTCCTGGAGAGGAAAATAAAACAATGTTATTTCTCAGGTTTGAATAATTAATTTGATATCTAATATTGTTTTGACTTTGAATAATACAGTTAAACTCTTTAAGTGGAACAACTTCCAGAGTTCAATGATCAATTGACTCAATGTTAAATGGACCTTTGTAAGTGTAACACATCCCAAGGAATAAAGGTACAAAATGTGTCCCACTTTTATTATACTTTATTATATTATAGTATTTGTGTATAATTCAGTCCGTTTACTTCTTACGGCACCCCTCACCCTGTCCTGCTGTTGAAAATATGGATTTCTATTTCACTTGAGATCAAAAACCTCAGATATGTACTTTTAAACAAAGTGCAAACAAACTGTTCAACTACTACAAGTTATTTATTTCAACATCAAATTATATCATACAGAACCTCTTTTACACAGTGAATGATAGTAACTGTCCCTAAAAACAACATAAGTGCTGCCTCACAGCCAGCAATTCAACGTTTCCATACTCGGAAAAACCTGGGATACCGTCTCCCATCCACTCACCCACCAAGTTGACATAATGTTTTTAGATGCTATGAAAATATCAAGGGTTTAAATGAAGACTTTTGTTGACAATGAGTTCAAATCTAAATAGCCATGATTCGATGGAATATTGTGAGGAAAACTCTGTTAACATGTGATAATATTTTTGAAAATACCCTTCAACTCATTCCAAGTCTACGTTGCCCCTTCAACTTAAAGTTAAAGCTTGAAACTATAGAAAAACCCTCTCATCACTTCACAGTCCTGTGCATTTTAGTATGTTTGGCCTTGACAGATACAGGGACATTTTTCCCACAGATCAAGCATTTCAAGTCCTTCCTTCTATGGAAATACATTGCCCCTTGAGTTGCAAATAACTTATAGCAAGTTCCACACTGGTGAGGTTTTTCTCCAGTATGTTTTAGCATATGTGTCTCTACATTCAACTCCCCATCCAGTCTGTTCTTGCAAACTTCACAGTATCTGTTATGAACAACAGCATTGTGGAAGTCCATACAGCTTTTACTCGGGAACATAATGTCACAACATTGGAAAGTGGTTTGATCCTCAATATAAAGCTGTCCATCTGCAAAGGCCTGGGGTGAACTGTCCCCCAGGGTCTGTTGTCCTCCAGGTATTCCTCTTCCCAGTTCAAAGTGTCCTGATTCCAGAGGTGGTCTGTAGAAACCTGAATGTATAAAATATTGTTCAATCCTAAAATTATGATATTTAAATATAACATTTAAATCTTAAATGGGGAAGTAAGATGGTTGATGTATTTTTCAAAAATTAATTATTTGGTTTCGAATGTCTTGTTTCATTGGGGAAAGAATTGATTGAAGAGTCTACAATGCAAAAATGATGAATATAGAGTATAGAGTATTTTTGTCAACCTTTTAAAAACATTAAGGAAGAAAATGATAGTTTACAGCTATGACATGCATCTGCTTTTGGTGAACCATGTCGGGAAAATCTCTAGTCGCAAAGAAATATAATTCAAAAAGCCATAAACCAATTGATTTTGTCTACTTATTCTATCATATACATTATAGTTATGTATCAATTTATACTTTAAATAAAAATCATTTTTGAATTTTATCATAATTTTTTATTATTTTAAGCAGCAATGCTAAGTGAGAATACAATCAACACACAATCAAATGAAATATACCTAAAGGAATATGTTGATTCCAAGAAGGGCTTTCAATTACATCTGTACATCCATTCATCTATGATTTATGCAAGGCATATTTCTAATGTTACAAAATAACTTCCTGTCCTACGCAATTATTGTTCTTTCATATATATAAAACTGAGAGCCTCATAAGACTTAAACAAATCAAAATACTGATACTCTAGCAATGATACAATAATGTAATAATAAAATAGCTTAATCTCTATTACTCTCAGAGTATTAACTATATGGCTTAAGTATTGATACGCATATCAGTCATACTAGTCATGACTTACTTCTGTAAGATTGTGTTTCTTATTATTAGTTTATTATACAACTTTTAAAACTGGGCATACTGCTGTAAAGAGGTGCTTGTAGTGCACTATTGGGAGATAAGTGGGGAGTTTGGCTCTTACCTTAAATAATAGTAAAATATAGTTAGCACATAAATAAAGTCTAGCTTTGGCCTTTTCAAATAACATTCAATAAAATACTGTTCAGCTACTTTGCCATTGTTTTTTAAGATATTTCAGATTTTGACATATTTCATATTGAACTTTAATGTGAATTTGGAATTTCTACACTACAATTGCAGTATGTGTACATTATACAAAACTATGTCTACATAGTACTTTAGAGTAGTCTCAAACTGAAGACCATTCTAAGATGAGAAGGTAAAAATCAATTTTAAAAATGAAACTTATCCATTTTGTTTGTCTGAAAATTATGCAATTATTTTTCGAGTCTAGCCTAAATGTCTTTATTCAAATGGATATTCACCCATCAATCACCATTGTTATCAAAATAGGTATGAAAGGTCAATCTTTCTAATAAGTCATTAGTGCTTAGATGTCTGGTGGAATCTCATGTTAAGTTCTATTTAAGCCATTAGTGCTTAGATGTCTGGTGGAATCTTTAATGTTTAGTTCTATTTAAGTCATTAGTACTTAGATGTCTGGTGGAATCTCATGTTAAGTTCTATTTAAGCCATTAGTGCTTAGATGTCTAGTGGAATCTTTAATGTTTAGTTCTATTTAAGTCATTAGTACTTAGATGTCTGGTGGAATCTTTTATGTTTAGTTCTATTTGAGTCATAAGTGCTTAGATGTCTGGTGTAATCTCTTATGTTTAGATCTATTTAAGTCATTAATGCTTAGATGTCTGGTAGAATCCCTTATGTTTAGCTCTATTTAAGTCATTAGTGCTTAGATGTCTGGTGGAATCCCTTATGTTTAGCTCTATTTAAGTCATTAGTGCTTAGATGTCAGGTGGAATCTCTTATGTTTAGCTCTATTCACTGAATGCACATTCTTTCCACAAAGTGTACACCTGAAGTCTTTCTTTTGATGATACTGGAGAGCGGGTGCAGTGTTAAACAGTTTCATGCAGTAGGAGCACTGATATGGCTTAACTCCATTGTGTGAAAGACCATGTGCCTTCACTTCTTCTGAACTGAGGTTATCTAACCGCTGTTGGCACGTCTCACAGTACCGGTTATGTATTACCATATTGTGACTCTCCAAGCAAGCTTTACTGGGGAATTCACGGGAACAAGTGGTACAAGCGTATACTGTGCTATCTTCTACAAACTCTGTCTCTCCAGTGTACGCTGGAAGTGTTGAGTAGGCCTGGTTCAATATCCCTGGAATGAGAAATATTTAGCCTTAGTTAGTATCATTTTATTGAATCTATATGTTTTACATTGTTCAATACCAGAATAGAGGAATAATGAAAACTGAATGCAATGAATGAAGGTATTGTATACACATTAAGTTATAAAGGACTTTGATATTTAATTGACATATAAACTATAAGTCATATATAAAATTCAGTAGAATTTGTATGCAGTAAAACCTAAATATCCTGACACCTCTTAATTCCCAACACCTCTCAATGTAAACAATTTTCCTGTCTCAATTTTTAATCTGCCACAGAAACCTCAAAATATAGCAGTTGCAAATCTGAACACTATGACTGCCCTCAGTGGTGTTAGAATGGGACAGGTGTTAATCTACAGGGTGTTTCATAATGACTGTCCCCCCATCGACCACCAATCTGATTAGCTCAACAGTTTTTACAACTTGCTACATATAATCTCTGCAAAAGGTACCCATTTTACCTTTAGGATAGAATCTGAAAGCCACATTTTTTCCAAAATAATCCATGTGCCCTGCAAACAGCTATGATAATTTCATTTTCATTTCATTTGAGTTTCATATCTCACACAGACACCATAGGGCATATACGTGTGGTAGGATAATGTAACTTGATATCCTAAGGTAGAAACAGCTCCCCGTATTAATTTGACAGGAGCTAGTATCTTTAGCTAGTTAGTATCACTCTAGTAATCAACTTCTCTGGTGTACTAGTTAGCTTGAGCTGGCTCCTGTCGCCGCAAGCTGGGATTGAACCCAATCTTGGCATCAGAAGTCCAGAGTGCTAACCTTTACACCACAGAACCGAAGACACTAATCATACCTCAATATACTATTAGCTATAGTAATGTACAACTTCTATCATTTGGAGAATGCTGAGGATATATTTATTATATGAAAGACAAAAGTATTGAATATTTCAAAGAAATGCCCAGAGAGCACTAGATGACACAATTGATTATAATATAGCGATCCGCTCCTCTCTTTAAATCCACCAGGAATAGTAGCCAGAAATCATGCAAATTGAGGAGATAGTGACTATCAAATATAATTTCACAAATTATGTTCCCAAAGGCCAGGCATGCTAATATTTGGCACATACGTCCAGAATTGAATTAGGTTTATTATGCTATATAAATTATGGGGCCATATGATCTAGGATTGCCTGTGGATGGGGGGACGGTCATTATGAAACACCCTGTACATGCCTAATAGAAGACAGAACCATGCTTACAATTAACTACACAAAGTGCAAATTTGAAATTCATCGAAATTTTTCACATACAAAGTGGAAAGTATTAATTTTTTTATAGTATTAGCTGATTATATTAAGTGACAGATTTTCGAGTGAATGTTCTGATCCTTTTGGTACATCCAGTAATGATTCACATATAACAAAAATAAAAATAAAAATATTATGCATTTCTATTCTTAAATCTATTTATTGTAACTTGTAATCAACATTTTATTTAGCTATACGCAACTTAAGACAAAGGCATCAACATGCCAAAATGTCACCACCTAGAGTTATGACAAGTGGTTGCAAAAGAGACAATTTCTTGCATATGTTGACTGCCAAATGCCACCACCTAGAGTTATGACAAGTGGTTGCAAAAGAGACAATTTGTTGCATATGTTGACTGCCAAATGTCACCACCTAGAGTTATGACAAGTGGTTGCAAAAGAGACAATTTGTTGCATATGTTGACTGCCAAATGTCACCACCTAGAGTTATGACAAGTGGTTGCAAAAGAGACAATTTGTTGCATATGTTGACTGCCAAATGTCACCACCTAGAGTTATGACAAGTGGTTGCAAAAGAGACAATTTGTTGCATATGTTGACTGCCAAAATGTCACCACCTAGAGTTATGACAAGTGGTTGCAAAAGAGACAATTTGTTGCATATGTTGACTGCCAAATGTCAACACCTAGAGTTATGACAAGTGGTTGCAAAAGAGACAATTTGTTGCATATGTTGACTGCCAAATGTCACCACCTAGAGTTATGACAAGTGGTTGCAAAAGAGACAATTTGTTGCATATGTTGACTGCCAAATGTCACCACCTAGAGTTATGACAAGTGGTTGCAAAAGAGACAATTTGTTGCATATGTTGACTGCCAAATGTCACCACCTAGAGTTATGACAAGTGGTTGCAAAAGAGACAATTTGTTGCATATGTTGACTGCCAAATGTCACCACCTAGAGTTATGACAAGTGGTTGCAAAAGAGACAATTTGTTGCATATGTTGACTGCCAAATGTCACCACCTAGAGTTATGACAAGTGGTTGCAAAAGAGACAATTTGTTGCATATGTTGACTGCCAAATGTCAACACCTAGAGTTATGACAAGTGGTTGCAAAAGAGACAATTTGTTGCATATGTTGACTGCCAAATGTCAACACCTAGAGTTATGACAAGTGGTTGCAAAAGAGACAATTTGTTGCATATGTTGACTGCCAAATGTCAACACCTAGAGTTATGACAAGTGGTTGCAAAAGAGACAATTTGTTGCATATGTTGACTGCCAAATGTCACCACCTAGAGTTATGACAAGTGGTTGCAAAAGAGACAATTTGTTGCATATGTTGACTGCCAAATGTCAACACCTAGAGTTATGACAAGTGGTTGCAAAAGAGACAATTTGTTGCATATGTTGACTGCCAAATGTCCGTTAAAAAACATGTTGGCCAAAACAATAGTACAATAACGTCATGACGAGAATTGCATTCTCGACCGGCAGTATTGACCGCCACTATGACGTCACATATTTCTCAGGTCGATATAGTAAAATGAATGCCTTCTAAACTAGCACTAAAACCCCTAGAACTGGCCCGGCAAGGTGGTAATAATATGATTCATTTCTTGGTGGTGACATAATAAACTACACTTTATTCATGAAAATATATTCCTTAATTCTTCAGCACCAGTTTTGATATCTATTCCTTATACAGATATATGAACTGAACTTAATAATAAAACATACATTCAGACTTTTTATCGTTCACAAGTAGATGTTTCGCTGTACTTGTATTTTCATATGAAATCTGAGGTTGTCACAATTATGTGTAATTATTTCCAAGTAATACTTTAACTGTCATTTCAAAATATAAAACATATACGCTTCTAGGTGATTAACAAATAATAGGAAACACTGTTTCAAAAGTCATTATATCTCACTTACATAGAGTTTGTACTATAAAACTATTTCAAATAAAAATGTTTTTTTCTAAGTGAGTCACAAATACAGGATACACTGTTTTCAGTAGTAATGCTAGCTATTATAACACCTCTCCAAGACAAACTGGTATTTATGTTTCAATCCTTTCCAATAACAAGCTGCATCACTGTACAAGAGGATAATGATCTCTTATATGCTTAGCCTTTTTGGAGAATTGAATCACTTTGTTGCAAATACTGCATATCAGATCCTTTTCCATATGGAACCTCAATCCACGCCCAGTTTGGAAAAGTTTGTGGCATAATTCACACTGGAAAGGCTTTGCTCCAGTATGTTTTAATCCATGTTTCAAGATATCAGTCTCCGAGTCTAATCTAAAATTGCAAACTTCACAGAATTTGTTATGCACCACCATGTTGTGGCTTTCGTAACATGCCTTTGTGGGAAATGTAATATTGCAGCATACATAGTCAGTCTCATCTGGAATGAAGATGTCTCCAAATGTAGCATCTCCTAACATATTGTGTGTTGCTGGGGGTTCTGTTGGTAGGTGGACTTGTTGAGAAACTGCACTGGGTATTTCAGTGTATCTATTGGAGTATATGTCCAAACCTGAAAACATAAAGAGAATCCAACAATCGGAAATTGTATTTGGAAAATGTGTTTTCTAGAGGTAAGTATTCACCAACACAAGTTTCACTGAATAGTAAAACATGGATATCCATCCAAACACCTCTCTAGTCTGAACACATCTTAATATGAACACGTTCTCTTTGCCCCAATCTCCAGTTGAATTCTATGTTAAATACTTTTGATTGGTCATAATGACATTTGTATTTATCAGTGTAAATGCTCAATTATGATAGTAACAACATGCAGGCTCATTGACAAAAATGGGCTGATGAATTACTTAAAGGAATATTCCTTGCCAGACCCTTTCTCTCTTAATATGGTAGCTATAATCATATATGTAGTTTCCATATTTAGCAAAACATGGGGAAATGGTTTAATATGGTCAATATTGATCATTTAAAAATCTAGTGCTTATTTCCAGTGAGCTGCCATCTTTTAAGATTTCTTGCAGGAAGTGATCAACTCTCAACTTCTATAACCTTGCCCATAACAGTATAGGAAAGTAGCACAAAATCACTTCTAGACAAGTCATCATTACTTTCTGTGCAAAAATATTTTCAGGGCTTGTCAACTTAGAATAAAAGAAGAGATTTTCAGAAGGATTAAATAAGATACAAAGTTGAAAAAGAATATTTAGCTGGTTTTGTAATTCTTAATAGCTCCTCGCCTAATGCTATATGCAAAGTTGAGAGTCGATGACATCACTTCCTGTGTGAAATTTTAAAAGATGGCAGCTTACTGGAATTGAGCATCACATTTCTAAGTGATCAAATTTGACCATATCAAAACATTTTTGCGTGTTTTGCTAAACATGGCAAGCATATATATGGTTATAGCTACCATATATGAGGAGAGAGATGGTTTGGCAAGGAATATTCCTTTAAAGATTAAAAGGAGTCTTCAGTATTCACAGAATCTGAACATTTGTCTTATCCTTTATATTATCCCTATAGATGACTGCAAGAATCATAATATTTCATTAAAATCTACTACATATTGTAAATATCATTGGTCCCAACTGCAGAGGAGGCTAAATCATATTTAATGGAAATTAGCTTCTTTTATTTATCAGCTTATAGTTCACTGTTGAGATAAACATTTAACTAAATATTAATCTGACATACTTTGTTCATAGATTATAATGCGTTTTCATATGGGTCTTCTTAATTTGGAAAGGAACTCGTTTGCCGCATAATCTACATAATAAATCCTTGCTTTGATGATGAGCCAGACCCACACTGCTTTTGAATAGTTTATAACAGAATCCACACTGGTGAGGTTTTTCTCCAGTATGGAACAATCCATGTTGAAGGATATTAGGGTCAGAGTCCAAGCGTTTGTTGCACATGTCACAGTATCTGTTATGTACTAGCATAGTGTGGGCATCAAAGCATGCCTTGGATGGGAAATCAATCCCGCAACATGTGTACGACGTCTCATCTTGTGAAAATAACTCAGATCCGGGGAAACTGATATTTGTGCTTGAATTTGTTGGTGTCATGTATTTCCTTTGACCATGCATGTTGTGTCTTTCATATACTCTACTGTGGTCTGCACCTGAATATAAGAATATAAGTATTCATTTGAGATCATATTCAGTAGCTGATACCTTTGCACATTAGACAACATGATGCAAGAGTGGGTTCAATATGATTTTATTCAGTATTTATTTTTATTTTGTACAAACAGAATATACATAGTGCTACATTCCCTTAAGAAAAAACGCTTGTTTTCTCCTCATGTGGTTAAAAGATGACCTTTTTTAACCACATTTTTACCACTCAAGATATGTAAAAGTGTGGTTGTGGTCACCTGTTTTGACACACATAAAAGTGTGGACCCTGATGGTATTTCTTCCACAGTTCCAAGAAACATCTTCCCATAGTTTCTCCTCATAATGAAAAAGTGTGGTTAAGGTGTTCCTGAAACTATGGAGAAGCAGGACATTCACATTGATATGATTTAAGATTACCATATTGTTAATAGGGGTAAAAAGGGTTAATGGTTGCCATAAAATATTTTAGGATATACTGAACATGATAAGCCAGTGCTATACCTGTTATTCTGGCATCTAAATTGTTTTAAGCATCTTCTTTCAAATATTCCATTATGCATATCGCAAATATGAGAATGTTGTATGATCGAAGCATAGGGAGATTCTTTACAAAATATTTCAGTAAAATGACATAAGGATTAGAGGCAAATGAATGATGCTCCCGGGATTGATGCTCGACTTTTCTATTTAGGTAGATCAGAAGTTTGCATGAATATAAAACAAAGTATTTAAAATTAGTTATTCTAAACTGAAGTTTATTTTGACTGAACTGACTAATCTTATTATGAGACTAATATTAAAGAATAACAGGATGTGTCTGCTGTATTAAAAGGATACAAATACATGTAATCAATATGTTAAAATATAGTCCAGACATGATTTTATTATTTCTTAGACATCAAAGACTTGAAGAGTCACAAGAATTAAAGTTATACCTGTAGTTAGTGAATTTATTTGAATTATATCAATGTTAATTTTAATAATGAGATTATAATTCTAATCAAGAGTCTAAATCTAATGATTAAATAAGAAAAGGATGTTGCTGATATGTTTATAAAAACAATAGCTCAATGAGTCAGTTAACTTGTTATTACACATTCCAGAATGTGCTTTGTGGAAAAATTAAGTCCTAAATATCTTTTCAAAAACCTTATATTCTTGCAAATGAGGAAACCCAGCAATGTGATTTTTATTTAACCATTAATTTCAGTATATTTTCCATGACATATTTTGTACTTAATCACCCTAAGCCTTAAGGCTACAGTTATATGGACAGATTATTAAAAGCAGTTTTAGTAAAAACTATGAGATTCTGAAAAACACAGTTCAAGTTGATACCAAAGGTTGATAGTTTGTTGTTCTATAGCAACAACCCAACTTGATGCATTTTGTGGGAGATATTTATATTCATAATCATGTGATCCTTTTTTCGTAAATTGGTCGAAGTGTATTTTTCTTCTATTTTCAGTGAAGGTCTAACATAACTTTGCCTTATTGTAAACATTTGCAATGTACATTATTGTGCTTGGGGACCATATTTCAGATTTGTAAGGAGTTTTAACTGATAATTCAATCCATCTAAATGATACTTTTCTGTACATTTTGTGCTTAAAAATGTACTAAAATGTGATATCTATCTAGGTGGCATGTTCTGATTGCCTCTGTATGTTCAGTCCAGACTCGTCACTTCAATGTGTCTCTTTTTCAGTATCATTAATAATTATTTGATAATAATTAATTACATGATAAATAATTATAAGTATAATGATTGATCTTGGATGCTAATTTTCATTAAATCTATATCTGATCCAGATCTGAATAATAAACTCATTTTGTCCTAGCTGTGGAACTAAACATTGTTGTTATAACTTATGTAAACAATTTTTGGTTTGTTGACTTAAAGACCACACTTTCCCCACACTTTTAGTCCACACTTTTTATTCATATTGCACATCACCCATACCTGCACTGCTCTTATACCATCTCAAAACCACACTTTTACCACACCCGACCCACACCTTTGAATCGTATGGTCAGTGGTTTTTATATATAATGGAATTCTTTTAATTCAATTTAGTTTTTACACTGCTTAAAATTGTTAGATTTCTCATAATAGAACAACCCATCCTACCTGGCAATAGACTCAATCTTAACCTTGGTATGAATAGCAAATGCTCATTTTTTTTTTATTTACTGTTATTAATCTCCAATGCTTACACTTTTTATATGTTTCACAAAATTTACTGCAGAATTGTCATTGGTCACAATCAGGTGAAAGGTGCATACAGCCTTCAATGAACGGTGAATAGTCATATTCAAACATCATCCTCTTTGATAGTGAATAAAAATTAAGGTTGATTTTGATTTTGTTTCCCAGATATTTGGTCCTATATTTAGACATTTAGTTTGATGATTAAAATATACACCAATAAATCAATAATAATTAAGACAAATAAGTCATGCTTCAATCATACAACATTCTCATTTGTGTCACATATGTTTAATAAAATATTTGTTTGATGATGAAAAAGATGCATGAAACAATTTAGATACCAGAAAATCATGTACAGTAAATCCCAAAATATATTTAACAAGCATTAACCCTTTTAACCCCTATAAATAATATGGTAACCTTAAATCATATTAAGGTGAATGTCCTGCTCTTCCATAGTTTTGGTAACACCTTGACCACACTTCCTCATTATGAGGAGAAACTATGGAGAGATATTTCTTGGAACTGTGGAAGAAATACCAGTGGGGTCCACACTTTTATGTGTGTCAAAACAGGTGACCACAACCACACTTTTACATATCTTGAGTGGTAAAAATGTGGTTAAAAAAGGTCATCTTTTAACCACATGAGGAGAAAACAAGCGTTTTTTCTTAAGGGTTACTACATTTTATGTGCCTTTTGTGTACATTATGCCATTGAAGTAAACAGTTAGTTATTAAAATACATTTTTTGTGCATATACTAGCATATATAAGTACTACTCAGTTAGCGTTAAAATGCCATGAGTACTATTTTAGTACTCGGCATATCTCCATGTGTACAATATACTAAATTGCTTTAAATTGGATGCCTCCTTTAGCATTTGGCAATTTATCAAATCTATACGAAATAGTTAAATTAAACCTCTATCAATTACTAGTTTATAATAGCAATTTGGTTTTGCAAAAATTTACCAACATCCAAATTATAGTAATGATCATAATTTCAACAAAATGCAGGACATCAAAAATTGAAATACAAAAATGAGGTGGTCATGAAAATATAAATATAAATGCTACCATGACTTCAGCTGTTAGCATTCATATCCTTTCTCTATAAATTATCTCTACTTTAGGTTCTTGGAATGTATCTCATCTGACACTGCTTATGACTGAGTATACATTTTACTATATTACAGATCAATATCAAATAGGCTAAGCTGCCTGTCTAAAGTCTTTGAAAAAGTAGTATTTAACAAAATGTTTAAATTTCTTGTTGACCATAATTTACTTTACAACTTGCAAAGTGGCTTTATTCCTGGCCACAGTACTCAATATCAGCTCTTAAGAATTATAGATGATATTGCCAATTATATTGACCATGGGGAAAATGTGAAAGGAATATTTTTAGACATTTCGGCCGCTTTTGACTCGATGCCACATAAACTTATATTGAACAAACTTCCAAGCTATGGTTTTGGACCAAACATATGCACTTTCTTTGACTCATATCTAAAGAATAGACAGGTAAGAGTGGTTATTGACGGACACGAATCAAATTGGTCAAATGAAAACTACATAAATACAGGAGTTCCCCAGGGATCTATTTTAGGACCCCTCTTGTTCCTTTTATACATAAACGACCTTACCGATGAAACTAACAACAAATGTTTCCTTTTTGCTGATGACTCCTCTATTTTCTGCTCGTACAACTCCACTAATAATATTGAAAAAATGGCAGCCTTGCAATCTGATTTGAATGCTGTTCACAACTGGTCAGCAAGATGGCACATGCAATTTAAAGCAACCAAAAGCAAGGAACTAACATTTTACAATCCTTCTAAATCCGAAATTTTGACCCCCGACTTGTATCTTGGTGATGAACCAATACCAAAAGTTAAAACACATAAACACTTGGGACTGGTCCTAGATCAAACCTTATCATTTACACCACACATTAATCAAATGATAAGCAAAATAGACAAACTTTTAAATCCGTTAAAGGCATTAGCCCCTAAATTAAGAGGGAAAGATCTAAAATTGATGTTTTCTTCATTTATTATGCCA